>KK114584.1:46917-107938 GCA_000611955.2 Stegodyphus mimosarum | reverse complement strand
CATGCATGGATGCATTCGTATGCCATCCATTGCGCATTTAATGAGACACCGACTACAGCACGTCACGCTCCCCGCCGACCAATCGGAGAGCCAGTTTCTAGAAAATGCACTTCACGCGATCGAACGAATGCACGAAAAGAACATAAAAAAGAGAATGGAGAGAATAGAGCAGAAGCAGACAGGATAGAGCGAAAGAAATGCATGGCCAAATCGAATTAGAAAAGCCCGAATGCCGCCTACAACGCATGCGTCAAAAGGTGGGGAGGAGACTAGCTCAGCTCGATCGCTAGGCAACGACAGATTCGGAAAAATTGACAGACCTGCATTTGATTCTCACGAAATGAGTTCGATGGCACGAAAAAAAGAACCACGGATTCTTTATATTTTTTTGCGCATGCTCCAACGTCGAACAAAATAGCAAGAGGGAACAAAAAACTGTTATTACGTATCACGTATTTAAAGTACATTCTAAGATTTAACAATTTCTATAATAAATTCAATAAACTTTTGACTTCTTAATGCTCTCTCTGTTTTAATAAAATTTTCAATTGGTGGCTGAAAATGGATAGAGTAAACATAATCAAATATCCCAAGCAAAAAATTCCGAATGATCACGCTAAATAAGTCAAACAAGACTTTGGATTCTTGGCAATAAACGTTAAGCTGGATTCTAGAGCAATAAACAAGTATTCCTATATTTTGTTCCCCTCGATTTTTGGTTACATGTTTCATAATTCAAGACATTTTGCATCATTCATGTTTTCTTACTAAGCTATGAAATACATCTAGAATTATAAGAATACTGCAGAAGATCAACGAAAAATTATGAATTTTTCTTAGACATCTACAGCAAAATATTTGTCTTATCTTTTTGTCTGAACATGTTTCTAGATACACAATTTGATTCTCGAAATCAGAAACTTTTACTACAGAAAAAAAATTATTCGTAAAAATAAAAGTATTTTTTCCTTAAATATTTATTAAATAAACACAATCTTATAAATTCTGTCTCAAACATCTTAATTCCATTTCACAACATATCTTGAAATTTCTAAGGTATGCTAAACAATTTTCTACATACACAGTTGAATGTTTTCGTCATTTATTATAGTGTTCTTGTGTCTAAAGTAAGACTTGTCTAAAAATGTTTTTAAAGTGTGTCCAATCTTTTTCATTCTTTGTTTACTGAAATAACTAATTTAAAAGATACATTTATTATGCTTGACGGGGGGAATTACAGTCGGAATGAGCTAAAAAAAGTACAGTTCCTAAGTATAATAAGAAAAATACAATAAATTATAAACTACACTAAGTATCAATGCCGGAAGTATCAAGATGATGATATATAGTCGACTCCCACTTAATTGAGGCGGATTAACAAGGTTGTAGATTAACCACACTTCAAAAACTTTAAGTTTGCTTATTGCGGTGTAATGAAAAGAATCTCACTACAAAGAATTAGAAGAATGCACGGAGAAGAAAATGAGTGAAATACCAATAATGATGGTAGATGATGTTACAGCATTTAGAAATTTCTTTTACCCACATCGACAGGCAATTTAATTATATATAATCAGAGATAAATATTATTAAACCACTAGCGAATCTAAAAGCTTTAAATTACTGCAGACAAATAAACAAGCATTTTAAGTTAAACACGGCCTTGATTTTGGGAGAGGGGAGAGGAGGAACTAAAAGTATAATACATGGTTGGTTCTTTTCGTAATGCGTTTTCATAAGGATTACCCATGAAAAAGAATGGGCCGGGAAGTGACGAAACGGCAACCATAGATTAGATGAGCCATCAGGAGGGAAAAATACGGGGAAAGATAAAAGGGATGGGGGAAAACCTTCAGGGCTAATGAGTTTCTCCTCCTCCTCTTATTCTCAGAGGAAAACTTGGGAAAGCTAGAATTCTAAATATAGGAACAAAGACTTGTGCTTCAGATTCAGGGCTTGTGCAACTGAACTCGTTTAGGAAAAACGCGATGACTCGCTAAAGGAAGGAACAATCTGATTTGACCAACGTACGAATTTTTTTTCTTACAGCAATACGAAATTAAATATATATATATTAATTCTCCCCCCTGCACATCATATTCGCTTACCGACGAAAATTTTAGAGCAGTGAACCAGTCCGCTTAGTGTGTTTAATGTCTGCATTCTTTTTTTAATTTGTTACAAATGTTTGTTTCTTTCATAGTTTAAGTCAACAATACAGTAATTACTGAACAGTAGAATGATCTGCAGTAAAGTAGTTACGATAACTAACCCTTCAATTACCAAAACATGAGTTCCTACACAGGATACAGTGAATATTATCGGAAAAGAACTGTTTCCAAGTGAATATTATCTGATGGCACTATGATTTATAAATGCTTAAAAATAAAGCCACCTTTAAATCTAGCACTTACTTCACTTATACTACGTATCTGAAGAATGCGACTTATGAATTACCTAGTAATTATCTTGAATGTTTAGCTTATGCACTTTCCCTTCCCTCTGCCAAAAGATAAAAAGGTATAAAAAACACTGAAAAAATTATACTTACAATAAATTAATATAATGTTTTTGGATGAAACAAATCTTAAAAAATAGTTTCATTCAAGAAGCAACTGAAATGTATAGGAACAATTAAATGGCAAAATTAAAAGATAAAAGTTTTCCGACTTCCAATTATAAAATCAGAATTTCTCATATGAGTCTGCTGGATAGTTATGAATCAAAACATATATGTCTCACAATGAAAAGAATTCTTGTTGTATGGCACATTAATGTTGTTCCAAATTCTGACTTTTTACTGAATGTTAGAAACATAATTTCTTTTATTTTGACTTAAGTTGGCTTGTTTATTATTTCCTTTTGCAATGATAATACAGCGATATCAAGCTATTTTTTTATTATATATGTGACTTATTTCATATTTGTTTCCTCATTTTTGGGGAACATCTTTTATTGATCCCATACATATATTATGCTCTTTCTATATCTATGTCTTAACTGCAACTTCCTTTTTAATACTTACAGCTTTTTTTATTTTCCATGTCTTCATTTTCAATATAATATGATTTATAAAACATCTATTAGGTAGTGAAAGAAAAATCTGAATTTAAAAAAAGAAAAGGCAACATCTAATCACTACTATAATTTTAAGGAAAAGCCTAAACTAAGCAAAAGGGCATGAAGTAACATGCCTTATATTTACGTATATAGTCATTTCATAGCAGGGGATAATTCTTGTTCTAATTTCTATGTTTGTCACTATCAGCTATCTGTGAGATATATATTTAAAAGAGGAAAATTTAAGGAAATAAATAAATTCTGATAGCATTTGCACTGACTTAGACCATAACAAAAGAGCAAAGGATAATAAAATATATGGTACAGCATTTCCTTTTGACAACTTTCAACACTGCATTTGCACAGCAATAAATACACTGAATATATGAGTGTCTTGAATTCACAAAAACAGACTTCATTTCTTCAATACAGTGTTCTGGGATTTGTAACTTCCTCATTGCCTTTTTAAGCTTGTTAATATCAGGTAGGTTGTAAATGAAAACTCGAAGCTTTCAAAGTCCCCCCCCCCCCAAAAAAAAACTGCTCCAATAATACCCAGGGAATTTTATGAGACACTTAGAATGTCAGCAAACTGAGGAAGAAATCATCTTCCCACAAATATTTTAACTTGCATGTCTATTAATCACATCATGTATTTCACTAAAAAATTTTTTACTACGTAATTTCTATGCTTAATAAATAAGTAACTTCTATCTATATTCCAAGATTACAAAAATTAAATATTTCCTGAAGTTCTTAAAAAAATTAATATATGCATTTTGAAACTAGGACTTTTTAATGGTTTGTTTTGTATTTTTTGGGGGGAGGAAAATAACAATAAAATAAACAGTTTTAAATTATGTGAATGTAACATAAAATATCTGTGATTTATTTATTTTAACTGTAATAATTTCAATTTATGCTAACAACAAAATATGTGAGTAATGCTATAAACAGGCAAGTTAATGAAAAATAAATGTTTTGGTGTAAGTTGCACAGTAATGATTATTAAGTTTTAAACATGTTACCGTTTACAAGTTAATCTGTTAACATTATCAGCACTGCTTTAACAGAATGAACAGTATATACTCTAATAGAAAATACCTATGCTATGTTAAGTTACCAGAGGCCAAATTGCTAAAATTGTGTACCACTTTTAATTTGTTCCGTGTTCATTATCGGATAGCTAAACAAACTAGCTGCAAAAGGTTTCACAAAGAGTAATATGATTACAAGTCATATACAATATTAAAATTATGAAATCCCTTTCCTTAGACAAGTGCTCCGCAACCGGTGTGCCATGAGTAGGATATAGGTGTGCCGCAATCAAATACATGTATTTGACATTTTGCAACTTTTTATCATGTATTTAATATACAATGACAATTTTTTTCCTTAATAATGCCTATTTTAAATGTTTTTATATATTTCACTGTTGTGTGGTTGTGTGTGTGATTGCAAGTGTGTCAGCATTTGAATTTTTTCGACACTTCCTCGATAACTCGGAACTCAAAAATATATAACTTTTTTTTAAACATAAATTTAAACGAAATATATTGGTTTCAGACCATTTTAATTAAAAATAATAGCTCTAAAACTGTTTTTTTAAAAATTTGAAATAAACCAATCAAATTAAAGAATTTAAAAAAAAAATTTTTTTTTAATTTCGATTATTATGATAATTATTATGATTGCATATAAATAAATATGTTATGGTTTTATAATTGTATATTTTTCAAATTAAAAACAAAAATTTATTGTAAATTTTGTGTATAAATCAATACATATATACATTAGCTTTTGGTGTGCCACAAAATTCCAGAAAGATTTTTTGTGCGTCGCAGGTGAGAAAAGGTTGCGGAGCATTGCCTTAGACTAACAATTCTTGAATGCTTTGCCCAAATCACATTACCTAACCTAATTTATACCCACGTAATAAAGTTATAATCATTACAATGCTTACATTCTGTTACACAAAATTTCAGCTTTTTAAGAAATCCAAATTATGCACACAGAATGAACCATAATTTGAGAATTATTTTAAAGCAATGTTTTCAAAATACTAAGCAAACTTCAACATACATAGGAAAGTATTTGCAGGTATAGGTGTGCACATCACATAACATGCTTTGAAATCCCTCAATAAGTTTTTGGCACAAGCACGACACTATTCTCAGATACCGATATATAGATACAAAATATACTACTTATGTGTTACTGCAACCACCATATAGAAGTTGTGAAATTTTCAGAATGCCCCAACTCTAGCAATCACATCCGATAACAATTTTTTATTCAAAAATTCTAATAACAACTCTTCAATAAAGCAGTGCCATTATTTTCCTTCGAGTTCTTTTTGCTGTACTCTTAAGACCCTTCTTGGTCGGATTTTTTTTTAAGAGTTTCTGCCCTCCCCAAAAAAGCATTTTTTGTTCTATCCTAAATTTGAAAATGTAAAATACTTTGACAGTAAGCAGTTTTTGATGGACCTACGGGTGGTCAAATATGTAATATCGCGTACTGATCCCCAGCTTTTCATGCAGTGTACCCCAGTTTTAAATAATAATAAAAAAAAATTACAATGTGATACTTTACTTATTAACTCTATTGTGTTGATGTGTTTAATATAAATACCTACATCAAAATAATTATTAAAATTACATAAAAAGTGCCTTAGAAAATAGTTTTCCAACCTTACCATTAAAACAGCTTTACAAACTAACTACCTTGACATCATAAAAACTACATTTATCATAAAGCCAAAATCCTTTATTTAATCCAAAAAATAATAATAATAAACCTTTTTGCTTTCTTTATTAAAAAATTTGGCTATAAATATAAAAAAAATAGCTTGAATGTTTTCTTTTAGTTGAAATTCTAACAGATATCATGCAGATATTCAAAGGGGGGAAATCTTACTGCGAAAATTGTGAAGAAACTAGGACTAGTTACACTATCTCTCAGCAATATTCAGAAATACAAAAATAATTATAGAATTTAAAGTGGCATATGAGTAGCGATGAATTCAGTTTCAACTATTGATTTCACTTCGTAGTATGGCATGCGACGCCAACCTTATGGGCACAAAAACGCCAAACATGTGAGATGCGACGCCGACCTAGAAGGGGTTAAAGATAGATCATGTTATTTTTTGCCAAACACCAATTTTAAGTTATCACTTGTTGTGGTAAATTCTTGCATGATTACAGTATTTTGCCACAAAATTGCTAAAGGGACTGATGAAATGCTAAATAGTTGGCATATAATGCCAAATCTGTACAACTCTCTGATGCTTTTCAAGCAAAAACCACTGTGGACATGGAGAGAACAGAGCTTAAATTACCTAAGAATTTTCAGGAGTTGTAAGCCATTTTAATATATCACATAATCCTTATTTAATAATTAAAATCCGTATTTTTATTTTTTCAAGCATGTTTTCTTTGGATACATTGATAATGTTTGCCAACTTATGATAATGATAGTCTGGGAATATTTTTAAAAAGCATCATGAAAATCTCTGACTTACACCTGAGAATTAACTTTAACTTTTTTGTCTGCACAGAATTACCAAATTATGCCAAGATGGTCGCGTTACTATGTTAAGTACCCAATATATTGCTTTTAGATTAAGAAATTTCTAATTAATAATGCAGTAATGCTCCACAGTAATGTATTTCGAGATTTATGTCAATTAATAGTACATGCTATTTAAAACAAAATATTGACTATACTACTAGATTTAATCATAATTATGTTTCTTATATACACATATAACAAACATAATCATGATTAAATCTAATTGATAAATTATGCAAATAAGACATTATCAACATCAAATAAAGTAGTAAAGAAGATTCCTTTATTCAATATTCTATTACACAATATACTACCAAATACAATAATGTAAATTATATTGTATACTAGAGGTATACATTCTCTGATACTTAAGAAATTAAGCAACACTGACATTTCAATTTAATCCACAGAAGACGAGCAAAAATGATGTGCAATTCTGGTATGCGATACAACATAATAAATAAATTTATTCATCTCCCTGGCACTAACATACTGGCAGTTTCGAAGTATTTGTACCATTGCTAACATGTTTTAGGACTTCACTGTAGTAAATAAGGATCATAAGAATAAGAGAACTTCAATACCATGTTACTAATTAGAATAGGGTGAATGCTAGAAGCAAATGTGAAAGGGAAAAAAAAAAGCTATGAGCCTGGAACTAAAGAAAATATCAAAAAACTCTGACTAAAAGCTGAGATTTTCTACCAAATATTCATGGCCATCAAAGTGGGTGTGAGCTCAGATTCTGAGGGATTTCCTGCAACCAGCGAATATACATAATATTCTGCAGTCAACATATCCATTCTCTGTGTTTAGTTACATCAGCACCAAATGATACTACAAATGCATGAGACGATAGGTGTTAAAACTTTTATTTAATTTGCTGCTATAAAATCCAGCAACAGAAATCAAACGAGAATACAAAATATGCGAAAACAAGCACCAAAATTTAGCCATGTTAAACATGTAAAAAATTACAATTCAGAATAAGCTATTCTGTATCAATTTTAATTCTAACAATATAATTATTCATTAAAAATATTTATTCACTTCAAATTATTCAAAGTTTTAAAAATGCTTCTTACGATGCACATGCAAATACAGTGCTTAATTTTTACTTATGTATGACTATTACTCATTACTTCTATTTTACTTACGTACATGAGTGTAAAATACGTATGAATATTTCTAAATATTTTCAAGCTAAAGAAATATGCCATAGTACAAATTAATTTTTAATAATAAGTTCTGCTAAATGCTCCCTTATGTTGAAAATGATCAATTACAGTGATGCAAAATATAACAATCATAATAAAAAGCATTATAAATCCCACCCTGGGAAAAAATTTTAAAACTGAAATCCATTAATGTAACTAATAATTAAGTTCAATACATATTTACCATAAATGATATACAAAATATGCTAACTAATACAAAAATATTTTTTACAGAGTTTGGTATTTTTTATGTAACAACAATTTTTTGTTGCTGTTGTTGTTTAATTTATTATATTTCCTTATATCTTTATTTTTGATGAGGAAAGAGGGGAGTTTAATCTTTATAAAGTATGTTGGATACTAAGTAAATAATATATATGCTATTATTTATACTATTTAATGCTAATCATTTCTAAGAATAAATAATAAACTGTCAAGTCCTAAAGCAAATGCTCAGTTGATAACATAATCAGACTCTGCTACAACAAACTTTAAAAGACTGAAAGTTTGATTCACTATCCAATCTAATAAGAAAAAGAGAAAAACAGAGAAATGGATATGCTTACATAATTGTGTAAAACTTGACTGAAGAATAATAAAAATAGACCGATTAGGATTGTCACATGTCATTAAAAGAAGTAACAAATAACTCTAGTTAAAAAACTAATATTGAGATTAATTACAATTATTAAATTAATTATTACTGTTTCTCAGTTTCATCATATGTTAATAATTGTACAGGATCAATTTACTCATAAAAGTTATTGTTTTGAGCCTTCTTTCCAATTATACAGCTTTATTTTGAATTATGAATAATCACCTTATTCACATTAATTCCAGACAATTAAAAATGAATAACAAAAAGTGCTGTCAAATTTACTTTACTTAATTTCCAAGTGAAAAAATAATTTTCTACTGGTGCGATGTAGACTGCGAAAAGATTTATCCAAAATTGAAAAGACTACTACTAAAAAAGGAATGCAATATCATCACTCTTCTGTCCTATTCAATAAGAATATATTAATCTCTACTTCCCAAAATAACTGCATAATAAGAAAATCTGCACCTTCCTAAATAATACTCTAAATCTTATGGAATACTAAAGAAATTAACCCCCCCCCCGAACTCAGAACAAAACTTGAACATTTTAAGTACTGAAACAAATTACACTGGTAAAGATAAAAAAAAAAAAATTCTGTTTGCTAACAGAATAAATCATATTCATATAGCCCCAGCCTTATATGAATGCATTCACTATTTTTTTCCAGAAATGTGAAAATTTCCCAAAGTCTAACAAAACACCAGCCTTGAACAAAGGTCAATCACACAGATCAATCAAAAAACTTGAATGGAATCAGAAAACCTGTAAGTGTTCTTTGACTCAGTGGTCATAAGCACTACATGGTATCCCAAGATTTGGCTTATTATGTGTACTGGTTTTTCAATGTAGGTGTTACAGTTGCCTGGCAGAACCTTGTTCAGAACACAAAGAAAGGGAAATTAAGATAAAAGAACAGTTAAAAAAAAAGTTTTTAGCTATCCTATCATGAACAATTTTAAGTATCAGTAATTTTTCAGTTAACATACCCCCCCCCGGAAAAAAAAAGCTTCAGTTAAACAAATCTTGTTGTTTCTGATTTTCCTGCACTTAAGAGGTTTGCTATAGCCATATAAAATTAAGTGCACAGGAAACTTAACAGGACCAAAATAGTTGTTCATTACATTCTGGGAGGAGAGAAGGTTATTCAAGTTCCTTATAGTGAAGTTTGATTGTGTTTAAAAAGTAATAAATTATAATTTTTTTTCAAACTTTAATAACAGAGAATTCATAACTCAAAAGGTAAGATTACACTGTTTTTATAATTTCGAACATCTTTATTTGAAGAGAAAAAAAAATGAACCATATTTTGTCCTCTATGTAGACTTTAATTATTTTCATAAAATTACACAATTTTAGTTGTAAGCATCACAAATGATTAAATATTCAAAACACTTAATGCAAAGCTCTTGGCAGTTACTTGACAAAATATATTTCTTTCACACAACAGTTCCTGAAACAGCTAATACATATCTAACAGCCAGCACTAATTGTTCTTTTGCTTGCCAAGGTAATAAAAAGCAATATCTAATTATAAATAAGAGGATTAATTAAATATACATCTGCCATCCCATATAATATATATCTGAATCACTGACATACTTTTATATATAATTTTATGAATAATAATCTCCTTATGTACTTAATGGCTTCTGAGTGTCACCTTTAAATATTAAAGCAATTTATACAAAACTTTGTTAGAAAATTAAAAACACAGGAAAAAAATTATAACTCCATGTAGCAAATGAAGTTTCTATATATTGCCTGCTTACTGATAAAGATGAAATTTGAAAAGCAAAGTAGGTTATGTAAAATATGCTGAACCTAGACTTCAATTTATAATTTTTATTAATAAATCAAGCACATGGCAAACATTATTCTTAATTCCCCCCGTCTTTTGGAATGATATGAATGCATGATCCTGTTGTATACAACAAAAAGTACATTCATCTATAATACAAATAATAACAAAACAAATAAGTAAAACAGGTCTGTATGATTTGCAAAAGTATCCAAAATTGTTTGCTTAAAGAAATATTAAAGATCATTAAACATCATTTTAATATTTAAGCAGAAGGTAGTGTTGTTATTGAGATCGGATTCCGAAATGTATGAGTGTATACACATGTATGTGTATATGTATATACACACATACATTCACGCTTACATATACATGCACACATCCATCCATACACATATACATTTCTGGATACGGCCCTGATAACAGAACAATACCAAGCAGAGTTCTGTATGAAAAACTATTACTCTGTTCTAGAACTGCCATGTGCATCTTCAATGTTTGTAATAAACTCGTTATTGATAAATAGATGAAGGATAATTCAAATTTTGCTATCAGACACTAAATTTGACTTTTATGTTTTCAACTAAGCGAATGATAACATACTTGGTGATACATAGTGAATGCTTATTTATTTAGTATATTTAATCTTCAAATGTGAGTAAATATCTTAAAATCTAATTTATTTCATTCTTAAAACAAAATTGAATAAAAATATGCAAATGATGAGCAATTATTATAACATCAATATTAGAAATTGCATTATAACTGTATTTGAAACTCACAAATTATATGAATTGTCATGCAACCTATGTCAAAGTGATTTATGTTACAACAATCTGCCATTACACTTACAAAAATCTTACTGACTACCTTGGAAATTTGAAATCAATAACAAAAAATATTATAATTAGTAAATGGTAATAGTGATATAATTACAATCATCGTCTCTTGCAAAATTTTCAGTTTTTTATTCCTCCTTTCATCCCATTTTTTTGGTTCTTTTGCAACAATTACTCCAAATAAGTACTAATTTAGATATGAGGATATAAAAAAGAAATTGGAAGGAAAAACAGGCACAGTAAACTACTGCTCTTCATACATTAAAAGATATCACCTTTATGGAATGTATTTACAAGCCATATTTATTTTAGGCAATAAAAATCTGTAAACCATCCCTAGCCATTTAATCTCCTCCCCCCCTTTAACAACTTTTTACAGCAAATAAACAAAAATCCCTGTTTTAGAAATTGGTCTTTAAATTAACACAACACATAACTATAGTTTCTTCTCTCTTAAAACAAAATTAAACGTATTTGACTTTGTGCAGTAAACCTATAATTTGGATAATTCTTTCTCTTTACAATATTGAAATGTTTTATATTTCTAAAACAAACATATCAATTACACAAACAGAAACTGAATATTTTTAATTTACTTATGTTCAAAATATATTTTGTTTTAATATTTATAATTTTAATGCAATCGAAGTTTATTGAAATTCTAAAAAACTCAAAAATTAGCATAGCATTGTATCTTGAGATCATTACATGAGATTTAATTTTTACTTATTGCCAAAATACTTCTGAAAATGAGAAGGTCTATATTACTCCTCGGAAAAAACTTTGAAAATTCAAATTTATTTCAGCCAATATTTGACAGGTTTTGGTTTAGCTAATACTGAAAACTTATTATTCCCAAATATTAAATTTCAGTATCGGTTTTTCAAGGTTTCTCTGACGTCATTTTTTAAAAATGTTCTTTACAAAAACATCCCAGCTACTGCTGACATGCATTTGGGTCTCAATTTTATAACAATCATATTTAAATGATCCTACAACCTACTTAAAAACACATTATATAGTTCAAATAAGTTATAGATATACTACATATTATTGGTTCCATCGAAGCATTTCTAGGTAAATATATTAATACAAAATGATGAACGATGAACTTTTACTGCATGTAAATAGGACATATTTATTTTTTTTTTTTTTAAAAATGCCTTAATGAATATTATTATTTTTTTTTCCCTGAAACAACTTAAGGGCAATGTCTGTAATTTCAATTTCAGTATCTTGAATTTTGATATCTTAAAACCAAAAGCATGACGTAGCAATAAAATTTGAAAGCAATATACATTTTTTTGAATCACACAAAAATAACATGCAGAGTTAATTTCAAAAATATTATTTATTAATTTACCAAACATTTTTTGTTTTAATATTTATAATGCAATCAACGTTTATTGAATTTCGTACTTTCAAAAAATTTACCAGTTAATTATGATTACAGAAATTAAATCATAATATTACTTTTAATTACTACCAGAAAAGAACTTCTAATATCATCACTAATCATCTTATTCTTTACATAAAATTTTTTGAAACAACTATATATTGTTCATTTCAAATAAAAGTGTTTCTTAACTTCTTCAAAATATAACAGTTTTTTTTTAAGGGGGGTTACCATTTTAAATATTGGGTTTTCCTCAAATATTATTCATTGTGATTTGGTTTAAAATACGGTCTTTTATCAATTCCTCTTCTCCAACCCTCCCTTTTTTTAAGATATCAGAGAAAATTGATATTGTCAAATAAGAATGTGCCATACTGGTCTGTCTATAGAATGCAGTTTCACCTTCAAATTCCGATATCTTAGTTCTAAATAAATTTAGAAAGATTAGATCCAAAATTTAAATAGCTTCAATAAGTACTTTTATTTTGGTGAAAACTGTTGTTTAAATGCTCTAAATTACAATATACATCCTTTCCAGTTTAAAATGTTTATTACAGTAATCATACTTCTTATTTCCTGTAAAATTACTATTCAGGTATCCTAATGTACCAAATTTTTTACATAGTTACATTATTTTTATGAATAAAGCTTCCCATTTTCAATTGTTTAGAAATTCTAATATGAAATACGCATCCTTTTTATTCACCTTTTATCATCAGAATGCACATTAAAGACATCCATAGCAAAAGATTAAAAAATAGTTTTTTATTTATGCATGAATAGTATATGTGTTTTTGGATTGACATTAATATTGCATTATAAAATATACTTGTGACCTTTCCTAAACTAAATAAAAATTTATGTACAATTACCAAGGATTGAAATTATTTGCCTCCAGTCCTCTCTCAGAAAATTTTCTGTAAACACTTACCAAAATTAAGTCAAAAATGACATATTCTATAAATGCATCTAGTATATGTGTTTTGGATTGGCATTAATATATTTTTCTATAATCTATTGATGAAAACCATCCAAAATAAATAATTCAATTCACTGATTAATAATTTGCCTCCAATACATTCCCACAGAGAGAGAGAAAATTCTCTTCTGACTCCCATCAAATTGAGTAAACTCTATGTTAGTATACAGACTTCCCTATACGTGCTTCAGAATTGTACTCCAAACCCTTAATGTAATATCTGCTAAATTAAACAAAAATTTATTGATATAATTCTTTGTCTATAATCTCTTCCTTCTCCAGAAAATTTTCTGCAGACCCCTATGGTACATATTCCATTTCATTCTTTTGTTGATAACATAAACATTTGATTCTTAAATCACGAAATAATAAACAGCAGTTTAGGATGCAATAATTTTAAAATATTCCACAGGGAAAAATAGGCTAAAATAACTCTGAATATAAGTAACATCCAAGAAAATCCAACAGCTTCTTTAACACCAAAACAATTTACATTTAATGGACTTTCTGTCTACCAATGAGGGGGGAAAAAAACTGCCCTTTTGGCAGATGGTAGCTCTAGAATTAATCTTAAAACTATAAATTAATTTTTTAATTTTATAAATTGCATGAGTTATCCCAAATCTGAGTAACACAGAAATAAAACCTACCTCAGATATTAGTTATCCAAAATGTTCTTCACGCACTGTTATATCAATCACACAATTATCCAGTAATCCAAGAAAATCACAACACACAACACAAAGATGATGAGAAGAGCTCCATTGTTATGAAAAGTAATCCATGTGATATGCACAATAGCACTTTATCCATTAATAATCTAAATCTGTTATTATCACTAGTAATCCATGGAGATGAACACTCGTAACGTTTTCGAGGTGCAACAATACTAAATTATCTATCCATCAACAAACACAAACTTTAGTCTGTCATATAGAGACAGTACACTTAATCACATTTAAATAACATTCTTCAAAATATGGATGTCCACACACATCACATATATGTCATATCAAACTGCAATTTCCTTATTTTTGCAACACCAGAGATATGCCATGTTTACCTAGAATAAAGGGTAAAAGAATTATAATTAATATTTGTGCAATAAAATATATATTAAACATAAAAAAAAGTAACAACAAAATTTATGAATTATGTCCAGAAATTAAAATTAAAGAACAGAAAATTAGGTAATTACAGAACAAAATTTATGAATAATGTCCAGAAAGTAAAATAAAAAATGCACAAATATAAGTACAAATTACAGCAATGGCTGGTCTATTCAAGAAAGTCAGATTTTGAATTAAAGCATATTTCTTTTTATATATTTGCTAACAATCTAATTGTAGAATATTCACCTTCACTGATAACTTCATAGAGACAACTACATTTATTGGACAACAACATAGACAAATTGCAGAATCAGTTGACTAATTAACTAAACTGCAATGATCAGGTATTATTCCATATATTCGATCGACGAAGAAAACGGTTTATCGGCATAAATATAAAAAAGAATTAAAAGTAATTATTTATCAAATGGTTTAAAAACCGAAATACATTCTATCACTGGTAGGGAGAGTATACTGAGAAGTATATAGTAAATATTAGAGTTGTAGTAAAATATTAAGGCTGAAAATAGCAATGCTTTCAATAATATTTATAAATAAACAACATTTTATTACCTGCCAATACGATCATTCACATAAACGCGTACTTGACATTCATTAGGCCTAAGCGCGATTCGAAACCAGACCGTTTCCATATTCCGAACGCACCGCAAGCTACGAATCCCTCCATACTGCAGCAATGGCTCTGGCCATCGTTGCCTCGAGATCCCTACTATCCATTCCCAAGGTTCTTGTAGAGAAACGAGCGCAAGCCGACTGCGGAACACCAACACGGCGATCCTCGTCGAACTCAACCAACGCTTGGAAATTTCACCAGCATACCCAAGGTTTGACGTCGCCAAAGGGCCAACTGCCTCGCCTGGTTGGTTGGCAGAGTCGGTCGATCGCGTTGCTCCTCCCACACCCGGCGGCAAAACACGATCCACAGGGCGTCAGACGGGGACAATGCGCCGCCAATAGCAGCCTCCACAGCCTAAACAACATTAACGTTTATAGAAAAGGGACGAGCCACATATTGATAATACACTCATTCTTACTTTACCAGCTCGCCAAGCCACATCCGCACTTGTTTTAACATTCTACTATGATTTATTCGCAATATTATTTAACGTAGGGTACGTAATATATTTTGACAGGCAGATAACAGCTTTGTTAAAATCACAAAAACCTTAATTTAAATTTTTTTAAATGTATATCAAAAATAACGTTTTTTAGGAAAAGTAAAAAATCTGCGACAGAATTACTTGTTATAGAATCAACAGTGTTAATCCCAAAACCCTTTCGTATAAGCTGCAACATGCAAATAAACAAATTTGGAAAAAGTTATTATATGCTTGATAAAATGAAAATTCAACTTTATTATTACTAAACGTGTGAAATCTTTTCTCCTTAATGAACAAATTAATCATAACCAAGCATAATCAATAATATAAAGGAATGCAATCAAACACACTATTTCAAAAGGTAAATAAAATAAAACCCATTCGAAATTTTTAATAAAAGTATTTATGGCTTTTTTATATTGTTCTGAAATAACAGGCCGCTATTTTCTTATAAATCATAAAGACCGAAAGTATTTCTTCCTGTATAAACAGTTGATAAATATAATTTTAAAACAAACAGATTTCTTAAACAATATATTAGTATTACTACCTGAATTATTTACAGTGTTAATTAAAAAGAAAAAAAATCATAGGCTTGGAATAGAACTCAATTTCAGGGTATATTTATTAATTATTACAAGCATTACAATCTTGTAATAAGTACATTTAATGTTCTAGTATCATAAAATTTACTCATTTACTGATATAGTTATTCCACTGAAAAAAATAGTAATAAATTAAGATGAAATTCAAAATAAATTATGCTTAAAATCAAGCCGACTGAAAAGTAAAATGTGATTGTAAATTTATATCTGAATAAAGATCTCGAATTTCTATGATATAATATGATATCGACCCCTCAAGAGATCCCAGCAGTAACAGCTGCTTCTGATGTTTTCGGAGAACAGTGACTGCAGCAGAGGGGTGGGGAGGGTTGGGAATCATGAGAGCCTACCGATAGAGCGAACGTAGCAATCAGAAGGAGGGAGAAAATAGAAAGAAAGAACTAGAAAAGGATGAGAGGCTGAAGATGAAAATCCTCCTCCGACCACCAACAAACAGACAGACGAACAGACCGAACAGCACGTGCTTCTTCAACCTGCTACTCGTGACGTCAGAGGCTGGAATGCCGCACGCAGAAACGGGTCGCTTCCATTTCACCAGCTGAGGGGAGGTAGCATGCGTATTTATTTATTTTTTTCTTTTTTTCTCTCTCTGTTCCTCTCAGAAGCGGGGAGAACTTCAAAGCACCCAACTTTCGTTCAAGCTTTTTCCTTCGTTCTATCGAGGGTATCAATCTTGTTGCTGGCTTGACGAATCCATTCGTTGTGACGGGTGGGGGAAGTTTGTGCTGGGGAGGGGTGAAGAAAATGTTTGGGAAGTCGACGAGGAAAGGAGGAAATCGCATTTGGAGGTTGTTCCGTTCTTTTTCCCAATCGACCCAAATATTGCCGATAAACGAACGCGTTTCATACATCAAAATAATAAATAGGAAATATTTCCTTTTCTGCTTGCGAATGAAATTCGGTCGCTTACCATTCTGGAAGGAGAAATATGCGTGGTTTACAGGTATAATAAATTATTTAATAATCAATGAATGGAATTTTCAAAAGAATATTAGTGAAGACTTTTCTCCGCTGATGGAACATGTTTCGCTCTTTTGGGGTATAGCTTATATAATAAAATTAATAATTCTAAATTAGTTTGCTTGACCTAAAATTAAAAAATGCGTAGCATACCCTTCAGAACAGTCCTTTCCGTTTTACTGGATTTATTATTTTTAATTTACACTTAATTACCCAATGTTTGTTTTTGCTGTTTAGCTAGTTTATTTTACAATACATGGATAATGTTACATGTTACATTATCATTTATTTATGTTATTTTTAAGAGTTTAGATAATTACTTAACCGTTGTATTAAAGAATGTCCGATGGTTTGATGAGTTTGATTTTGATGATAATGTCGATGTTTTTGCTTATATATTATATATATTTCCTATACACATGCAGGATAAAAATTGAATTTTAATTTGAGACCGCCTTCTTTTATTTCAACTAAACGCGAAATCATTTACCGACGGCCTCTTTGGAAAATCCTTACGCTAATGAAAAAACGTTTCTTTCTGCTGTATAAACAACCTTTGACATTTGGTCTTTTAACTGAGACTGCACTCAAACTCCGTTATAATGAACTTCAAAAGGCCGAAAGTTTCGTTCGCTATATCCGATCCGAAAGGGGGAAAAAAATCTCGCAAAAAAATATAAAAATTGATTGAAGAATTTAAAAAAAACCATTAAAAATGAATAATAACTGTAATTTAAAACAATATGTTAAGGCTTAATTATAATTATTATTACGTGCATAATTACCAAATTAATTTCTTGTTCTTTTTCAATTTCATTACACGTTGGTAGTTTTAAGCGATAAATTAGTTAGTTTTGGTTCAGACCTTTACCTGGAAATAATTAACTCCTTCTAAAATATGCATTTATAATTAAGAATAATCATTTTCGTAACATCTACCTCCAACAAACTTTACTACAGCACAAAAAAAATACGGGGATGTACAGTAAAAGACATTAAGGTCAAGAACAGTGTTTTTCGTTATCCTAATAGATTAATGTGGATGATTTTGAAGAGTAGTCATTTTTCAGTTAAAACTTGCAAGAATTTTGTAAAATATTATGAAAAATACAATTACAATCAAAAATATCCATTAACTTTATTACATCTGATTTTCATGCGTTTGAAACATTAAATATATGTATACAAGATAAAAAATGTGTAAATCAAAATTTTAATGTGAGCGTTTCCCCTTTCTATCCTAAAAATAGTATGATTGTAAACTGTGTGATTTCTAGATTAATCCATATCATACAACTTTACGTAATACTTAACGTAACAATCTAAAGGAAGTAATTTTCATAAGCTTTCAGACATCAATAGTTTCGGAGCTTTAATAAATATACAATCAAAATGATATCGAAAACAACTACCCACTCTGAACTAAGATATCGTCTTGAACAGAACACACTTCGCTTCTACTCCTCGGCTTAACTATGCTGCTTCTCCCCTTACCGAAAATGCAAATGCTTTGAAACAGGCACGAGATGTATGCCCAGTTATCTGCGGCCGCAAGGGTCAATTGAAATAAAAATGAATATTGAATCTGCCTCGGCTCCCAAGTTTGTTCTTCATTTTGGATCTTCTGTGTATGCTTCAACATCTGTCTTCGCAATCAACTTTTTTATATCGTTACACATATCTGGTTGTCCGAAAAGTCATAAACCATATTTTCTATGTTCTTCAAAGGTGATTTATTAATATAAAGAATACTGAGAACGCAATAGCATATTTGTTCGATAACTTTTTGCATTCTTTTAATGAACTTCGTAATTAAAAAGCTGAATAATATGCTGATTTACGGCCTCATCAGAACTGAATATTACACAACAATAGGAATTTTGAAGAGAACGAAATAAATGAAAATCTAAGGATCAAATCAGAAGACCAGGCGAGTATGATACACGTGGCAACACTTTACATCAAAACTTCAATAGATTTTGTGCAGTCTTCTTCGAGACAGATATATGTCTCAAATGCACTCTCATTTCCATAAATTAAGGATAATTCGGAGTCACGCGGAAATCGAACTCTAAAATAAATATATCACCTGTAAAATCACTACACACATCTTCAAGAATCATATGCAAATTTCAGGAAGTAACCAGATGACACCGATGGTACGTCACAATGACGAGAGTGTAAGAGAGTGATATATAAGGAATACAGGCAAAGAAGTAAAATTGTTCGCAGGCGCTTTATAAGCATTTCAGTGCAATAACCGAATAGTTATGACACAAAGGACGCATTTGGATGATTTTTTACGTGGTAGAATTATCGGCCGTCTGGAATGTGGGCGTACCCAACTGGAAGTATCAGACGAACTTGGAATTGCCCAGAGTGTCATCTCCAGGCTTTGGCAACGATTCCAAGATGATGGTAATGTGAGTAGACGTTAAGCACAGGTCGCCCCAGAGTTACAACGCCGAATGAGGACCGGTATTTGGCAGTTACTGCCAAAAGAAACAGGCGGAACACAGCCTCAGACCTGTCTCGTCAGCTCTCTTCAGCCACTGGTACGACAATTTCAAGGCAGACCGTGTACAGACGCTTAGGGTAGATTGGTCTGTATGCTCGTAGACCTGTCAGATGCGTTCCACTTACTGCAACTCACTGTCGCCTGCGGTTAGCCTAGAGTAGAGAGCATGCATTGTGGACACCGCAACAGTAGGCTTGTGTGATGTTTTCCGACGAGTCCAGGTACCCGTTACCAGCAAGAAAACATCATTGAACGACACCATTACGGTGGTGCAGGAGTGCTCGTTTGGGGTGGAATTATTCTGGCTTCCAGAACTGACCTGCATGAACAAATTGGAACCATGACAAGCCAAATCTATCGGGACCTCATTCTGGAACAACATGTGCGTTTGTTTCGGGGCGCCATGGGCGCACAATTTGTGTTTATGGATGACAACGCCCGTCCTCACCGTGCAAACATCGTAAGTGAATGCCTTCAATCGCAGGATATAACCCGTATGGACTGGCCAGCATTCTCACCGGACTTGAATCCAGTAGAGCACGTGTGGACATGCTTGGTCGACGAATTGCAACCCGTCAGCCCGTCCTACATGTCTACCGGAACTTCGAGGAGCATTGCTTTTTGAGTGGTGTAATATCCCCCAAGATCAGATCGATAATTTGATACTCAGCATGCCTAGGCGTTGTACGGACTGTATTGCATCGTCTGGGAGACATACAATGTATTAACAATCATACCAACCATGTAATATTGTTTCTTGTAAATATTTTTTTTTTTTTTTTGTAATTTGTTTCGGGGAGAAAAAATCGCTATTTTTTTAATAATATCAAACATATAGCATCTTTTTTTGCTCTTTACCTTTTGTTTAATAAATAAGCTTTACAAATAAGTCAAATTTGTTTTGCTTCTAACTCTTCCTTTGCCTGATTTTGCATTATCCTTAATTTATGGACATGAGTGTAAAAGTTACGTGCGCTTCAAATTCATTTGCATTCGAATGCAATTTAAACTTTGTTGGTTGTATGACTATCACAGCTCAGAGAACGTGGTCTGTAGTGATTCATGGCAAGGCTTCCATGTTACTCTGTTGTCTTAAAAAGAAACCATAAATTTCCATAGCAATTAAACCGGTTTCCCAAGCGTCTCCTCTTAATAAAAAAAATTTTTTTTTTTTTTTAATCTGAAAGGTTTTAGATTTTATATTACGCCCAAAGGGATGTTTTTAACGTTTTGTGTGTTACCTTTATTTATTAAATATCATGTTCTTCGCACTTAAACCACAAAAATTCGTTAAAGGATTACAAAATATGAAATAGATAATAAAACAAATTCCAGATACCAAATTTTGGCTTCCAGATGCTGGAGACGTACGTTATTCAAAATCCGATGGCTCTAGGTACCGTTGTTTTATCACAATGCGAGAAACATATATACATTTATGCAGATTCTCATTATTTAATTTCTTTAAATATGATACAGGTCCATGATATTTGGTGGCAGCAATTTGAAAAGTGAACCGATATTTATAGTGAATCAAAGAAAAATGACAAAACGAAATTAAAAGCCCATCTGGGCTAACGCTTTTTGGGCTTAAAAAAAAAAAAACAGTTTTCCTAGGTTTATACCCCGGTTTCACTTGAAATGAAGGGTCAGACCTTTATCCGCGAAATTATACGTAAAAGTAACTTTCTTTTTCCCAAACGCAATTTTGGTTCAAAACCAAAACGTTCAAAAAAAATTACTCTAGTTCAGGCGTTCTCAACCGCGGGGTGATTTCTACTAGGGGTAAATTTCATAGTTTCAGCGGCGATGTGTTTAATTATTTAGTTTTAAAAACTAAATACTTTTGTATAAATATAAAAAAACTACTATTATTCAAATTTTAGTTTTTATCAACATTTTCAATACTTCTTGTTTAATTTATAAACTTCATTAAAAAAAAGTTTGAAAACCACTGGTCTTTTTAAACTTTACTTACCTGAGAAATAAAAAAATATACCATAAAAATTCTTGCAAAAATATTAATGGTGATTTAGAGTGTGATGAGTAGCAACAATTTTCAAACAGAGAAACGGTCGTGTCTGGTTGCTCTTTTCTTCTGATGTAAATCAGTTCTTTTCATGATGATCTGTGAAACATTTAATTTACTACTAATTTCTAGATTTTCAAATCTTGAGATAACACTGCAATTAAAATGGCCAGATTGACTATATTTAAAATTAGTGCATTTTTTTATTTCTTATATGTATATAAAAACATATTTGATTAACAAGATTGTTTTGAATTAAACATTACACTAAAGGCATATCCTCATTTTAAAAATTCCCCGAAAAACATTTTTATATGATTTCCTTTCGTAATTAAAACTAAATATACAGTTCTAAATTTTTTGCTACATATTTATTCGCGTTTCAAGTTTTTGTTTTAAATATTTGATTTTAAAATATAGAATTGTCTAATTTTCAGATTGAGGCTGAACAAATATACACACACACGATAAATTTTGGAAAAAACATATTATAATATAAATCGGAAATGTGTTATTAAAAAAAATTATAGTTCAACCAAGAAATTTATCATTATCTGACATCTTTCATGTACTCCTATGATCAAAAACTAACTCTCTTGAATGGACGAAAAAATCACAAGATTTCAGTGAACGAACTATTAAACATTTATTACACCATCTTCAAAGTAATCGCGACGTTTCAAACATCCATCAATTTAAATTTTAATGCAAAAACAAAACACCATGCATGTTCTTCGTTTAATTACATTTAACACTTCCAAACCAAAAATCAACAAATCAAAAATTCTTTATTAATTAAGCTAATTTATTTACAAACGATAAAAGGAAATGAAGCATAAATTGTTGCCAGATGTAGATTTTTAGCCACAACTCCTGAAAAGAACTTCACAACAGATTTCTTGCAAATGCGTGTTTTCAATTACTCATTCCCGATACTTTGCGATTACAGCATAAAAACCTTGTAAAAAATCTGATGTCTACACCACATGACTTCCTTGTACGGAATATAAAATTATACGCAACTTTCTTGCATTTCCTTTAAACATATTGAATTAGCTGTTAGCGAATTTTGAATTAAATCTACTTTGTCGATAGCGCATAAACCACAATAGAATATACATACTCTTTGAAGTTCACTATATTTATTTACCATAGCCACACTCCCCCACTATTCACTTAACAGCGTTACATCTCATTCATTTTATAACTCAGAAGCGCAAATATAGAATTACTATAAGTTAATTACTATAAGTTCTAAGGCATCTGAAGAATTACTATAAGCTCTATTCAAATAATATAATACATCTAAAACGATATATAAAAGAAATTAAACAAATAAAAAAGAAACAGTTTTTCACAGACGATTCAGCGCCGCTTACCTAATGCGCATGCGCTACTAATTAATTCAATTCTCACTTTGAGGTAAAGTAAAAATATGTAAAAATTCTGAACAATATAGAAAAACATAAAACACCAAATACAGTTAAAACAATTTTTGCAATTAAAATTACAATTTGTACGCAAAAACCAGCTAATAACTCAAAATGATAATTCTAGAATAAATCGCTATTATGTGGCCGCTATCATAACCAAAAATTGGGCTTAGCCACACTTCAAAAACTTTTGAATTGTTGAAAATTCCACAATTATTGCGTGCAGGTTAACTAACGGCAGAAAAATCTTAACCGAAAGAATAAGAACAACATAATTCAATCATTTTTAAAGCAAAAAATGCACAATTTACAAACTTATAAAAATAAAGAAACTTATATATATATATATATTTATATACTTTTGGTGCGGCCGATTGCAACCAAAATGCGAGGTGCAGATCTGCATGTTATGGCAGCCCTATAATCAAAATTCCAACGTTCTGAGGCTACTTGTTTTTGAATTATGTGAGATACATATATACATACATACGTACGTACGTAAGCTCAGAAGCCACGAAAAAATCTCTTCAGAATCCATTTTAAATCAGTTTTCTAATTTTTTGGGGAAAAAAGAGTCCTTTATTCTGTCCTTACGTGCGGATGTCACTCAAAAACATCGTTAAATTGCATTCGATAGCGGTCAAAATAGATATTTTCGTTGAAATATGGTACCCACAATTTTTTGCGATTACAATACTTCCTTTTTACTTCGTACAAGGAAGTAAAAATATACTGATATAGGAGAAAATGGGGTTTTAACATATTTTACCAGCTTTCAGTGGTTAAAAAAATTAATGAATCGTTTTGTTCTAAAACAAAATTTAATCTTTTAAAATTTACAAAAAGCACATCTTAAAAACACAAACGGAATATCTCAGTTGCTGATGGTTACATCATAACAACATACATTTTTGACATAAGATTCTCAACAGCGTAAATACAATATGATGCCTAATTTCATCAGTCTCGTTTAGTTGGGGGGGGGCGAATCTATTCCAGATTTATTTCTTCATACCAGTAACATGCTGGCTAGGTCTTAAAATCTGGTAAAGAATGTCTTCAAATTCAAATGGAACCTTCGAACTGTTGCTGCATACCACAGTTGGTAAACTTTAAACAATACCAGACATTTATGACAAAAATTCTTCTACAGTTTTAAAAGGCAAAATGTGAAAACTAATTTCCTAATTCTGTTTTTAGTTATGCAGAGGAATTCGATTCCAATGTTGTTTTTTCAAACCGATAGCATTCACGCCAATTTGCAAACATACTCTTCTGCAGCGCTCCGGGATTCGAGCTGCGAGGCATGTCGTCCCTGAGCGAAGTATTTTTAGCCGAGCACGAACTAAAATTGTCGAACGCACGTGCGTGGACTGGATTGGCCGACACGAGGATCCATCGAGCACTTCCGGAACTGGGTCAGGCAACAGAAAGAAAGAGAACGACACACAAATCCTTTTCCTAAGCCGCGAACGCGGACGTCTGAGAAAGAGATCGCCTTTAACACACATATACATTCTCCAAACGGGGAAGATGTGCCGCTAATATGTAAGAAGAAAAAAGCTGCATTGCTTGCGAATTTAACCATTTCGGCTTGTAAAAAATCTATAGCAAGCTTGTCCAATTATTTTTTGCATATGCAGCTTAGATTCAGGTAAAGTTAGACTTCACAACGTACTTTTCCTTGAGCAAGAGGTTTGCTAAGAAATCACTTTGAGTTAGTTTACTTAGTGAGCAGAAAAGAAGAAAAGGATTTATGTAACATACGCTTTTAAAATTACTTTTTTATTAAATAGAGTAGTGCTACAATTGTTTAACAAAACTATTAACTGGATATACTGCATTTTTCGATACATAAGTCAAGGTTTTGGACAAATTTTTTTTTTAATTTTAATTAACTTTTACATTGGATATAAAATATCACAATGACTTCTATTTACATTAATTGATAATTAAGTTAATGATTACACTGAATGAAAATGATTAATTACAGATTTGTCATTCGAAACAAAACGTTAAGTAAAAAAATATTTACTTAAGAAAAATATTTTTAAAAAAATGAATATTCTATGAAAATTTTATGGGAGGGGGAGGAATAATGCGGCCCTCAGTGCTCTTGCAATTTTTTAAAAATTTTACAGCCGGAAAGATTAATAAGATTCCAGTCAAAGATATTCTTAGCGTTAAAATGAACAGCTGTAATTTAAAAGATAAACAAAGAGTTTATGTCATGTCGAATAGTAACAATTTGGAAAATGGTTATTTGCAATCTCGCGTAAATGATAAATAGCGTGGTAACTTAAAGGTAAAAAAATCCGAAAATACATCTTTAAAGAAGTTTCTAACGTTCAGATCCCGTAGGATGATCTTTGAAATTTCAGTTTACACGAAAGAGATTTATTTAAATTAATTCCAATTGATAGTAACACACTGGCACAGGAAAACTTCGCCGAATTCATCACATTTAAAATATAAGCAGAAACTGTTGCCATTCATTAAGGATGAAACTTTCTTATTAATAACAAATTATTATACACACAAAGAAGGAAAAGATAACAACAAAAATATTAAATGTAAATATTAATAACATTAACAAAATTTCTATTCGTAAAAAGCAATTTAAAGTCAAAAATTATAATATAATTTAAATTAAAATTCAAAAATTATAATATATTATAATTTACATAATAGCTGAGAATTTTAAGAACACGACCAAAAGGAAAAGTGAATAATAAAACCTCATAAAATATATCCCTAACTGTAACAATCCTTTTGCAAATGGCATTAATAATAATAAAGGCTCTTTAGTGATGGTTTGATTTTTAGAAACTAGCTCATAACAGATATGTTTTTACTCACCATCCCCCTTTTTAATAATTTTACTTGAAAATCTAGAGGAAAAATTATGCTGCACATACAGGGTTATTGAATTACTAGGTCCGGGATTTGGAATTACGTCCGGGGGTTAAGTTCGGGATTAAAAAATATCTAGAATTTCTAAATGAGAGTGATTATCTATCTAGTAAATTCGTTTTACAGCTAAATACATCAGCTTCAGTATTTTTCTCAGCTATGGTCAGCAGAAAGAAGTCTCATAGAGGTATCAACTGTAGCTTTTAAACTTCATAATGAATTCTACATATTCATGTAGTTATTTTGATGAGCATATAAAATCCAGTAAAGTTTCTAACGGAAATGTTATCTAACGAAAAATATAAGGAAGTGGAACGGAAACAAGTATCCTAGCCATCTACATCATCCTCAGAGCAGAAATGCTGCAAAAAATATGCAGTCTATTTTCAATATCTTGGATATTTTATTGTTTTTGAATACGTCCTTTTATTCCTTCATATTAACTTTTAGCTGTCGTATAAGTTTCTATAACATTCATGTTGTACGCTTTTTAATAGTTGAAATGAATTTATCATAAAGTGCCTCAGCTATGGGCAACCGGAGAAAATTTCCAAGTGGAAGAGGAACAAGACAAGAATAATTATATTAATATTTTCTTTGGAAGTCACAAATAGATTACAGAATACAGTATTTCATTAATAAAAAAAAAGCACATCTTTTATTCGATTCCAGACTGGTCATGTGTCCTATCCTCCCCCTTCCCCAGCACGAACACCCATACTCTTGAATTCGCGTTTCTGTTGCCACCAGCAGCCGAGCAGTAAAATCACTAAACACTGGTAGCTCGCCTAAGTTCGATTCCAAGCGAATGGGCTGGCTGCATGGACGTTTTCATGTTTTTCCTTATGTGTAACGTGGATACGAGCCAGTTTCTCTTAGAAAATCCTCCACATAGGCATCCGTCCTCTTAGGCGGATAGCCCTAGCATGCTTTGCTATAATCAAATAAACCAAACCAAACCTAAAATATGGTAACTGTAAGTACATACCATTACTGAGAAAAAGCGCATGTCCATAGACGAGCTAATAAAATATAGTGTTCTGCAATTTCAAAGGCGTCAGGTAAAATGACTAATTTCAGTAAAAAAAATTTTACGTACACGATGTACTTTTCCATTTTTTATACTTTACGTTGTGATCGTAAATTAAAAATTTCTAAATCCATAAGCTATTTTCAGCATAAGGGAAGAAATAAATCGGTATTTCCTTTCATACGCCATTATTTTTTCATTGGATGAAAGATTCTTTCAGTGTTGCTGATGAGATCTTGTCTTTTACGTTTTATACTCTCATAAAGGATTTATTTTTCGTCACTAGTTAGTATTCGACTAAGAAAAGACTCTTTCCTAATATAGAAAAGAGGGACATACAAATCATTTGTCGTTTCAAATTTATATCTGGTAATTCATGCGGAACCTGCTGACACATTTTAAAAACTTTTGCTTAGCTTTTAATTGCGGATGACCATCACTGGAGCTGCAGAGGCATATCTCCTGTACATAAATTGAGATTTTGCTCTTCTGGAATGAAGTGTACGACGAGATCATATAAAATCTTGTTTCTTGGTATGATATCCCAATCTTATCTTCACCATGAACAGTCCCTCTTATGCACTTGCAAAATAAAAAAGTTTGGCACAACTCAGCTTTTGTTACTATTATTGTTGTTGTTGTTGTTTTTTTATTAATGTCAACAAAAGAATGCTAGCTCCAGACATGCTGCATATTTTGACAGTTACTTGACAACGGAAACTTCAAGAGATGCTCATACAGAAACACAGAAGAGAAATGTTGAACTTCATCCAAATCTATGATCTAGATTTTTTAAAAGTTTATCCATGTCTATAAGCAAATTAAATGCATTACTTATGATTTTCCAACAGCTAACATGACTTACTTTTATTTTCTGTAACTGCATCTCTAAAAGCTTAATAAATGCTGTAACTAAAAGAACAAATGTTGCAACTACAAATGTTCCCTTTACTCTTTTCTAATAGTTGGAGGATGCAAAAATGTAATAATAATTGTAAAAACTACAGATAACTTTACAAAAGGGGGGGGGAAGAAAGATGGTGTCTAAATTAAACGAAGCGTGAAAGAACTTATCTTTTAGGTTCCGCCACCTATTTCTCCATGACGAAGACAGTTGCGCCACGTTCATAAATTACTGCTCCCCTTCCCCAATTTTGGAATAAAATGTTTGATAATATAAATGTTTAATAAAATTTTTGATTCGCAATGATTTATCACTTTTTAGTGACACCACTAAAGCACCATTTGCTTAGAGGGGCACGAGGTTGTGATGTGTCAAAAGTATATGGAAGAGACACATGCCCATACGAAACATAAAATTAAGCAAAGTAATAATAATAATATTATTATTAATCTTACATTTGAGTAGATGTTTTATAAAATATAAAACATTTGATATAAACACAGTTTTACTTTTTTAAGAAAAAATATCGAATTAGTCCTGTTCCCGCGTTTTCCAAAATTCTTCTTACTCCGGCGAGATCGAAGAATACAGTCCCCTTCTACAACATCCTCCTTCGAAGATGTCACTTCAGTTAAAAAAAGGTTGCG
The DNA here is from genome assembly GCA_000611955.2 of Stegodyphus mimosarum. Lineage (NCBI taxonomy): Eukaryota > Metazoa > Arthropoda > Arachnida > Araneae > Eresidae > Stegodyphus > Stegodyphus mimosarum. Next base: position 79,179 of record KK114584.1, on the reverse strand, counting down.
CAGTTTCTTAGAGAACAAGTTAGTCTTCGCCTCGACATTGCTAGACTGAAGACGTATCTGAATTTAGTCTCCTATTCGAAATCTTAAGTAATTTCATTCTATTTGTAATTTTTTTTCTTAATCAATGCGGATGTTTCAAACATCCGCATTGATTAAGAAAAAGAAAAAAAACAATCAGCCCTTCGTAAAGATTGTCAATATTGAATTCGGAATAGAAATAAGGAAATGCAGTTCATTGAATTTGTATAAACGAAAGAATTAAAAACTACAACGGCGTAATTAAGACCAACAAAAAAGTCGTTTTAGTAGAAAAAATTCATTTGCCTGAGCCTGACACAAAACAAATTCTTTAATACGGAAAATATCTGGGGAAAGAAAAAAAAAGAAGAAGAAAAAAATATTTGAATTTTCCAACTTTACGATGAAGAACCAGGAAAACTATGTAATTGAGGATATGCTATACATTAACAGTAATACCGCAGTTTTCAAGCGTTAAAACAGCTCTGTACAGTTCTAGGCGAAATGCCGAAGGATATGCTTCAAAAGCTTAGTTGTATGGAAGATTTAGAAATTCCAAGCGAATTATCAGCAATGGACGAAATCAATTATCAGCAATGGAGGATATTCTTATTGTTCGATGATTAAGATAACCGAATTTTGGTATTTCCAAGTAAGAAGGGAAGGGAAGCAATGAGAAACGGTCTAACTTTCTTTGTGCATGGAACTTTTTAAAGTTGTTCAATGACTTTCACTTAAATTAATGTTGAGACAGAGCATTTCTAATGAGACAAATGTCGTTCCTGTACTGTTTCCCTTACTCCCCGATAAACGAAAGTAGACTTATGAGAATTATTTTGATTTATTTGAAAACCTTTCTAACCGGGATCTTAAAGAAAATATGATCGATTTTAAAATTGCTTTTTCCTTCCGTGGGAAAGTTGCAATTTCCATTTAAATCAACGCCGCTGGAGAAAGATACAAGACATGAGACTTATTGACGAATATACTCACAATGAAGAAACTAGAACTCACCTCAGAATGCACACGTTGCTTGTGTACATACCTGAAGAATACGTCGATGACGGTTGGCTGTTATATATAAGAAAATTCACCATGTAATGCAAGATCAGAGGCCTCTTATGATTGTTTTGTTGACCAATGACTGTTGACCACAAATGTGGAACTGCAATGAATACCCAGGACAAATAATATTGTAGAAGGATAGCATCAGAGATAAAATTCTCTTATCAGTAAAATCCATCTAAAAATTCTAGAACTGATAAAATTTTTGAAAAATGGGGGGGGGGGAAATCACTTCATTTAAAAGTTTTTTTTTTTTAGTCCAAAGGGATTTAGTCCCGAAGGACTATTACTTTCGTTTTGCGATTTTGCGTCGATTCACTCTGAATGCCCGTTTCACTTTTCAAATTGCTGCCACTAAATGTTATCGCTCTGCATTAAATTTTAAAAAATGAAAAATCTGCATAAATGTATGCATGTTTCTCGCATTGTAATAAAACCTAGAGCCATCGAATTTTGAATGACGTAATCCTACTGCGAATACGGGCATCTGGAAGCCCTAATTTTGAATTTGAAATTTGCTTTATTATCGATTTTATGTTTTGTAACATTTCAACGAATTTCTGATTAACAAACTAAATGATTTCAAAGCGAGCAATGGCAACACTGTACGAAAAAAAAAACATTTTTATCTCCAGCGCACGAGATTTACGGAAATTCTAAAGATGTGTTCATTTTAAAATGATTTTGCGATATTGATTTTGAACTGAATTTTATGGTTTGAGTACGTAGTACATGATATTTAATAAAAAAAGGTAGCACACGAAACGTTAAAAAAACGCGCCTTTGGACGTAATTTAAAATCTGAAATCTTTCAGATTTTTTTTCTTTTTTAAAATTTTTTAAATGAAGCTTCCGAATACACTTCTCACATCTCAGATATTTTAAAATGTAATTTTTTTTATCGTTATTGTATAAATTTAGAAGGGAAAAGGGAAAAAAAATGTGTTTAAAAAAAGGTGAAGAAATGCAAAGTATTATGCAAGAGTTTTATGGATTACGAAATGTAAGCAAGTGCTTATTATTTCCTTATCTATAAAAATTCACTAAATCATGTGAACCATTTCTTTAAAAAAGGGGGGAGAAAGAAAGTGAGCAATATCATACAACTTTTAAGCACGCTAGCATATTTTATTGTCAGTCCTAAGCCTGACAAAGTGTGAAGGAAAGTTGGATTATTTTCTCTGTCATTAAGTTAATAATTTTAGTAATCAAATTTAATTCATTTCATAATCGTAGAACGATTTTACGGGATTTTCAGAGTTTTCGTGAATTTTCTACGTAAATCACAATTTTTCACGAAAATTGAATTCACCACTGTAAAATATCCATGTGACAGCAGACGAAAATCAAATGGTAGTAGCCTTAAAAATTGAATTCACTACTGTAAAATATCAATGCGACAGCGGAAGAAAATTACATGGTAATAGCCTTACAAAAGTTCACTGTAACTGAATTTGTTGAACCAGTGTTTTCCAAGTCTTTTAATATTCCGACCATACCAATAAATTTAATTTAATTTAATTTCGATTCGCCTTTGCAATTAGAACTGCAAGTGACAAAGTACAGTTTCTCTTAAAAAAGAAGCTAGGTGAACAGAAGACTTCTAAAAAAGCACAGTATAATGAAATAATATTAAATAAATTGATAATAATTAGCAGTTTCATTATACATATAACGAAACTGTTAATTTGCTATGAACTACTAATTTGTTAATCAAATTGCTATATTTAAAACTAAATTAATTAAAACGTAATATATAACCACTTGTATTTATTATAAATAGTTACTTATAAGTATGTATATAACTATTACAGCAAATACACACAGTCACTGATGAATTGTGCCACATACTTTGGAAACTTCCGAGCTAAATTGCTCAAATAAAAAACAATCAAAATATTTTATAGTAATTTATTGAATTAAATTTTTGAATCTAGCAAATTTACCTTTGGTGATTTAAAAAAAAATTATAAAAAACATATTACATCCAAAGGGGCGTTTTTTTCACGGGAGATTCAAAACGTTATTTGAAAAGTTCGACGCAACGCAAAATATCGTTAGACTTTGCAACGTCTTTGCGTTGCTACGTTACCAACATAATACCAGTAAGAAATGTTAAGATGCACACGATGTTAATGTTAATGGAACTCTTTGAAATCGTTGAGTTTATTGATGAAAAATTCGTCAAAGTTTTACAAAACATGAAGGGGGAAAAAAATCCCAAACTTGGGATTCCAGATGCCCATATTCAAGTAGAGGACTATGTTATTCAAAATTTGAAGTCTCCAAGTCCCTCTTACCCTAGCACAAGCCTTGTCAAAAGCTGCGATGGTATTCGAGGTGCATTTTTCAATATTCCATCTTTCTTTTCGTAACGAATGTTTATTAAGAAAGAGGTTTTTTTGGGGGGGGGGTACTGCACTCTCTTCACTATTTTGGAAGAAGTATTGATATTATTTTCATTTTATGGAATCAGAAGGGATCTTTTAATCCATTGCCCTAAATCATCACTGAATCTCAACTTCTCTCTTCTCTTTTAAATACAGAGCAAGCTTCATTCATGCAAATACTTTGAAATCGTAAATATTTTTCGTTTATTTCTCTTAGAAATCCCCCTCCCTTTTTTTAAACTTAAAAATTTTTGTTTGCCTCACATTTCACGGGGGCTGAAGGCCCAGTTGACCCCCATTAATGTAACTGCTTTGGAAAGGGCATGACAAAGATTGAGGTTTCACGGAAACAGGAAAGCTTTTCACAATCGCAGAAACAGGAAGACATAAAACTAAGCCAACTTATGAGGCTTCTTTTTGCTAACTTTTTATTTAAAAACCTTGGTTAATTGATTAATCCAAAGTATGCGAGGGCTATCTGGCCCATGGAACGAATGCCTTCGTGAAAGGTTTACCAAGGAAAACTGATTCGCATTTACGTTACAACACGAAAACGTCGTTCATCGAGAATTGAGCTCGTGTCAAACAATCAATAGTTTTAGAGGTTTTACCCATTTCGGTTATTGTTAGGCTTATATTTATTTTTATACTCATTATTAACTGACATGGCTACCGGTGGGCTTAACAGTTATGACACATAGCTTTTCTCTCTTAAGCTCTTCCTGTTATTAAGTCGTTTTTATTTGACAGAAATACAGTTAATAAACCCCTGAAAACGCAGGAGGATACAATCTCCACCATACCAAAAATTCACATATAAGTTTTCACTACCCATAACATAAATTACTTTGTTTGCTACTACTGAACGGTTGTTTTTTTATTGGACCGTGTTTTGTCCAGTTTGTCTAAAGTTAAAAAACATCCCATTTCTGCGGTGTTTTTGAGCAGATCGTACGCGAATTTTTTAAACCACTGAAAATAATTGATATGTATATCTTCATCGTATTCTTAATTTTATCATTTTAATAAATTGGCGAATAATACGCGGAATGAATAAAATTATTTTTTCCATTAATTCATACATGATCTCTCAATATATTATAAAAATAAATTAAAAAAGAAAAATCCGAAAGTTTTCAGATTTTAAACTACGTCCAAGCTACGTACGTTTTTTAACATTTTGTGAGTTACCTTTATTTATTAAATATCATATTCTTCGCACTGAAACCATAAAATTCGGTTCAAGATCAATATCGTAAAGTAATTTTAAAATGAACATATCTTTAGAATTTCCGATGAACAGTCTCGCGCGCTGGAGATAAAAATATTTTTTTTTGCACAACGTTGCGATTGCTCGCTTTGAAATCGTTAAGTTTACCAATCAAAAATTCGTTAAAGTTTTACAAAATATGAAATTGATAACAAAAAAAATTCCAGATTTCAAATTTGGGTTTCCAGATGCCCATATTCGGGTGGAAACGTTCAATATTCAAAATGTGATGGCTCTATGTACCGTTGTTTTGTCAGAATGCGAGAAACATACATATTTTTATGCAGATTCTTCATTATTTAATTTCTTTAATACAGGGCGAAAGTATTTGGTGGCAACAATTTAAAAAATGAAACAACGCTTTTAGTGAATCAACGCAAAATGCCAAAACGAAATCGATAGTCATTCTTGGCAAATTGCGACTTTGTACTCACAAGATGAAATTACTCAATGGAAAAGGTAATATTACTCGACCGTCTACAGTCGACGATCTAGCAAAAAATTAAAACTAATGTAAGTTACGTTAATGTCGAGTAAGCTATGTTAATGTCCTTATTTCATTCACAATCTGCTTAAACAATACAGCGAGCAACTTACTACAAATTTCATTACACTTCCAATACGAGTTTTACAACTGCTGAAACGGTAACCTTTGCAACCTGCCACGTCTTACAAAACACCAGTAAGCATTTCCTGTCAACGAAAATAACGTTCGCCTTGATATGTATTCATTCGAGCAATAAAACTTCTCGTTTCTTAAAGCTTAAGAAAGTTATGGCATTGCCAAACAGAACTCTCATAGTTAACTTCCTTGCATCCATCCAACAAGGAAAGAATGCTTGTCACTGATCAAACACAAACGACGCCAAGAACAATCGCCCAATAGTTCAGCTGCCCGTAGCAGCTGCGACAGAATCGTGCTCACCCCCCTCCCTATCTCCACACGCACCAACTCTTCACCACATACACAAGTCGAAAGCGGACAGCTAGCTTTCAGCGCCCAAGAGTGTTTCGGAAAAAGAATTCATCTGGACAGGAATCCGTTTCGTTGGGAAATAAGATAGCTATGCCAAGGTAATTGGCATTATACGTTCACTAAGTACACGGGGGAGGAGTGTTGGCATTACGGCTGTAATCCTTAGTCTGTGCCAAATGAAACACGAAGGAATTTGACAGATTTTTCTAAAGCGGTGTTTTTCACACAGTGTTGGGGAAGAAAACTTGGAATATTTTATAGACAGTATGGAGCCTTTCCATAAAAATACAAATGACGTTAGTTATAACCACAGCCTGTTACAGCGAACGTTTCATTACAACGACCAATAGAAAAATGGTGGTAGCTAATGACAGTATATTAAATCCACTTTCGTTACAGAGACCATTATTGCGATGTCCATTTTTATTACAGCATTTGATATACTTTCCAGATCATACGAAACTTCAGCATAAAATATTTGATCTACAGCTAATGGTACATCAGCATATTAAAAAATTGGGTGTTACTCATATTATCCTAATAGAGGTTACCTTAGGACAGCGTTTCTATTCGGAGATTTTCAGGAATCCTAGTGTACTGGGGGGGACCTAGGACTGCTCAAGTCTCAGCCGAATGACACTGCTCTCCCGCGAAACTTAGTTGCTTCATTTCTAATTATGTTAATACTCCTTTATTTACGTATACTGTATATTTTGAGCACTCATTTAAATTACGTAACCAAATGAACTTATTCTCCAGATAAACTGCTTGAAAATACAGGTAAATTGTTATTAGTCCAAAGGTGCTTTTCTCTGAACGACTATTGCTTTCGTTTTGCGATTTTGCGTTGGAAACATTAAAAGTCTGAATCACTTCTCAAACTGTTGCCACCAAATCTTGGAGCCCAGTATTATATTTAAAGAAATTAAATAATGAAGAATCTGCATAAATGTATATATATATTTCTCCAAATGTGATAAAACAACGGTACCTAGAGCCATCCAATTTTGAATAGCGTACGTTTCCACCCGAATATGCGCATCTGGAAGCCCAAATTTGGAATTTGTTTCATTATCTATTTTATATTTTGTAACACTTAGCACTTTGATTAGCAAACTTAACGATTTCAAAGCGAGCAATAGCAACACTCTTCGGGTGGGGGGACTTTTTATTTAAAACGCCCGGAACTGTGTATCAGAAATTCTAAAGATATACTCATTTTAAAATTATTTTGCGATATTGCTGTTGAACTGAATTTTATGGTTTATGTGCGAAGAACATGATATTTGATAAATAAAGGTAACATACAAAACGTTAAAAAAACGTCCCTTTAAACGTAATTTAAGATCCGAAACCCTTCAGATTTTTTTGATTTTTTAAAATTTTTTATTTATTTATTTATTTATTAATAATACTACTTTATCTGCCACCCTCCTCTGTTTTCAATTGCTCTCTAGTTAACCATGTTTTTGAATTAAACTTGACGTCTACATTACCCACCTAAATTGGGAACTGGCTATTAAATAAAATATCAATAATATAAACACATAAATGAAAATATTTATTTCAATGCTGCTTTAAATTGCTAATAGTACTTATATTTAAAATAAATTACAAAATCACTGCCCGAACGAGTTAAGTGTTGAAAATCATTACATGAAAAATTAGCATTTTAAATCGCAAACTATACTTTCAGATAAAATTTAAAAGGAGAAACACATACTACAAATTACGAGATAACATGAAGCGAATACAAAAATATAATAATAAAAGAATTCATTTTCTAGTTGTAAAAGAAATTAATTAGCGGCACTTTAATATAAAAAAGTATGCATAAGACTAATAAGCAGCAATCATAAAAATTCAATCACATATCGAAGGCCGGGTTGCCTCAAATGGCGTATTTATCGCTTGAATGGAAAGATAAAATGCTCCGATAACAATATTTTCGTCCTTCCTATCGGCCACAGCATGAATGTTGATGAGAACGCAGTCGTTATTATTCGAAGCGTGCTTTCGGTTGGGACTTGTTCTACAAGCTGCTATCTGTTTTTATAGTAAATTCTATTTTGTTTTCGTGTACCATCCAAAAATCGTGTGCCAAAAAACAAATTAGTATGTGAATATAAGTGAGCCATAAATAAAGCAAGACATTTGTGATGAATATTCTGTGGAAAAAATTTTCTTTATCTCTAAACACACACATACATACATACGTATAAGATAAAGACTATGTAAATCGCTTTAAAATTTAATTTAGTAAATAGCCTCTTACTTCTTGATTCTTAATTTAGGTACCTCCTCTCTCTGTTCTAAAAATCATAATAACTTTTCTGGATTGCTTCACTTCTAGATCAATTCATCTTGCATGACTTGCGTAAAGCTCATGACGTAACTACTTCAGAAAACTCAAAAATTTCGAGAACTGAAAAACCTTTCTAACGTAAACCAAAACCACCTCTCGGTGAGCCTCCATATTAGAAAATTGCGCACTTTAGCTTCTGCCTCTCTTCCTACAATAACATTATTTCGCTATGCTCTCTTTCAATCGAACTAGCATAAAAAAAATGTAAATATTCTAGAAATAGGCACGATTAGAGTGCCAAGTAAATTGTGGCCACAAATGTCGGTTGGAATAAAAATCAATTATAATAATCTAATATGACAGACATATTTCTGAACTGCATAATGAACAATTTAATATTGCTCGAATTTAATTCATTTAAATGATTTTGACAATTTTTATTGATATTGCCAAAATCATTTTTACTTCAATATATCAGTGGATAGCGCATCGCGCAGCAGCGCCACAAGTCTGGGGTTCGATACCCGGGCTGGATTCAGATTTCAAATTACTTCCAAAGGGGCGTTTTTTCAACATTTTGTGCGTTACCTTTATTTCTTAAATATCATGTTCTTCGCACTTAAACCATAAAATTCAGTGAGCAATATCGCAAAGTAATTACAAATTGAGCATATCTGTAGAATTTCGATATACAGTCTCACACACTGGAGATAAAAATGTTTTTTCTGTACAACGTTGACATTGCTCGCTTTGAAATCCTCGAGTTTGTTAATAAAAAACTCGTTAAAATTTTACAAATATGCAATCGATAATAAAACAACTTCCAAATTTCAAATTTGGGCTTTCAGATGGCCATATTCGCAGTAGGATTACGTTATTCAAAATTTGATGGCTCTAGGTGCCGTTGTTTTATCAACGGTACATTTATGCAGGTAATAATGCGAGAAACATATATACATTTATGCAGATTCTTCATTATTTAATTTCTTCAAATATAATACACGGCGATAATATTTGGTGGGAATGTACTGAAAAGTGAATCAAAGTAGAAGATGAACTGACGCAAAATGCCATTTTGAGACTAATAGCCTTTGGGCCTAACGTCCCTTTGGGCTAATAATTATAATTAAACAAAGAAAAAAATCAAATTAAACATACTGACAAATACAAATTTAAAATAACGCGCGCAAAACGGTTATATAAGCCTTTCAAAAAACATCATCATATAAGTCTCACACCAGTCAGAAGCTTTACTAATTTATACCTGAGAGATTTATACATTTAGGATTTGAAGAATAAGTCTCCTTCGAAATAAAGATTTATCAGCTGCTGTAGAAATGATTACTGATTCGTTACCTGCAAATTCTAGAAACAAAGCCTTTAGAATGCCCAGCATATTTTGCACAATGTATTGTAACTCGATTTATTGAATCCCAACCATGAAAATGCTGTTCAATATCCTCAGCTGTAGCACCCCACATTTCCCATATATATGCATTGCAGATTAATTCTTTATCTTCTGATCTAAAGACAATCTAAAGGAACAGTGTAGTGAAGTTGCTTTAAACCTAGACTTCTAAATAATTTTAATTATTATTTTCTGTCTAGACGCAGAAAGCGAAATTGTTAGTTGTTTAAGCTCCTATGGCTTCAGGCTGAAGAGTGAATAATTTTTTTAGCTGTTTTACTTTGTTGTACCTATTTAATGTTCTGGTACTGAAAGACAGAGACGACCGATAATTCTTCGGACATTCAAAAACGGTTAGACTAATATGTAGATAAACCCTAACTGAGTTTAACCTCATAAACTGGAAGTTCGAATAAAAAGACAAACGCACTCACTGTATTACGATTATTAATTACCTGTACGTAGCTGTGTATAGTCATTAGGTTATTTTGAAGCAGGAAACGTGAAAAAATGTGCAATGACCTCGCGGGACTCGAGTCCTGGACCTCTCGAATGCGCGTCGAATATGCTTAAAATTACACCACGAAGGCATGTGGAAAGCAGAGAGAAAATACCTTCCCTTGTAAAGGGCGTCTGGGAATTAGGGGACCCAATCGCCAAATCCTGGTACTGACGAATTATTGTCCACCACCATTTTAGTTCGGACGCCACTTGTAGAGTCAGTCATTAGGTTATTTTGAAGCAAGAAACGTGAAAAATGTGCAGTGCCCTTGCCGAGACTCGAACCCTGGACCTCTCGAATACGCGTCCATTATGCTTCCAATTACACCAATAAGGCATGCGAAAAAGGACGGAAAAAATACCTTTTAACTGATATTAATGACGGTAAAAATTGAAATAAACTATTTGCTTAAATCTACGCTGCTCTATAAATTGTTTCTTTCAGAAACAACAACATTCAGAACTCATCAAATAAATGGATCAAAACATGGAATCTTAGTTTTGTCTGAATTTTGCTGACATCATTTAATGAATATTTTCAATTAAGTTATCACTAGCAAAATACCCTTTCATTGTGTCTAATGTTAAATCTATAATTTCATATCATTTTCGTGGATTTTATTTTTAATGAGCGTTTTCAATAAATATCAGATTTATATATGAAAATATGTGCATAACAAATATTTTCCTCAGTAAGCAAGAAACAACAATCCCACTAGGGGATTTAAAAAAAAAACCCAAAAGGTTTCAGATCTTAAATTACATCCAAAGAGGCGCTTTTTAACATTTTGTGTGTTCCTTTATTTATTAAATATCATGTTCTTCGCACTTAAATCATAAAATTCAGTTCAAGAGCAATATCGCAAAATAATTTTAAAATGAGTATATATTTAGAATTTCTGATACACAGCTCCGGGCGCTTTAGATAAAAAGTTTTTTTCCCCTTCTTCTTCCCCTCTCCCGTAGAGTGTTGCTATTGCTCGCTTTTAAATCATTTGAGTTTGTTCATCAAAAATTCGCTAAAGTTTTACAAAATATGAACTGGATAATAAAACAAATTCCAAATTCGGGCTTCTAGATGAGCATATTCGGGTGGAAACGTACATTACTCAAAATTGGATGGCTCTAGGTACCATTGTTTTATCACATTCAGAGAAATATACATACATTTATGCAGATTCTTCATTATTAAATTTCTTTAAATATAATACAGAGCTGCAATATTTTGTGGCAGCAGTTTGAAAAGTGATTCAGACTTTTAATATTTACAAGGCAAAATCGCAAAACGAAAAGAATAGTCCTTCAGGCAAAAAGCCCCTTTGGACCAAAAAAACAGTACGCATTCAAATCTCGAAAGAAACTAGGTTGTAGGCAATTTAAATGTGATTTTTTGAATTTCGCATCCAAATGACGTCAAGAAAATTTTCAATAAAATTTCTTAGCAAGGCTGGAACCTTCGATTAGTCTGAAAAAGAACAACACCTTTAGAAAAGATTAATTAATTAATAAAAAAAAACATTCTTCACGCAGTCTCATTTCGGTGAGTTCTTTTTTAGGTTTAATAAAAAACATAATCAGTTCCCAGATAAACCGATACTAGTATATATATATTGCATCGATGCTACTCAGTGTTTTATTGTGTTAAGCCTAATTTATAATATATTTAATAGATAAATAAGAATACAGTAGCACCTCAGTATGCGTCAACAATGCGATACAGATCTTTGGACGTATACCAGACGAATTTTAAGAAATAAAGAAAAAATAATTAATTTGTTCTTGTAAAAAAAAATCTTATCGTTATTATTATAACACTGTGTAATACTAAAATACAAATGCCATGGGTACTGCACATAAATGTTTTTCTGTTATCCAGATTAAAATCAATTTCTCAGCATCTTCTGACGTACGTCTCTAATGTTTGCTTACTTATTACGTACTTCGCCTTTAGGCACTACAGGAAAGGGAGGGATGTCCCGTGAAGGTCTTTTTAAGGGTAAGTGGCTTCTATCCACGTTACACATTGGGAAAACCATGAAAGAGCCCATGCTGCGAGCCCGTTCGCCAGAACTCGAACCCCTGACCTAATTACCAGTGTTCAGCTGCTTTTACCGCTCGGTGACTGTTCAGCTCCTGTTGTTTGTTTGGCAATCGATTTCACCCCGTTCGCAACGTTAGCTTGTTTAATAGTGTCTTTGTGTTTCACAATCATAGACCCCATCATACTGAGCATAAGATATGCAATCGTTGAGTCCCGGATACGCATGTCATTTTCACATTTTTCAACAATCTCTGTGTTTATCTTCATGGGGGATCCTAATAATTTTTTTCGTTGCTTGACTCTTCTCATCACTTTCCTAAAACTCATTTTAAATTAATTTACAACAACAACAAAAACCTGTAAGAAAACACAAATATCACTCAAAAATTCATAGCGTGGGTTGTTAACACGTGTACTAACGTTCATGGGCAGTAGAAGCATTGTCTCGAAAGAGGTAAACAAGTGCAGTGTCCCAGTTTTCTCATTGTTTTTGCTCTTTCCAGGAAAAGTGAGGCCAACATTGAGCAGCTATCGATGTGAATTTTATTACTGCTAAAATAATGCATCGAAAATATAATTTTATGTCAGTACTGCGATTCAGTTGTACACATTTACTTTATTTGGGCAGTGGCGGCCAGTGGCTTAATTTAAGCTCTGGGGCTCTTATAAACTACGAAAGGATAATCAAATTCATCCTAATCTGTTTCCATGAGTACGACAAGTGCCTTGACCTGAAAATCGCCGAGATGTAAAAAGTAATAAACAACAATCAATGACAGAATCATGATTTTATAATATATCAATATAATATGGTGCTATAGCAATCAATTTGATATCAGTACAATAAGACAATCAATGACTATATAGTGTATGTTATATTACACAGTCCAGTCACATTAATGTGACCATCTGTCAAAAGCCAGAATAACCACCTTTCGCAGAGCGGACTGCTGCGAGACGTGCAGGAAGAGAGTCACATAGGTCCCTGAAGGTGTTCTCTGGGATGTTGAGCCATGCCGACTCTAATGCCGTGGCCAGCTGCGCTAGATTACGCGGTTGAGGATCCATGGCGCGAACAACTCGATCGAGATGGTCCCACAGATGCTCGATTGGGTTTAAGTCAGGTGAGTTTGCTGGCCAGGGGAGGACGGTAAACTCATCCTGGTGCTCTTCGAACCACGCACGTACACTGGCAGCTGTATGGCACCTCGCATTGTCCTGCTGGAAGATGCCATCATCCTGAGGAAAAACAATGCGCATGTAGGGGTGAACATGGTCCGCAAGGACAGATGCGTACTTGTATTGATCCATTGTGCCTTCCACAATGATCAGTGAACCTAGAGAATGCCAGGAAAACATTCCCCAGACCATAATGCTCCCGCCTCCAGCTTGGACCGTTCCGGCAATGGTTGCAGGGTGGTTCCTTTCAGAGGTTTCACGCCTTATACGCCAACGTCCATCTGTCCGATGGAGCATAAAACGCGATTCATCCGAAAACGCAACCTGTCGCCACTCAGTGGACGTCCAGCTGCTGTACTGGCGTGCAAATTCTAGCCTTCGCCGTCGATGAACAGCAGTCAGCATAGGTGCACGAACCAGGCGTCTGCTTCGGAGGCCCAGACGCAGCAATGTTCGCTGAATAGTACTTTGGGAGACACTTTTGGTAGCCCCTTGGTTCATTTTGGTGGTCAGTTGCTCAACGGTAGCCCGTCTATCTGCCCGAACGCATCTCCGCAACCGTCGTTCGCCTCTGTCATCTATGGCCCGTGGTGCACCACATTTGCCACGTCGCTGATTTTGGACAGTCCCATTTTGCCATGCACGGTACACTTTTACCACGGCGGCACGCGAACAGTTCACAAACTCAGCCGTTTCGGAAATGCTTCCACCCTTGGCCCGAAAGCCAATGATCATGCCCTTTTGGAAGTCGGATAAATCGCTTCGTTTCTGCATTACGCCAACGATTGAAATGTTTTCCGAAGCCCTCACACACCCTTTATATACGCTCAACTGCACTGTGCTGCCACCTGCCTTCTGTGATTGGTTATTTAACTCTGACATGGAAAGTACGTGGTGGTCACATTAATGTGACTGGACTGTGTATTTTCCTTAAGAATGGAATTTACGTAGTTTTCTGTTCGCAGAAGTTAGTGGGAAATATTTTGCTGCAAAATGGTCAAAATGATAAATTTCTATTGTAATAAAAATGAAATAAGTTTTTTCTAGGTGAGGACCATTTGAATTCCATGAACTTTCCATGTTTCAAAAACTCGAATCTTTACGTTATTTTTCACCATTCTAGACTTTTCGCATCCTAAACTAGAAAGTTTTTAAGTGTTATAACTCAGAACTTTGGAAATATTAAATTAAGGTTTACCAGCAACCTTCGTAAAAAAAAAAAAAAAAAAAAGGCAGGCCTAAGGCCACAGTCTTTATTTTTTATCATTTCTTGTATATTGTTTATGAAAATTAATTATTCTTGAAATAATTCACTCCCCTGTACGCTTGCTTTTATTCTGAACGCTAATAAAAAAATCCGAAAACTTTCAACTCAAAAATTTTTTTATCAAATTGAAAACACGAATCTCGAGATTTAAAATTAATTTATTTTTATTATTAAATATCATTTTTATCTTCTTTACGTAGTTCTATTTTTAAAAAACGATATTCTTAATTGCTAAAATCTGTGCTTCATTAAATGCAAATTGGAAGTTTTACTTCATTTGAAAGTATTCAATATTAAGTCAAAAGTTTTTTTTTTCTATTATTATTATTATCACTGTTGCTGGAAAAAATTCTTTTTTTTTTTTCGCAAATAAAAAACGATAGTATTTTCGGATTACAAACCCTTTTTACCTGTAATTAAATCGACGAGATGAATCATACTACAAAATGCACTCATAATACTAGTACTAAGTTGTATTACATGAAAATGCAACTATACTTTAGCTTGGTTAAAACTGATTTGGTCCTAAAAAAGAGAGACCTGTATCAGGCCGTCTTCGAAATCCATAGAATTTTAATGAAAATCCACAACAAACTAAGGTTGCGTTTTTGCCTAATTCTGCGCTGACGTGGTTTTACTGGGTTACGCTGACTAGGTTTTATGCCGGCAATTTTATCATTATCGTGTTCTATAGAAATTTTCCTAATGATACTCTTAAAACAGTCAGGACAACAGCAGAATGCATCACTTTACCAAAACGGTGGTGGTCTTTGTATGATGTGGAAGTATCTGGGAACGTTCCGCTTAGAGAAAGGTATTCTTTCTCGCTCTCCCCGGGCTGTTGAAAGGATGATAATGAGTTCTAGATGACGTAACGAAACAAACCCTCCTCGCACTTGCGTCGTGGGGTTCCCTCAGTCTCAATCAATGAATGCCTATTGGGTTGGCCTCAAAGATGGTACAGCAATCGTAGCACACATTTACATTTTATTTTATTTTATTGGCAAAATAATTTCTTGATAGCTAAGCAGGGACAAGATATGCAGCCCTTTTTGTATTTTTAGTGTTATAGAACGAAAAAGCTCATAATATTTTATAATATTTTTTAGCACATGGCCACTGCTGCACTATAACTATATTGTGACACACCATGGGAAGAATTATGAACCAGAACCCTTCGGAACAATATCCCAAACCATGATTAATTATTAAATCCAAGCTACTGAGTAAGATCATCGAGTTAGTGTAAGAACATATTCCTTCCATCAGCCATATTATGAAGGAACTTATTGAACTTGCAGGCCATTGTTGATTTGTAATAATAATAATTATGAAACTTTGGAACATAAAAATCTGACTTTTCGTAATACTTGATCTTTCGAATAAAACAGAGAAGATACGGACGAAGTTTCCGAGCATCCAAAGATGTACTACTATTGCCTTGATGCAGGGAAAAGGAAAACAAACGATCTTCAAGGTCACCCAGATTAAAGCCGAAAGCGACCCCCATAAATTACCACCTGTCACTTGGTGGTGCAGACCTTTCGAGGCTCGCCTCGCTTACAGGGCGGGAAAGCACGCACCCGTGTTTAATTCTGCTGTTCTTGTTCCCCCCTCTCGCCTCCAAATTCGAAACAGAATCTTGCTATGAAGAATGGAACCATGTGTCTACTCCCGGAAGGGCAATGTGGCATTGTTGGGCCGATGTTGTAAGAAAAGAAGGGGCTGCTTAGCCGTCCGACGTATGCAGTCAGTTTCAAGCAGCTTTATGTAAAACTGTTTTCGCAAATCGTTCCACACAGATCATGTAGAGAAAATTATAAATTCTGCAGAATAGTAGGTACTATGAAGTCGCTATTAAGAAAAGAAAATCCTGAATTTCATTTGTCATCTATCGAAACTGACGAATTAATTAATCCGTATACTTCAATTTTCTTTTTTCTTTTCTTTCTTTCTTTCTTTCTTTCTTTTTTTTTTTTTTTTAAAGATTTATTATCGTAAGACGAAAAGGTCTACATGGGACAGTTCCTTAATCTCATTCTCAGTGATATTATTTAGTTGCATTATTATTGGTGGATGACTGGTTTAGTTGATTATGGCATAACGCACAAGGCTTATCCTGCCTAACGGGAGGGATGAATTCGTAGAGAACGTTTAAAAAGAAACTGCCTCGTATGCACGCTACACATGCGGAAAAAACGAATGCCCATGCAGCTAGTCTGTTACACTGGAAAAGAACCCAAGTCGAACTACCAAAGTTTAGCGACTTTCGGCTGCTGGTGGGTCTCAAGCTTTTTAGAATCCAAATCTTACAAGACTCACAGATATCTTCTGCATTTTGGATCTACAAATCTTTCATATTATAAATAATATGAAGAAGAGGGATATTAAAAGTTTTAAGCAAAATCTCAATCTATATTTAAATTTCAGTTCAATTTAAAAAGGTATTTAAAAATACAACTCCACTTTTTAAGAAGCTACAAATAAAATTTAATAAAAAAATCCATAGTTAGAACTCTTACGCCATGAGGTTCATTTTCTCAAAACAATTTGGGGAAAAATATTTGAGCAGCAGTTCAAAATTTTTAGATTTCTGAATTAAATCAAAGATAAAAGCAATAGATTAGTTTATGAATTAATATAGATATTAATTACTCCTGTATGAATTAATTCTCTTGAATATGGAAAATAGTGAGAAACTCAAGGCCCCCACGAGGTGATGGTGACCCAGATCCACTAAATGTGCAAGAATCGGATCCATTTTTTAATGCACGCTTCTGTAAAAAGTCAATAAAACTAAATTTTCCGAATTAACACTGAGTTAAAACATTTTTATGATATTTTAAGTTAGGATATAAATGATGACAAAAGGCGCGAAGATTCGAATTTTCGAATCTCGAAACATCTGAGGATTCGAATGGCCACCTCTAGTTTTTTTTTTAATTCAAATTCTTTGAAATGCTAAATTTTCCATTTTCGATTCCCTACGTAATCTATACATTTGCTGTATTAAACTGTCGCCTGAATACCATGCCAACTCAATTAATTATGTCACTTTTCTAGAGCTTACCAAAATATTTCACTAATCACTCATTCTATTTCACTTATCATTTCCCCATATCCTCATAACTTCACTTGTCATTCATCTTCCTATTCACTTATCATTCACTCATATCCTCATAACTTGATCCATTTCCATATTCCCTGTTCAAAGAAAAAATTCCTTTTGTAAGTCCTCAAAGCAGGGGTACCCAACGGTGTCGGTACTGTACCCTTCAGGGTCAATGAAGTTTTAAAAAAGTCATTGATGATCAAGGGTTGATAACCGAATATGCACATGCATTTGATCGGCAGTAGTGTGAAAGTGACAGTTCACCGACAGGAGGCGGATTGCGGATGAGCCCGGAAGCAGGTGAGGCGGTGCAAGTTGGGAGGCGGTGCAAGTTGGGAGATGGATTGAGGCGGTGCAAGTCAGGAGGCACAGTTTGAATTTAGCTGATAAGGTGTCGTCACACTTTGATAAGAGATTATCTTTTGTTGATTTTCCAGCAGTAATTTCTAATTTTAGGATTTTTTTTTCCTTTGCATTTTTC
The DNA here is from genome assembly GCA_000611955.2 of Stegodyphus mimosarum. NCBI lineage: Eukaryota > Metazoa > Arthropoda > Arachnida > Araneae > Eresidae > Stegodyphus > Stegodyphus mimosarum. Next base: position 61,166 of record KK114584.1, on the reverse strand, counting down.
TTCGTCTTTACTAGGCATATAATGGTTATTTCCTATGTTCTCTAAACACCTGGAATTTAATGTTTGGCAGGTAGATGTAAATTTTTAATTTTTGCGCTATATTTCAAGAATTATAATGTCCTATGCACTCTTAGTTTTAACGTATGCCTTACAATTTTTTATTTCATCAGAGCATATTAATTTTCCTTTATCTTAATTACATTACTCATTTTACACAGGACGTTCTTCATATCTTTTAACCATAAACTTGTAATTTTATTTCACTTATTAAATTTTAGGCGTGTAATTATTCAGATATACATTTTAATTTATCATATGATTTTAATTTTAGATCCAATTTTAACTTTTTCCCTTCTTTCTAACCTTCGTAATGTTTAATGTACTCCAATTTATAACTTATTTGCTATATTTTACGAGCGTAATTATTGAAATATATGTTTCTATTTATTATATCATTTAATTTTATATATAATTTCAATCTTTTTTTCATACTTTCTAACATTTGCGATCTTCAACATATTGTATATTTTAACTTATTTCTGATATTTTCTGATCGTTTACATGACCTTCACTTAATTTAGATGTAAAATTTTTAATTTATTTCGTAAATCTTAAGCTTATTTATTATATTATCACACTATACACACTGACTTTTATTTAATTTTAGATTTAATCTTTTAACCTTCTTTCCTATTTTTAATGTTTTTACTTCCCAACATACTCTAAAGTTTAACTAATTTGCTATATTTTCGCATAATATACGTCCCATTTGTAACTACTTTCATACATTTTAACTTTCATAATTTCCAGTATAGTCCCAACTTTAACATAATTCGTATATTTTCCTATCATGTACCTAACTTTTATTTAATTTTAGATGTAATCTTTTAACCTTCTTTCCTATTTTTAATGTTTTTACTTCCCAACATACTATAAAGTTTAACTAATTTGCTATATTTTCGCATAATATACATCCCATAATATACATCCCACCATCTACTTTCATACATTTTAACTTTCATAATTTCCAGTATAGTACTAACTTTAACATAATTCGTATATTTTCCTATCATGTACTTAACTTTTATATAATTTTACATGTAAATTTTAACTTCTTTTCTATTTTTCGACGTTTTTAGTTCCCAACATACTCTGAATTTTAACTAATTTGCTATATTTTCACACTATGTACACGACTTTCATTTAATTTTTAACTACTTTGTACATGACTTTCATATAATTTTTAACTACTTTCATACGTTTTAACCTTAGTAATTTCAAACAGGCTCTTAAGGTTAGCTTAATTCCTCTGTTTTTTATCATATATATGGACTTTATTTAATTTTAGATGCTATTTTTTACTTACATCTTATGTAACTCGTACATTTCAAACCTTCGTAATTTTTAAAGTACTCTAATTTTGAACTTGTTTATTATATTTTCTTACCATATACATGAACTTTAATTATTTTAGATGTAATTTTTATACTTTTCTGACACTTTGTTTCTTTCTAGTTCCCAACATACTCTAAATTTTAACCCATTTTTATAATTTTCGGTTGTAATCACGCTTTTGATTTTACTATTTCAGCTAAATATACACGTTTAAATGTCTTAAATATAGAGATAGTTTTCAATTAAACATTTTATTTTACAACCTTTAACTGCTATTTGTACCCAATTCATTGAATAGCCTTTACTTACTCTATATTTTATAGTACTGTTTTAATTTGCCAACTGTACAATTTCTTGTTTTATAGCAGTCTTACCATGACTGATTCTAATATTTTTCTTCATTCGCATTTTCAGACTTTAACCTTTCCTGAGTATTCATGTATTTCCTTAAAGTTTTTACATCATTTATATCTGAATACATGCATTTAAGCTCTTCAGTATTACCAATGTTCAGTTTTGAACCTAGATTGCTATTAAGCTAACTTGATAGATTGCGAATTTTTAGAATGAATTCCCAATTTTCATCTATAATTTCAGAACCTTTTTCACTGCTTCATATATACATACAGAAATCTTTCATATTGTTTTAGACGTTTCATACCTTTTAATTCGGTATGTTTTTGCTAATTCATTGCATCCTACATCACTTTAAATGCCCCGACTATGCTAAATTTATCACCTTTTTTCTGCACCAAGTACGAGTATTTCTGCCTTCATAGACAACTTTCAAGTAAAATTAGCGAAATGTCAGTTTTCATTAATTTATTTACCAAGTTATTTTCTTATGAAAGAAGTCTTATGAAACACCTGCCATACTTTTACACATCATATATCCTTACCAATATACATATAGTTACGCAAGGAACCAAAGAAAGAAACAGTAAGAGACACTTTATCCAAGTCTCCGCTATATTTCTGAATATTTTTACCTCCATCTGCCCCGAATACAGAAATTTCTTCATAAAATTCTCATCATGTAAGTTAACTATTCTTTACTAAGACTGTTTTCAAACTGCTGCCTCTCATTTTAAAATTATTTTGCGATATTGCTCTTGAACTGAATTTTATGGTTTAAGTGCGAAGAACATGATATTTAATATCTAAAGGTAACACAGAAAACGTTAAAAAAACGCTTCTTTGGGCTTAATGTAAAATCTGAAAGCTTTCAGATTTTTTTAAATCGTTTATTTATTTTTCAATTGCGCGCGCGCGCGTGCGTGCGTGTGTGTGTGTGTGTGTGTGTTTCCTTTATACGTTAGACGAATTCAAGAAATTATCGTTAGAAGTTGCTAACAAAAGCAAATGGCATATTTCCTTTGGAAAATAAACTGATATTTGATCAAAATTAAATTAAGGAACAATCTGTCATAATTGTACACATTATTTTTCTGTTGGAAATATTAGCCGTGTAATTGCTATGTCATCAGAATAGCATTTCTAAATAGGATAAGTTTGAAGAATATTATAGAAGGGATCTGTATTTTCAGACAATTGTTTAAGAATAAAACATGTATATGTTTTGTGGGGTTTTACAGTTAAATATTTTCATTGCTCTAAGAAGTTCTGAATTATTTGCGAAGGTCTTGCTTTACTTATATTTATACAAAATTATCCCCCATATTTGAATGACGTGACGCTTAATACGTTAACATATAATGTACATGAAAAAGTCACGTACAAGTCTTCTGCATTGGAAAAAAATAAATAAATAAATAACAGAAGAAATACTCATCAAGAATTATTGATTATACGTCTTTGACTGCATATCATCCAAACAGATTTTTATCTTTTATAATCTTTATAAGAATATTGAAGCGACGCCATTCGGATATCTTTCATAAATAAGTTACCCTATACTCTCCTCACCTCCCAAAACTGAGAAGAAATGGTGCATAATAAAGATGGAAAAATTGATTTCTTTACGTTGCTAGCTGGAAACAAAATCCCTTTTTTAAATTCTTTTTTATTAGGATAGGTTGCAAAAGACGGCACGCGAGGAATCGATTTCAGATTACATCTCGAAACTAGATAGTTAACTCATACTTCTTTCAGAACTCCACAAGCATTCCAAAGGGATGCATTCTGAATAGAGGAATAACTTTGTGGCGTGAGTTTAATATTCTTTAACCCAGTGTGATGTGTTAAAGTTATGACAAAAATGGAAATGTGTGACATTTATTTGAAATATGAGAGGTCTCGAGAATTTCAACTATCCTCGTCTGAAATACTTATAAATTCTCTTATGCGACTTGATATGCAGGTTTCGACAGAATGATTTCCCTAGTTTTAAATAGCCGCTGTGCCGCTGCTTTGGTAGCGGTGTTTTGAAATATATCTGATCAGCACACAATACTTAATTTCAGTTGCCATCATGGTATGGACAGGTAGACACTATGTATTTCTTGCTGAACATATTTTTAAAATGGTGATTCGCTAATTGCAATGGAGTGGCAGTTTCGCATCCATTTTAGTGTACGTCGACGAAAAAGAATCCCTCATTACAAAAAAAAATCTTATAGTGAAATTTAAGAGATTCAGTTTTTAAAATGAAATAACTATTAGACGCCGTAGAATTTAAACTCTTCAAAATACTGCAGCATTAAGGTATGCTGTTACTACATTACAACGAATTTCAGCTACTTAGTTATACGCGCTGATTTTGATATAATACCTGATCGGAGTTACAAAAGGAATCCTTTAGTTGGACCTTCCGTAGAAAATCAAACTGATTGAGGAACTCGGTTTAGTTCAAATACCAAGCTGATTGTAAAACAGTTCTCGAAAATGTTCACATAGCACAGTTGTGTTCATTAGTACTGAAGCTCATTTAACTTTATATATATATATATATATGTATATGTATATAAAAGCCTTTAAAAAAAAACACTTCATCAACTTCTCTGTTTCTTACCCTGTTACTTTATGATGTGATATAGCATAATTTTGAATTATATAGCCATATTCTTTGACGAAGAAGAAAAATACACGGCCACTGTAACACGTCGGTGGTACGTAAAAATGTTGCGTGATTTTTCTACAACCTAGAATCAATAAGTTTGAAATTCAGTTTTTGCGGTTTTAAGGAAAACCGCGCTATGGCGCAGAAGGTAAATCACTAAAGAAAAGACAGTTCTGAAAAGAATGCTTTTTAATATATTTCGTTTCACAAAGTAACCAACACGCTCAACATTGGAATTATTTTCTTTGGGGATTACTCTTTGGAAGTTAAGTATTGAATATATAATTTTCAATTGAAGGCAATTGAAGAAATAAAAGATTCTAGTCCTACTGATATCGCGGAAATAACAGAGGCAGTGGATTAGTTACGTACTCCAGAACTTTTATATGAGGGTACTATAACTCATGAGGGTACTATAACTTGAACGGTGTTATCTTTATACCAGCATGATGACAAAATAGAAAGCACTATTTTGTACAGCGGTCACATAAAATTTAGGGCAGGTTCAATATTGCCCTTTCTGATTCTGTTTCAAATCAGCGAGGTCTATATGCCCGATCTGTACATATTTAAGACAGAGAAAAGCAGACTTACTGCAAAACAAAGCCACAGGAGCAAAATAAAAAAAAAAAAAAAAAAAGTGCACTCTGAACAGGGTGGAAGCTGAACAGCAGCATATTCTCACCTTCTTGTTGATTTGGGCTCAGAACGAGACTAGTGCATTATCACTCCGACATGGAGATGTCGAACAAAAGTTTCACATCTCTTTTTCCCTCATCCTAATTCTTATAAAGTTCCCTTAATTTATTCAGTAATTTGCTTGCGGGAAAGGGGTAATTCGACTGTTATTGCTATGCAAAAAATGAGATGGAAAGATCTGTTAGAATTATCAGGAGATAAAGATATGATTACACTTAATGGACAAATAAGACAATTTACTTTCTTAAAACATGGTATAACTCATTTGTAAAATACTAGGATGTATATCGGAAGGTTTTATTTTGGTTACTAGGTAATCACTTAAACAGCTCCTACAGCTAAGTAAATCATGAACGCATAAATTTTCAAATGTTTTGTAGACTTTAAGTTATAGAATGGAAGACTCTAAAAACTAAATTATGCAGAGACACTTCAACAATTCTCAGCCAAATTAGGCTACTGCGTTAAGAGAAGCAGATTTCCACTATTGCCATAAATCTTACCAGAACTAAGGATAGAAGACTTTTGGACTTGTTGAACTAAAGGTTGTCAAACTAGTGTTTCAGACGCCAAGAAAGATTGGTTGAAAATGTACAACCCGCAATTTACTTCAAACCAGAGAGGGGGAATAAGCAGCTTTATTGCGTGAAATGGTTGGTCATAAATATTTCGCTGTGTTGTGAATAGCTTTAGGAAACGAATGCTTAGAGCTTTCGCAGGAAACAAAGAAGTGCCATTGCGTAAAAATAACAGCGGCACTTTTGTGGTGTCTCTTACAACAAAAATGTAGCTTCTGCCCTAGATCAAAAATAAAAATGCTTCACAATTCACCAAACCAACAATCAATGGATTTATTGGTTTGCTTGTTTTAGGTTCGCACAGAAAAAAAGAAATTCCTCCTGTTTCGCACTGATTCCAGATTTATGAAAAATAGTGCATTTTTAGAATTCCTATTCCCTTAGCTATATGCATAACGTACCACTATGGAATTCTCTTTTAACTATCCTACCCGTATACAATCGGGTGTCTATTCATCCGCTGCCTTCCCCCATCGATTGTCTCTTTTGCGTTCCAACCTCTTTCCGATAAATCACTTTCTGAGAAAGAGAACATCAGGCTTTCACCAATTAAAATGGTTTAGGCGAAATAGGTTGTATTGCTTAAACCTTGCTAACTTTTGATTTCTCATATTTACTAACTATTTTCTTTCGATAATTTATTTCCCGAATTTCTTTTTAATACATATGATCTACTTACGAATATTAGCGCTAGATGACGATCAATAAATTCAAGTTTGTAAACTTATGATCACGTTTTAAACAGACATGCATAAACAGACATAAAGAGGCAATATTTGTGTAATGGCATGTGATTAAAAACAGCTTGTGCATGATTCTAAAATTACTTCGAAGCGACTGGTGTATTTATCATGCAATGCCTATTGGTTTGTTGTTTGGTATTTTCATGTAATGTTCTCTATCTCAATAAAGATAATTAAAGACTATGAAATGGGGCAGATTGCATACCTAAGGGTTTCTAATGATGTGGATGAATCGGCACGATTTTGACCACAGGATAAAACGGAAAATTAGAAACGAACTTTCAGAGTCACGGAAACACATTTTAACAACATAAAAATTGCCGCACAAATACAGTTAAATTTTGTTAATAGGCAACCCACATGTTAGGTCACTACGCTTACCTTATTTTTGGGGGGGGGGTAATTCTGGCCAAGTTCTTAAAAACTTTTACATAATGGCAAATAATACTTATATAATCTCGATTCCAGTTTTTCGGAAGCAATAAATTAAGAAAAAATAAAGAATAGACCTTCTTCCCTTTCTTTGTATTATTCCAATACGACTTTTGATCGGTATTTGCCTTCCACTAAACTATGCTAATAACTTCCTCAGCTGACGAGCGAGTTAAAGTACGTATAATTTTCGTATTCCTAAGTCCCAAACCTCATATCCTCTAAATCCTGTTTAAAAATAGACAAGAATCAATAAGGGCTACAAAATGAAAACGGAAAGAAATAAACCTCTTCCCAGAAATTGCTAAAAAAAGCAATCCAGCTCGAAATGAAAAAAAGAATGAAGAAGAGGAAATAAATTATTCATATATCCTAAGATGATGAGATACGAACGTGATGATCTACTTACGATGCACACTGATTATTTATAGTTGAAGAACCCACTCCAAGCTGATTTTAGGGAAAAATAACAACTTACTTCGCGGAACAGAATTCATTTGCATGACACAAGAATAATATTCATATATACAAACAGTTTAAGAAATTCGATGCTAATATTTTGCACCTCAAAGAAAATAATTCTTTAGCCCTTACATTCCCAAGAACATTGCTGCGGTGAAATAAAAACCGTATTAACGACGACGCCATTAGAAGCGTCTTTTATATGAATAGTATGCCATCATTATCAAAATAGGAAATAGCTACAACGATGACGTTATCGTTATCTCCTTTGAATATAGTTTAGCACATAGTTTCCCAGCATGGGCATTATCGCCCATTGGCTGTAAGCTGAAGAGAACTGGGCAAGTATTCGTTCGAAAGGCAGAAGACAGAGTTGAAAAGTAAATGGGTAATAGAAACACATTTGGAAAATTTGGTAATTTGAATATTTTTGAAAGAAGAAAAAAAAAAAAAAACATTTAAATATTTACTTGATTACACAAATATAAGAATCACGCATCATTACAAGAATCATATCAAATTTTATTAGTCCATCTTAGCGAGTAACCTAGGAAAATAAAGTGCTCGTGTCCAGAGCCGCAGGGAGCTGTTGAGCAGAGTTCAGACAAAGGTTGCTTTCCAGTAGGTGCCATCACATTGTGGCCTTTGGGGAAATGAGATGGCGGTTCTTTTGACAAAAAAAGGTACGGATATTCTTCAAAAGTCTTCCAGAGACCTGTCTCTTCATTCTGCTACACTGAAATTAATAACGATTTATAAAAAATCCTTTCGTAATGCTATTGTTAATGCTTCTGAAAATAAATCATGGAGGGTGCTATTGCATGCCGACTGTCTCGAACTCTCCTCGTGCTACAGCTGCCGCTGAGTTTAGGCTATTGACTGGACATGACTGCCTTAATGCTAGTTTTGTTTCGTTTTAATCTGACTCCTCACCTTTATGTGCTTTGTGTGATTCTGGACAAGTCATGGACGCTGCTCATCTGGACGTGTCTCTGCACTTAAGAATTCGTTATTTTAAAGGAGACTGTACTGTTTTGGAAAGTTCCTTGCCTAATACCTGATCGTTCAATGGCCAGGTATTTGGCAAATAAAAATAAAATGTTAGTCGATCTTTTGCATAAATAAATGCAAAGGATAAAAAGTTGTCCAACATTCTAAAGACATGACCACAAATCCAAACTTGGAATGATACATAGTACTTGCAAGTACCATGTTCAAGTACTTGTAAGTACCACAACGACTGACATGGGGAGAATCTGTGCTTCTATTCTATAGTCTATCTTTATGTTTTGAAAAGTTTTGACTCATTGTCATTGTCTTTCCGTACAGCGTAATGAGTTTTAATAATTTAATGAAGTGCAAGCACAATAAAACCCTAAAAAAAAGACCTCTAATTAAAATTTTTGCGAAGGCGGCAAGAGTGAGTTGAAAAAGGTTGAAAAACTTACTCGCAACTGCCTACCAGTATTCCATTTACTATGTCTGCTCACGCTGCTTATCAGCAGCTCAAGAAAACATTACGCCAAAAATGGCTTAAAAAGCGTATAAGTAAGGAAGATGCTTAACAGCCGATGACCCTCATTTCCGCATCAAAACCGTTTTCCCCAAGACGCAAGCCAGCGGGAAAGGAGGGGAAAAGAAAGGTTCGTAAGTAACTTCACCCCTAATGACGTGTGGTGCGCAAATGTAGTGTTAATAATAAATTTGTTGCGCTGTCGCAGTGATGGATGCACAACTGTTCGTTTGGAACGCCCTCAAAGCCATTGAGGTGTTGGTTCTTGAATACCACAAGCGGACCCTTGTGGGTAACAACCACCGGCTGTTCCCACTGGTTTCTTTTTCGGTGATGTCCATTTTTAGTCGTAGAAGTTGAGCCGAAAATTCTGCCCCCCACTTCAAGATCCCTATCAGCTGTGGAGTGACAGAAGTTCCTCTACTCCAAGTTATCAATACGCATAACTGTCCAAGAACGTTCGATTTCTTTAGTTTGTTCATTTCCGAATTAATATTAGTAAACTTTATCTTGATAAATTATATACTGAAAATATAAATTTTAAGTATACCTTCAGAATTTTCAAAGCATTTTTTCTTTTCAAGGAACATCATAAGGAACTCGATCTTATTCATGTATTCCACTTTCTTTGTATATCAGAAAGTTATTCTTGTATTCATAAGAAATAATTAAATCTTGCCTATTTAGTGATAATGAAATAGCTAAAGCTTTACGACAATTTCTATTTATTGCTTGGCATTAAAAGAATTTCTGATTTGAAATCCACATCTGTATCAAATAATGTGAAAAATGATTCTTAATAAATCTGCCAAACAAATTCTTCGCAATATGTTTTGAAGGGTATTCATTTTTATATTTTTATATTTCAGCTAGTACAATGTTTGGAATACATGAACAAACTTGCCTTTTTTAACGATGTTTTTCTTCTGTTAATTCCATAGTGTTATTCAGTAAGATATATTAGTACAGTGTATTCCTAAAGTATATGTCTTTTATGGTGCTTCGATAGTTAATGTCTATTCTAAAAACAATTCCTCCAAAATCCAAAAACGAATTTCTTGTCTTTGTCTGACTTTATCTAGCGCGCTGTATGCATTTTGAAGTTATTATACGCATAATAATGTTATAAAAAAATTACGTTACTGGTAAACAAATGTCGTATCGAGAAGATATTTTCGTTAAATTTTAATTAGGTTGCTCATAAATAATACTGCTTATTACGAAGCGAGCGGCTTGCGGCTATCCAGTTTGCTTGAGGAAATTTTTATGAATTAAAATCCGTACGTCTCCACCTGAATATGGGCATCTGGAAGCTCAAATTTGAAATATGGAATTTGTTTTCTTAGCTATTTCATATTTTATCAAACATTAAAGAATTTTTGATTAAAAAACTCAACGATTTCAAAGCCAGCAATAGCAACACTATACGGAAAAAAGAAGGCATTTTTATCATCAACGCGCGAGATTGTGTATCGGAAATTCTAAAAATATGCTCATTTTAATATTATTTTGTGATACTGCTGTTGAATTGAATTTTATGGTTAAGTGCGATGAACATTATATTTAATAAATAAAAGTAACACACAGAGCGTTAATAAGTCATAACACATATCAGTGAATAAATTTTTATATTTTCTGCTTATGAAATTTAATTTAATTAAATAACAGTAAATTAAAATGAAAATATCGTCTTCCAAAATAAAATTTGAAAGCTTTACCATTGTCTTACCATTTAAAAAAAAAAAAATAGCATATCTAAGACAGAAATACCAAGCTAGATGAATAAACTAATTACTTTTACTACTTATTAAGGGTTATATAAAACCACGCGTTTTCTTTAACTTCATTTGTCGGGATTTTTAAGTCAAAGTTACAACGAAGAAAATTTTTAGTTTTTCCAATTCAAGTTAATTTCACTACTTAGTTCAAATCTAAATAAATTATATTGTATGCTGAGTAATTTCGTTTAAAATATGATGAAACGAAAAAAACGCTAAGTAGTCTGCCCTGTGGAAGTTAGTGCTGTTAATTAGTATGCTAATTCTGCCAAACGGTCGCCAAATTTAAGACAGTTGACATCGTACTTCAGAAAAAGTTAACGCGCGAATAAGGCGGGTAAAGTGTGAGGTCTTCGCTAAGTAGGGAGAGTTTATTTACTTGCAACTTACCTCGTTTCCCCTTTCTGTGTGGGGAAAGAAATTTCGGCTCAAAGTACACGATTTTCCCTTTCGGCTAATCTTCCAGCTACTAAAAGGCCACCAAATCGTTTTTTCAAGCAGTTTGTAAAAATAAATGTCAAAATAAGCGTAAAAACTTCGCCCTAGAATCGGACGCAAAAATCACTCTTAGCATGGAAAATCAAAGTTCAGCTATAGCTAGTCTCGAGCTCGTGATGTGTCACCTGTTATTGCCGCGCCTATCCACCCCGCTATTCAGGCTTGCTGTAAGACAAGCAGAAATTCTTATAAATTATCTTCAATATTCGCAAGCGCTAGACTTACCAAGTCATAATAAATATTTCTCGGACGATCCCACATATGTATGTATCTTGCATTGATGATACGTCAGTGTCGGCCCCGCGCAATGCCGATCATGAATCTATACCCAAGTAATGCCCCAGGGAATTGATCCCAAGAATTCTGGATCTGGCTAGGATGCTTAGGACCTGGACTGGCTAGGATCTGTACCTGGGCAGTCTTGGCTACTGGGGTATACAAATAACGAACCTAGTGGTTCTAAAGGCCCCGGAAAGGTCGCTTGTAGATTGGCCCGTCGGTCTGTGACTTTCTAGAGCTCTAGGCTCTAGTAGCCCGGAGTGACGTCCGGGGTTCTGCCTGGAGGTGGGGCCTCGGATTTTCTGAGTAATGTCCTTGGGCGACGGGCAGCCCGTGTGACTGACAGGAGCAAATTGACGACCGAAGTCGAAGGACGGTGGCGTCAGCCCTCTCGAAGGTGCAAGAACAGAGTTTGAACCCTTCGGACTGGCTCCCCGGTTGGGTTGGACACGTACTGTTGTTAAGTCTAACGGAACATGGAATGCCCAAAATCTTATCTTATACCCAAGCAACTTAGTTTGCATTCATGGGTGTCTTCAGTGTGCCTTTCCAAATAAAATTATTTGAGTACGTATCAAGCGATATTCAGCTATAATAACGAAGATTCTTTCAGCAGAGTATCTCCACGAAGCTAATATAATGTTTGAAAGCTTTTTTTCAAAAAAATTACATTTTATTTGTATCTACGCAAGTCTTAGTTGTTTACAAAAGTAATTAAGGGTGTTTTACTGATAATATAACTCTAGACGAATTTTTAAATCAAAATGCCGGGTTAAGAGGTTTACCATGACGTCTGCAGTGCTTCTGATACTACATATATGAGGATGCGAAATAATACCACTTACCTCCTGGTAGAACGATGATGTCTCCGCTCTCTCGCCATTCATTGTCAACTACCAACAATGACAACTCTGTGAAAAATGTGTATTAATAATCTTATTAATATATTATCGTCAAAATTTATTTTTTATCATATCGATATTGTGCCAGTAATCACTGTCAGTAGCATGCCGATGCCGGCTCTATGGTATGTCGACACTACATAGTGTCAACCTTGAGCAATATCGATTTTACACAGTGTCGATTCTGTGAATTTAACTCTCTGGAGGATCGCATACTGAACTCGCCTCTTAGCTTTCCAAGACAATAAAATAATTACAGTTCAGTAAAAATTTAAATCTGACAAAATCAGTGGTTTACTTGCAAACAATTTTTTAATACATTTTTATTGTCGTCAACTAGATTACCTAATAATGTAAATAAACTTCCAGTAAAAAATAACTGATATGTTTGAACTGCTTCCTTTTTTAATTACAAAAAACTGTATATATTTACTTCTTCATTCACAACATTAAAAAATACCTTCATTATTTTGTTACTGCAATGTAAATAGGCAGGTTTTTCATTGGTGGAACTGCGGGTCAGAAACATGAACATTTCCCGTTTTTTTGACAGACAGAGACTGGTGCCTCACAGGTGGCGTCAAAATTCCCCCTTCTTTTTTGAAGCGTAACTAGAACTTTTCGGATAAGGCACGTCTGCATGTTTTTGCTTATTTATTTCTTATGAGTGGGGGAAATATTTGTCCTTTTTTCTGGCTGCATACTTGAAAGGATTGCAGGCTTCATCCGCACATTCAGTCAATCCCACGTACTTCAAAGTTGGTTTCCACAAGGGACGCAGGCGTTTCTGGTCGGTAAATTTAACAATCTTAGAAATCTCATTTACTATTAGAAGTAGTAGCGTACAGGTTGCAAAAAATTTAATTAACAGGGGTTTTATCAATGTCCTAGCTGCACAAGACCAACAAAAAATAGCAGATTTCCCATCCCCCAGCTTAATAGGCGAGGTTAAATTCATCAATGAATTACAAAGAAGAACATGATCGCTATAACAGTCATTTACTCTTATAAATTTTGGATATACTACAAATCTCTACACATTCGTTTTTCATGTATTGTGAAATTGTACAAATATCAAATGAAACTTAGTACGCGCTGAAATAAAAATGAATTCTATTAAAGTCATATTATACTTTTGTAATGCATAAGAACTTGTTAATGCTTTATATCAGCTAAAAGATAATGATAAATTGATATATATATATATTAATTTTGACATAAATAAAACTGACAGATCAATCTAAGTTGACACCGGCCGGCCACGGGTAACCTTTTCATTCGTCCAGAAAGTTTTAGGCGGAACTATGCCTTCACTACGTCACCTCCCCCTGTAGGTTTAGGATTGCAAAGATTTCTTAGCTAAACTTACAGCCCCGTAGAATTGCTATGCTTTCTGTAAATTCAACACGTTAATTTTTCGGCGCGACTTCAAGAAAGTGAGTCTTATTTTTATATCTTCTTGCAGAAACATTTTACACAAAAGTGTACGTTTTTTCCACAAAGTTTAATATGTTTTAAGTACTTCTTTCTTCAAATTTAACAGCTTCGTTACTTTAAGCAAGAGGGCCCCCATTTTTTAGATTTTCTTGTTTTCTTCGGTTGTAATATAGGACTAATAGTGTTTCAGAAATTAACTATAAATTATAATTTATGATTTGTGGTTTCATCCTCTCTAATACTATTTAAATTTAGTTTTCTGTAAATTTTTGAGGTCTTGAGGCGTTTTTAAAAATATTTGTTACCTAGCTGCCTCTTTTTATTCATTAATTCTAATTAATTCTTGTTTTGTTTTAGTAGTACTTTTCTTCCACGCGTAGGGAAAAGGGGCGTCTAATTGAGACGATTTAGATTAGTATTGAAAGATGTAATAGATTTTAAAATTTAGTCAATTAATTGACGCGGTATTGTCTCAATTGGTCGTCAGTTGAAACGCGTGGAAGTAATATTTCAG
>KK114584.1:20535-46674 GCA_000611955.2 Stegodyphus mimosarum | reverse complement strand
TTTTAAAGAATATATATATATATATATATATATATATATAATCAACCTATCAAATATTAGATTTGTGATAAGACACTAACATGTAAAACAGTTTATAGTAGCTCTCTTTTCCAGATAAATATTAACAAATCTTCTTATAAAGGTTTTAACTTATTTCAAATTAATCATTTTAGGTAATAGTTCTAATTTAATTTTAAAAATTCTCTTTATTAAATCTAAAAATTCGGTTTGTTAAACGGTTCTAAATTCACACTAATATTATTGCAATACATCGCAGAGTCATTATGTATTTTGACGTTGGAAACGTGAAGAAATATCAGCCTCGAACCTCTCGAATACACGCCGAGCGTGCAGAGCACTACACTATGAAAGCATGCGAAGAAAGGCGGGAGAAATACCTTATATCTTATTAAACTGCTATTTACCTTTCAGTTTTTTAATCATTGAAGTCATTTAGCTTCTTACAGATTCCATATTTTGATATTAGAAACGTTTAAATATTTATTTTCTTTCTCAGTTACCTCTCTAATTGATATTGATATTATATGAAACACGCACAGTCGCATCTGCAGCATTTTCGTATCCAATTAAAAATTTCTAATTCCCTTATATCTAGCCTTATACGTTGTTGGACATGATAACCCCATTAACCAATCCCATGCTGGGCCTGATAATTAGAGAACCTGAAGTGGTCTTCCGAGAAGCTTTATTAAAGCGTTATTCTTATGTATACTGAAACAACATAATAGAAGAGAAGACAAACAACGTACAGTTAAACTATCTTGTAGAGACATTAGGTTATTTCGGAGCAGGAGACATGAAAAATGAGCAACGCCTTCGCCGGGAATCGAACCACGGACCTCTCGATTACGCGTCGAGCATGCAGACCACTACACCACGAAGGCATGCGAAGAAGGTGGAAGAAATACCTTATATAGTCCCCCTTTTAAAGGGCGACTGGGGTTTAGGGGACCCAATCGCCAAATCGCGGTGGTGGAGAATCATCATCCACCCCTTTTTAGTTCGGGCGCCAGTGTAGAGACATTAGATTTATTTCGAAGCAGGAGTCATGAAAAATATGCAAGGCCTTCGCCGGGAATCAAACCACGGACTTCTGAAATACCGGCTCAGTGTGCTGACCATTACACCACGAAGGCACGCTAAGAATGTGGGAGATATACCTTATAATCTTAAGGGCACAATAAACGAGCATCCTAAGGAAACGTCTCAGATGCGAATATCTCTGAATTCGGCACAAATTTCATGGCCCCCATCGCACCAGAAAACTTAACACAGCCGTGGCCAACGATAATATATAGAAGACCACCCTGCCGATGAACAGGAGAAGAAGGCAAGCTCTCGCAGACGCACCGTAAAACCAGCCTTCCTCACTTCAGGCGAAATTTATTAAAATACGAAAATAATCTAGCAACTGTAATAATTAAAGAACAAAAAATTTGAAAACTCGCAGATTTATTTTACATTCGTTAAAAAAAATCTGATATTCGCAAATTCTTAAATCTTCTAAAATTCAAGAAATTAATAGCGGAAAATTCCATTGACGACAAAGTTGCTGCTCTGCTAATGAGTCATTTAACATTACCGTATCATAAATGGAAAATTTTAACACCGTTCATACAAAACTGATAAATATTCTCTTAATAAACACAGCCTATTAGAACTAGCCGCAGTTATCTTTCACATAAAAATGTGTAATAGAAAAGAAAAAAAAAAAAAAAGTTACGTTACCAAATGCGTGACTTTTTTTTTGGAGGAGAGGGGGCGACGAAATGAGGAGATAAACTCGGAGCATCATCACAATATGTCCAAAATTTTAATTATATAATGGACACTTTTAAATCTCATCAAATTAAATTTTTTAAAAAAAAAGTCATTTAATGTTCAAAGCTCGTATAATCCCATCAGCAATTTCTATATTTTCTTTTTCATTTGAGGCAAAAATTTCACAAAGGAAAGCAGTTCGGCCTTTTCACTTTATGCAGCTTCCGTTAGCATCATCCTAATAGAAAGGAGGCAGAAAAGGTAATTAATTTTTTATTCCATTTTTTCCTCGAAAAACTGTCAGAAAGGGGGCAAAGTGCGTTGGGAGGGGGGAACTTCATTCCTGTTGGAGAATGAAAGCGTTTATAATATCTGGGCTTGGGAGAAAATTTAATTTTCGTCTTCTCTCTTAGCTACCGGTCTTCATTTGCGAAAGCCATAATTCCAATAAGTATATTTTCAAACAGATGACGGTGAGACTACAGCGCATCTTATCCTTCTGTATTTAAAGGTTTGGCGGAAAGAATTCTAATTGAAAGGTAAGAATTCAGAGGAAGATTTATTTAAAGAGCTTTTCGCAAAAAAGATAAAAAGTTTAGAACACCCACACACACATATTAAAAAAAAAAAAAAATCCTGTTATTTTTTACCCACTGATTCTATAAAGATTTCAGCACCTATTTAATCAACGTTTCAAAAGAACTGGGTTTTGTTTGCGAAGCCTATTTTTCCTTAAGAGTGGGAAAGGTTGTGAACTTCCAGGTCAGTACTTTTTTTAGAGATAAATAATTTCGACATAGGAAAGATGGAGGGAAAAGAAATCATAACATTTCTGATTTTTGGCCTCTTTTAAATGTTATTAAAATAATTTTTCTATGCAGCATATTTCACTTCTTTTTACTATAAGTCAGAGGCTCAACAACCGGCTAAGAGTTATACTTACAATAATATATTTCTAGAACTTTTCTTAAGTTTGGTATGCCTTCGTGAAGGACTTAATGAGAGAAACTAGCTCGTATACAGGTTGCACATGGAGGAAACTACAAAAACGCTCATGCAGCCAGCCAGTTCGCCGGGATTCGAACTCCGGATCAAACTACTAATGTGCAGCAACTTTATCGCTGGGCCGTAGAAACTGTTTTAGAAACAACTGCAAAAATTTAAAGCGACTGTACACTAAAATACACTTCTTTTTATTTTTTTTTTTGGCTCCCCCCCCCCCCCAGCAAAGGGACAATTTTACCCAGAAAGGCTATAAAATTCGTTTTGGCATTTTGCGTTGAAAATTTAAATGCGTTGAATCACTTTTCAAATTCTTGCCACCAAATATTATCACTCCTCATTATATTTAAAGAAATTAAATAATGAAGAATCTGCATAAATGTATGTATGTTTCTCGCATTGTGGTAAAACAACGGTACCTAGAGCAGTCAAATTTTGAATCACGTAATCCTCCACTCGAATAGGCAGCCCAGATTTGGAATTTGTTTTATATTTAGTAAGATTTATATTTAGTTATATTTTACCTAGTCTATTTCATATTTAGTAAAACTTTAACGAATTTTTGATTAACAAAACTCAAAGATTTCAAAAAGAGCAATGGCAACACTGTGTAAAAAAAAAAAAAAAAAACTCAAGACACTGTGTATTGGAGATTCTAAAGATATGCTCATTTTAAAATTGCTTTGTGATATAGAATCTGAAAACTTTCAGAATTTTCTTCCCCGTGGATTTTAATAATATACGAGATATATTAATGAGATTATATTTGAAGAATGGGAATCACAAAACTTTTCCTATATAACCATTTCTTCGCTCTAAGCCATTTCGATTTACGAAAACTTTCACAGGAATGCTCTATTTTCACAAAGCAGGGAAAGCCTGTAAGTGTTTTTAATAAAAAAAACAGACACCTGTTTAAAATATGAACCTGAAACTAGAGGACTAGACTGCAAGTTTTAAACATTCTGTCTTCCGTGCTAGCATTAGGTGAAAATATATTTGAATGGGGATACTTAGTGCATGCTATTAACCTCGTTATATACCTGGCAGATAACTTTAAGATACTTCGGAAAATTTACTGCGAAAACACTCGAGAGAGGAAATAACCAGTAAAGAAAATACCAGAAGCAAACTCGAACTCTTCGCGTCTATTTCGAATCCTCGAAAGTAATAAAATAAAAAGCAGAACTGATGTGTAACTAACTAGTCGAGACTGGTTTAGATTTGGTCCATAAGATCAGCGTTCATAAGCTGTAGCTAAAAGGGTACTTCGTTACAGCATTTCAGTTCTTTTATTCATTTGCAATGGGCAGATGCATCGCTACATTTCTTTGCTTATTTCTTTTGTTTATAGGAAGTAGATTAAAAAGTAACTTATAGTCGAGAGTGAATACACTTGATCAAGGTTATTTTCTCTACTTAGTTAGAGCCAGAGGCCCCTTCATCTATTTTTTCCCCCCTACATACAGATACCATTGATGCAAATTTTGTAAGTATTTCATGAAATAACCGTCCAACCGGGACAACGGTTAGCAACGCCGACTGCCGTAGCGAAGGGCCGGGGTTTGAATCCCAGAGAAGTTATGGATGTTTGTAAATGTATAGTGCTTGTGCGGCATGGAGGCTCTCTAAATATGAGGAGAGCCGAAAGCCCTCTCGAGAAGTTGTTGGTACGGAAAGAGGGGTGGGGGACCCTCGGACCCATTCTATTTGAAACAATGCGGTTGGTTCAGAAACAAATAATCACTTTTATATTAGAAAAAAAAAATAATAACCGCTATTTATCCCAAGAACAGCTTCGGCCACCTGGTTTGTACAAAATTTCTAATTCACAAATCATTGCAAGGTTACTTACAGGATGGTGTTCATGAAAGAAAACAATGTTCCGACGATTGTCGTGGTAAGTAACAAAACTGGGAGTAAGGGAAGACTTAAACGTCATATGTTATATACATTTACACAGAGCTTAAGGAGTACACCATTTTCTGCACATACTGAAGAAGGCATAAACGCCAGGAAAATTTGCATAAAAATGTAGACATAATCTGTGTCGTGGAAAGATAAATATCACAACAACTACATCAAGCCTACACCTTCCAAAAGTTTCTTTTTACGATGGGTGTTTTATAGGTGTAGCATTCTCATATTCTTCTCCTCTGTTGTTGCGCTGCTACCTCCTCCTGTGACCTCATTAAGGAGTTGCAAAATAGCTGAATTTTCCTTATGTCTAGATTAAGAAACATGAGAAATTTCTACTCGATCATTTGCAATACAAGTTTCGAAAAATGCCATGTACTAGAACTCCAAATCGCATTGTTCTCTCTCTCTTTTACAGGTTTACTTATTTCAAGAATAGCATATTTGTTGTCTCAGAATTGCTGACAAATATGTCTTTTGATTCATAATGCCTTATCATTGTATGATGGGTAATTAAATTTAAAACAATGATCGGTAATTCAGACCCAGCCTTCAGTTGGAACTCAATGAACTTGGTTGAATGAGATTTCCAAGGTTTTCCTCCCGAAATGCATTAATGATTAAGTGCTCTTTTTTGATTGATGTAGAAATGTATGCAGTAGAACTTCAACTATCCAGATTAATTGAAGACCGTAGCCCACCCGATAACTGGGTTGTAGTTTACTTGTAAGCTACACATCTGCTTTTAATTCTGTCAAGAATAGTACCAAAGACATTCATATTCACAAATTAAATAACGAATTTTGAAAAAAAAATTATCTACACTTTTCAGGATGAAAAAAAGGCAACATTTTCTTCAGCAGTAAAAACATTACACATGAATACGCGCATAAGCACACGACGAGATACCGTTACCATCACGACATTTACTCTGCTTACGGAAAAGAAGCATCAGTTTTCTGTTATAATCTGCATACTTGTTAAGTGGCATGTTATTGAATGAAAGGAGTTGTGTATGGTATGCTTAGTGGCCAATAATTTTGAACAGTAAATATATCGCATATATATTCGTCTAAATTAATTTTCTTAATATAAACGTACCGTTATATCTTTATGGATGATCTAATAGTTAAATCAAGAAAATACACTGGTTATTATTAATTAAGGAAAAATCATAAAAATGACGATTATTCAAAAAATTACATGTAGAATTTAATAAACTGAACCACAGTATACAATACATAGTAAGGTATAAAATTACATGAAAAGAAATTACCAGACAGTTAAGGTGTTATTAGCATATAGTTTATAAAATGAACAAATCGGATGTGTCAGTTTGGTATAGGAAAATTATCGTCAGTACGGAGTTTGATCTTCGCTAGAAGCAATACAGCACATACAGTGTTGTGTGATGCTGTCAATTATACTGTCAATCAGTTCCGTAAGAAGTGAAAGCCATTGCTCTTGTAAAGCATTTTCAAATATGGCAAGGTCCTGAAGAAGAGGACTGAGGGCAGCTACACGTCTTCCTAAAGCATCCCAAATATGCTCGATTGGATTCAGGTCCGCTGATCGAGCTGGCAACTCCATGCGATGAATTGTTTGTTGCTGAAGGTATGCGATATTATGAAGGCATTATCCACGATGCGAGCCCTGTGCGGTCTAGCGTTGTCGTCCTGTACAGTTATTGCCCGGCATAAGGGCCCACATAAGCATCAAAGATGTCATCTCTATAGTCCTGAGCATTTATGGTTCCACGTGGAAAGACGTGGAGGTCTGTGCGTCCGTACAAAGGGATGCCATCTCAAACACAGACACTGCCTCTTCCGTATGCCTCTCTTTCACGAATGTTTGACGGATGATGATGGGTTTCATGTCCTCTACAAATCAAATAACCCCTACTATCACTTTGGAGGCTAAACCTGGATTCATCTACAAAGAGAACACTTCTCCATTGATAGCCATCCAGTCAATATGTTGACGAGCTCACCTCAAAAGTTCCCTTCTATGACGTGACGTGAGCGGCACGCAAATGACTGATTGCCTCGAAGTACAGACCTCCTTCGTGAAACAATCTACGCACAGTTGACATTGACAACAACCTACTGATGGCTGCAGTAAGGGAGAATCTGAGCTGAGATGGATACGCTGTTCTACTCCTTCGTGGGCATGACAACAAATATCGGTCATCGGCGATCGTCGTAGCGGTTGGCCGTCCTCGGCTGAACCTCTTGGATGCCGAATTTATCGTTAGTCTGTGAACCACAGAAGGATTCACATTTAGCCGTCTGGCTACTTCTGTCTGAATTTGTTCTGCCTCTAGTCTCCCAACAGCTCTCTGTTGCCGTTCTTCGGGCAAATTACGCCTGGAGGACATTATTACGAATCGGCTATCCCAGGATTTTTTTATCAGTAACACAGCGAAATTTACAGGCTTTTTCTCAAACATGCAACTTTATGGTCTTCCCAGATGACGCTGTCCGATTGTAGCGCCATTAATTTGCTTACTGCAGT
This sequence comes from Stegodyphus mimosarum, assembly GCA_000611955.2. Taxonomy (NCBI): domain Eukaryota; kingdom Metazoa; phylum Arthropoda; class Arachnida; order Araneae; family Eresidae; genus Stegodyphus; species Stegodyphus mimosarum. The sequence continues at coordinate 39,459 of KK114584.1, read as the reverse complement.
TTTACTCAACAACTCATATTTCACAACATATTCATATTTCATACGGAATGACTTATTTTTGGACAAATTATCACTATTTTCATAATTTTTCGAAACCAGTGCATTAAAGCACATAAAAAAACTAAAAAAAATTAATATCAATTTAATATCCCTCGAAAAAGCACAAGAAGTATGAACGGTTGGGAATTCCACTCCTTGATCAGAAAAGAGACACGCGAATCCAGAAATCTTGAAAGAGGCCGAATTCGAATCTTTCAAATCCTAACTTAAAAAACCGATAAGTGTTGAACTCAAAACTTTGGAGAGATCAATTTTACTGACGTCTAACAGAAGCTTTCATTATAAAAACAATTCGATTGTTGTAATTTCAGAGGATCAGATCAGTAATATTAGCTTGTGCTGGTCCTCAATGCCACAGTCTTAATTTTCGGGAGAGAATTTAGCGGTCTTTATTTAGAGTTTATCCGTGCTGATTCTTGAAACAACCCCCAATTCTGTACACTACTGGCGAAAAAGCATCTCAATTTTTTCTTTTAACTGTTATTCCACATATTTTATCGCATTGTTCTACGAAATGAACCTCAGGATTCAAGAGTTTTAATTATGTACCTCTTTATTCCATTTCATTTGCGTCATTTTAATAAATGTAGGCTATTTTAAAAATAGTGTTCTTATTTTTTTAACTTAAAAAATTTAAAAATTGCGCAAAAAGTTATTTTATTCTTACATGAAGAATTCCACAGGCTTGAGAACTTTTTAGGATTCGAATTCGATAAATCTTACCTCTAATGCAGATGCTTGTTGGCTGAATTACTAACAATTAATTCATATATCTATTACGAGCAGAAAATATCTCAAGTCGAAAATGCATCTAATACACTTAACTTACAAAACAACACAGCTTAGCCGAAACAATTTAAATACGCTCAATAGACTTTACTAGCCTACAGCAGAGCAAAATCATAACATAAAGGCTAAATATAAAAACACAAAATCTGCTTTATGATAAAATATTAAATATCTGATGATTTATAAACAGTGTAAAAGTACATCAATGAATCATGAAGCCAGTATCACAATATAATGATTCCGACCCTCATATCTCAAACTGTTGGCTCCGGAAGCAATTTTATGCAGTTCGCGAATTTCAATTATGTATATCTTGCAAATATGGAGTTGAAAAAATTCATGATTTTAGTTATTTGAAGTTAGAGTTTACAGTATTTTCATTACCATTAAAAAAGAACATGAATAACGTACCAGGAAATTAATTTACAATGTGATTATTACAATAAGCTAACTTATTTACAATGCGACATTAAATCTCATTCAAAGATTTAGCGGCACAATTTTATTAACTTTTACTCGTCACAAAATAAATCCACCTCAGTTACAAATCTTTGCACTAGAAATCGTTTAGCTTGAGTGGATTTATATGTGAAAAGCTGAAAATTAATAAGAAAATAACCCGGTTGACCAATCGATGAGCATCTACATTTCGCGATAAAGGTAGTATCTAGTAGTTTCTTTCCAAGGCTACATAACATAATCAGAAACACCTTCAAATGTCAAGCTGTAATAAGAAATACGGAAATTTATAATTATTCACATAACAAACATATGTATTTTTATTGATGCGTAGAAGATGTTGTTGTCTTGAAGAAGACTGAAGATTGGCTGCCATCACCTCAAGGAGGCTGGAGTTCTACATCCACCTCATTGAGGAAGAGCAGCCCGGGGGTTCAAGGATGTCTCACCCCTCTTCCCTACCAGCAAACCACACCAGAGGACTTTTGGCTCGCCATATATTTAGAGTGCCCCTATGCCGCAAAGACACTATACATTTACAAACATCCTTCTTATTAAACATCTATGCCGGGATTCGAACCCGGCTCTTAGATACCGCAGTAGGCTTCCTTAAACACTATAAATCAGGACGGCATGCGTAGAAGATAAATTTGATAACTAAGAGAAAGGGAATGTGTTGTTATTTACTCTCAAGTCCACTCTAAAAACTTAGTTAGCACAGTGTTTTAAAATTTTTAATTTAAATTAAAACTACTGCTTTTGCCATACTTTTGTAAACTTCCGTCTACTTTTGGCATACTTTTGTAAACTTCCGTCTAGGCAAAATGAAGAACAACGGAATCAGAAATTAATAATACCATACTACGTGTAAACACTTCATATGCTTTTGTACGCATCTCCTTAGCCAGAACGAAAAAGTGAATCTGACAAGTCTTACCCAGAACGAAAGGTCAATCTTGACACTCTGAAATATTTCGAAATTACTACCTTGCCTTTTATTGCATGTAAAAGAAGTTAAAAATATCGTACAAGCATCTTTATTTCTGACGATGAAAAATGCAATCCTCTCTCTCATATGCAATTTCTCTCCTTTGAACAAATGCTCGAACAGCATAGGTTGCGACGTTGTAAGACGAGGTCAGTTCTTGCAGCGACCTACGAGCTTACATGGTCTGACTGACCCCTTTTTCAAACCCACCGCTGCATTCCCCCTCCTCCCTACGCGGGTACTACACACAAGCGGTAACTATGGCAACGACAAGGAGCGCAAGTGGTAGCCGCAGCAGTTCGAGTTGGTATTAAATTGCAGCCCGTGAGTAACATCAATCCGCCCGGTTCCTGTGCGAGGGACGGGGCCAAAAGTCGTGAAAGGGGCAAGGGGAAGTGAGGTGAGATTCGAGAGAGAACCGCCCTTTCATTAGGAATTCCATTTTGTTCGGCTACTGGTGGCGGCCACAGCCATCGAAGTTTTGAATGCAGAGACATGGATTATGTAAATTGTGCGGATTCTCTCCGCCACCATCCCTCCTAACTTCCTGCTTGTAATCACGTAGCTTTCGTGCGTAGGGATTCCCCCTTTTTTAATCATAGAACGGCGGTATATGTGAGTATAGCCCTTGTATGCAGTTCTAAATGTAATATTATTTTTTAATATCAAACATTAAAATTTACATGCCATCAAATTCATTCCCTAATTCTTCACGTTCTTCTGGCAATATAAGCAAAATAAATTTAGCTGTTGGCAACGTACTAGCTTTATTCTAGCTAGTATATTAGACATTTAAACAACAGTTATCTTCCATTTACCAGGGTAATAGTAGACATGACATCTACGATTAAAATCATGGTTAATCCATGATCAATGATCAAGGATTCATGGTTAATCCATGATCGTGCACGATCAAAATTATGGTTAATCCAGGGCTGCTACAAATCACAAGAAAGGGATTTTATTTGATCGTGGCAAAGCATATGAGAGCTATTTGCCTTAGCCAGCGTTTCTCAAAGTTTTTTCAAATGCCGACCACTTTTATAAAGAATAATGTTCTGCGGACCACCTAACTTTTATCCTCTCCGAAAGCTATTTCTTTAGCATATGTTACTGTCATAATACTTTTATTCTGAAAATGTATTTCATTAAAATTCACTTAAGTTTATACTACCATTAAACGATTAAGTTAATAAAAGGAAATTTATATTCATTTTTAATCATTCAAGGTTATTAGAGTTTGGATAATCTTTATTTTATTAGCTACAAATTAAATAACTGTTGGTACTGGCATTAATGAGATGATGAGCCTGCCAATTCTTACATAGCTGTTCTATGTTTGGATATATGTTAGTAAGAAGCATCATAGCCATAGTACTTTAAATCCTTCTTTTGTTGCTAAAACTAGAGTGAGATCCGTAGGTAGGGTAACCGGGAAGAAAAAAAATGTTAGACGATTGCTACGTGTAATTTCTGAACTTTCTCTTATATGCAGTCCTCTAGAAATACAAAGAAAAACAGTATTAACAATTTACATCATTTTCAAGCAATTTGGTTTGGTTTGGTTAGGTATTGGTTTGTAGGTATAGATGCGCTGGGCTAAAGGAAGAGATGCCTTCGCGAAGAACACACAGAAAAACGAAATAACCCCTATTATAAGCAACAGAAAAATATTATTAAAATTCAATATTCTGGAGAATATTAATGTAAAGACATATCGAAAATAGATCTAGAATATCGAACAGATCTAAAGACTATTCAATTTGTACGGTTACTATAATTTTGCATTAACCAGTTATTATGATTTAGACCTTTACTATAACTTTACTAACTCCTTTTTCGTTCCCTTAGCACTAATGTAAATTAGTTAGAGAGCATGTATGCTGAGATGGGTTTTAGATCGTAAGACAGAGGAGGCCACGTTACTAGGTTTCGCCAAGTTTTGATAAGATTGTTAATGCTGATGTTCTGATAAGATTGTAATAACAATCGGCTTCGCGTTATTTGCTGCTGACACTTAATTGTTACGCCGGTGAAAAATTCTGAGCCAACCTAGAATTTAAGATCAATTGTGCAGGCTTTGACTATTAAATTAGACTGCTGTAACTTTGCCCAACTTTATGTTATTATCCTCTTATGTTTATATGTAACAACTCCGATGTATAACTCCAGTGTTCCAGTCTTCCGATGTATAACTCCAGAAGAAAAAGCATACAATCAATTCCAATGTTTCAAACTCTAGCTGGTTAGTGTACTCGGGATATACCTTTTCGATTCAATAGTGAAGAAGTCTCTGGTGCCCTATGCACTTTTACCTGTTTACCTGTTACTTTCAGTTACATCGTCACAAGTAGTGGCTGATTTTGTAAGCACGAGACATGAATTTTATGTTCAAGTTCTGATTTAATAAAAAGGTTATTTTAACGTTTTTAAGTCTCTATCATTAACTTCAAACGATAGTTTTCTCCAACTCTGTTAGGAGTTTGATTCTAGTTTATGCTACCAAAGAAATGTCAACCTCCATAAATTGATCTGGAAAATGCTGCTACAGGAATATACTCTAATTATACAAAAAGAGGGAATTAAAGTAGATGGTTTCTGATTTTTAATATAGTTCTGGTCTGTAATCATACACCAAGGAACACTGCTATACTGCTTTGAGTATTTCTAAAATAAACGATGTCGGAAAAATAAGAATTCATTCAATTTCCGATTTACTGAGGTAATACTAACGATGACGATCACAGTTAATATGAGGGTAGGTAGTTGAGAAACTGAAAGCATAATAACTAATTTTAAAATAGACAGGAAAAGAGTATTAACAATTTTCATGCATTTTCAAGCAATTTAGTTTGGTTTGGTTAATTACGGCAAAGCACTCGAGGGCTATCTGCCTAAAAAAAGGGATGCCTTTGTGGAGAACTTTTTAAGGGAAACTAGCTCGTATACACGTTACACAACGGGAAAACCACGAAAATGTCCATGTAGCTATCCCGTTCGAGGGATTCGAACCTCAGACCGAACTACCACTGTTCAGCGACTTTTACTGCTCGACCGCTAATTTAATCTGAATAAAGAGTTTATTTATTTATGTAAATTAAATTAGTATTCAAAACAAGGAAAGCCCATTGTAAATAACGGAAGGATAAATATTATAGGAGATGGAGAAACTTAAGTTAAAAACGGTGTTAAAGAAAAATATCACAAATAGAACTTAAACATCCATTATTTTACCTAGCGGGGCGTCATCTTGTCTAATCTTACCGTTGCTCCGAAAGAAAGGAGAGAACACACACATTTTTTTTTTTTAAACCTGTCTTTAGTAAATCGGAAACCGACTAGAAAGGCGAATCGAAATAAAATCTAAACGGTATAAATTTCTCACACTGTATCATCATAAAATACGTAAAGTTTAGATACGAGATAGTTTCGACAGGCTTACAATATTTTATAGTCCAGAAATAGTTCAGAAAATTTACCCAACAAATATGAAGGACTCTTAAAAGCTCATTTCAAAACTTTCAATAACTGACAAGAAAATATAAGACTTTGAATGATTTCCCAACGCCTCAGGGAAGCTCTAGAAATCAAAATTCCGAGCTTGATATATTTGCTTCGAAAATCCCTGCGCATTCCAAGTGGAAAAATCAGAATTCAGGTATAAATAAATAACAGCTCCGAAATATCCCACGAATCTTTAGCCCTGCGGTGACTTCGAAAACGCCAGGCGAGAAATTGAGAGCTCTTCTCACATGTCGTTTCGCGGTTTCCCGGCCATTTAATCCCTCCTTCTACCTCATTCGTACCTTCTGCATCTCCACCGCTCAAGTGGGCTCCGGAACATGGCGCTCTGACAGAGATACAGATTACACGAAATGGAGGAACTCTATTTACTTCTTCGCTCTTTTCGCGAAGAAATGATGAAAGAAATTCTCCTTGACGCATTTCTCCTGAAATTCTAGATATTAAACTACTCGCGCAATATCAACATTATTCTCATCCACCATATGTAAATAAGTAAGTACTGTCTCGCCAGAAGGCATAACACAACCATCAAATGATACGCATTTCTGAAGTAGGAACTGATTGTATTGACGTAATTCCTAGATGCATAAAATATAACCTCCTCCCCACAGTTACCTATTTCTTCAGCCCAATTCTTGTTTACCTTCTCAAAATTAACCTTTTCTTGTTTCTTGTTCTCATAATCATATCTACATTATTGGAGATGTTTGCGTTCGAATTACTTGTTTCTAACTGTATGCATTTCTTGGTATCCAGACGTACAATAAAAACAATCCGTTTTCGTGCTGATTTTCCCAGATTTGCATTTATGTCGTCTTTTAAGAAACTCAAACTGAAATGATGGAAAATTTTAATGATTTGTGGCTGGCTGTCTACTATGTCCATAAGTTTTCCTGAAAAACATTTGGTACGATTTCAAATGTATGTTTGTAGAATCATTAGGGTTTTTTTAAAACGGGAGTCCATGCTAAATGAGCAACGTCCTCGTCGGGTCTCGAAATTGGACCTCTCGAATACACGCCGAGTGTGCTTACCGTTGCACCACGAAGGCATGGAGAAAGGAGGGAGAAAAATATTTCCACTTTTAAAGGGCGACTGGGAATTAGGAGACACAATCTCCAAATCCTGGTGCTGAAGAATCGACATCCACCACCTTTTAGTCCGGCACCAAGGTATTTTTGAAGTAGAAGACGTGACAAATGTGCAATACCGTCAGCAGGACTCGAACCTTGGCCTTCTCGAATACGCGCCGAGTTGGCTGTCGTTACGCCACGAAGGCATGCTGAAAGGAGGAAGAAAGCACCTTATATGTTTTCCCACTTCCCTGTGTAAATCTTGATATTCTTTTACTATTTCTCGTTTTATTTTACATTTTACAGATTTTCCTGTTCTTGGCTCTACAGAGTAAAGAATTCAGAACTCCTTCGACTTATTCAGCTTCAAGAATTTCCATGTTTGCCTCCCAGATCTAGAATATTTATTTTTTACAGACTGAAATTCGATCACAGTATAATAAGTGTTTCACTTTGAAGCATTATTAATAGAAATGTACGGCACAAGTTTAAAGAATGATATGTCATCTTTAAAAAAAAAAAATCATCTTAAAAAGTCAGCATGTAGTTTTTAGAGCTCTAAATTTGAAGATTAACAGCACCATTCCTTTGCACAGCATATTTATTAAGTAACGGCATATTTATTCAAATACATGCGCTTACAACGTCATTTTACCTTTCAGTAAATGTGTACGCTACATAAGGAATGCGTCTACGAAGTTTTAGGTTCGGGCTCTTTTGAAAATGGCAAAGCACACGAGAGACAACTGCCTAAAAAAGGGAATGACTTCGGGAAGGACATTCTGAGGGAAACTGACTCATATTCCCGTTACAAATCAGGAAAACCAAAAATGTTTTACGACTAAATTAATAAAATTCACAAAGTTGAAGGAAAGAGGATTCTTCATAGCCTTCAGTATGCAATTCTTGTAACAACACTTGGGCACGTTCATAAACAATCCGTATTTCTTTGCAGGATTCATGCTTGGGAATCGGTTTCTTAATCATTTCATTGCTATTAAAATAATGACCTCTGAGTTGAGACTTCACTTTAAAAGTTGTCTGCAGATGCCAAATCTGATGAATAAGCGGAGTAGCTAAGAATCAAGACACTTTTCTTTGTTATAAACTGCTGGACGCGAATGGAATTGTATGACGAAGCATTGTCCTGTAACAGAAGCTCGTTACTCGATTGTGCTGTTTTAAGATTAATGATCTGAATGCTCTTCAGAAATATACCTACTTAATCCTTATAATCATCTGTCCTCGTGAATAAATTCTTTGAGTTACCTCTTTCGAACTACAAAATGTCACCAGCATGGTCTTTACTCGAAATTTCTGTGGCTATGAAGAACCTTCTCCAACACAAGCAGATGATTGCCGTTTTGCCTCAGGATAATAAACAACGTTTAGATGGGGGAAGGAGGAAGAAAGAAAGAAAGAACAAGAAAATTCAGGATGAAATCTAGCTTTACAGTTAAGCTTTATCGCTATTCTTTGCTCTGCTTTTGAATTCATGACAGCAAATGTTGTTATTTCAAATGGCCGGACACTTGCAATTTAACGCATTCGTCGGGAACTACCAATACCCATCGATCATTTAGCCGTCTCATGCTCGACCACGTTGCCCAAGATGCACCACAGAAGACGGCCGATTTTAGACCCACGATAAGGAAAAATTCTGTCTCATGGAGAACACCTCGGCGATTGCCTCCGGTATTCCATCTCTCTTTCCTTACCACCAGAACAGCTCTAAGCCACACAGACACTATATTTTTACAAATATCCAAGCCTTCTCCGGGATTCGAACCCGGCCCAACGATATACAGCAGCCAAGAGCCGCTAGCCATTATATTGGTTAGAGTGGCATGACAGCAGACGTTCACTGAATCAATGTAGGCGATTAACTGTACAAAAAATTATACGTGTAAGCAGGCGATATTTTAGCAAAAACATGCTAAACGCTGACAATTGTCGTTTAACAGACTTGCTAGAATTTGCTTAAAAAAAAAAATGTTACTGCTAAAATGCTATGTATTTCCAGATTCCTTCCAACATTTGGATACCTTAACACAGTATTTTATACAACTAGCAGTTTCTTTTCTTTTCTTTTTTTTTTTTTCTTTTTTTTTTTTTTTTTTTTTCCCCGTTCCAGACTCAGACTTAAGATTTAAAATATGTCGTAATTCCGTTTACTTTACGAAATATTTATTAAAAAATAAAGCGTTAAAAATCCCACCCAATCAGACTTCTTTTTGTTTTAAATTACGAAAAATATTTTCTCATATATATGTAAGATAAAAATAGGAATTCTAAAAATTTCTAATTTTAAGAACCAAATTTGTAACAGAAACGGGAAAAACAAACAAATACTTATTTTCTACTTTTCAACAAAAATAACACTACTCAATAAAACAAAGTCTTCTATTTAATTTAAAAAATGAATAAGACAAATAAATGGTTACTGTCTAGGTAGAAAATCTGCAGCAGGGATGTATGGCTTTGAAAATATATTTTATTACAGAAAGCGCCGTTTAATGTGAACCTTTGTACACGGCTATTTAGATAGCATTAAACAGTAAGAAAAAAATTCTCCAAAATATCAATGGAATTTAATTTATTTAATACAAATATAACTAGAAACATATAAACAGGCACTTTCACAATATTTTAATGATGAAAATGCATCAGTTCATTTATGAATGTACAAAATGTTTCTGGAAATTATCCGACCAATGCTGTACTCCTAATCTTAATAATCGGAGGGCATTCTTCACTAAAAAAGAACTTGCTAGTGTAAAATTTAAAATTAGACAAAAAAGCAACCTTAGTTTGGCGTAGATGTTTTTAGAGATCCCCCCCCCAAACGATTCTTGCTCCTAAAGAAGACAGACTTGTGTCCGATCCCCTCAAAATCGACAGAGTTATTGAAAATTTTCGTCAAACTAAAATGGTTGACTAAAATCGAAACTAAGATGTTAGGCGATTTAATAATTCCTTAATTGGCGACATTTCTCTGCAAACTGGCAAGCTTTATAATGCATTTTAAACTTATTTGGCGATTTTAGTGCAGTTTAAAATATTATTCTATTGTATTCTTATCATACTAACAGAAATGTCGATCACAATAAGCGATGTATTTTCCATGTTTTCGCACACGGACTTCGAATATCCGAATGATGTCATTAACAGGGATCACATTAAGATGCGTCTACTGTAATTAAACTAATTGCATAAATGCTTCTAAAATAGGTAATTTTTTACAAAAGATTTTCAATCTTGTATTATATAGATAAATAACACATGTTAGATACTTATTACATATTATACATTCTATTATACATAATACTATTATACATAATTCTATTATACATTCTATCATACACATATTATACATAACTATTATACATTCTGCACTTACGCAATAAATCTTTATTTACATATCATTGAAACGGTACAACTAAAAATACAAAATTACTATGCGCACTTTATAAAATATTACCGTTCAAATCGGCTTCCATCATAATACTCCCTCGTTGTCACTCGGGGAATAATATATTTAAAATAAAATCAATGCGTTGCGTTTCCACACATATATTATATAAAAAATTACTCATATTAAGAAGTGGGTCCATTTTTATTTATGCAGAACTTCACAATAAAAAAATATTTAAAGATGGCTAGATGTACTCATTATCAGTATTTTAAAAAACAAACTTCAGAATTATACACCGACTTGAAAATACCTTTCGCAACTCTCAGACATGTTATTTCCCTGAGTTTTTAAAGCCAACAACTGATTGAAATGATGCAAATTTATTTTGACTGAAATAAAGAAAAGTACTATTTAGAATAAAAATCAGCACATATTTGAACAATTAAGGCAGGTTTTGAGATTATGCAAATATATTTTTCTAAGCACAATTAGAAATTATTCTCTTTCAGCTCACCGATATTTAAAAGCAAATATTACATGATATTTAGGTACGGTTACCCTTCTAAGACTATCAGCTTTACGATCTCTGAATTTAAAAAAACATTTTTATGGAAAGCTTTACGAATGCAGCTCCCTGCTCAGACTTCACACACTTCGTGGAAAGAATCTTTTAAAAAATAAAAGACTTCAGGTACCACACTTTGAATCGCAAAGTGGATTTGAATGTTCTGTCTGCTTCCGGCTTACCTCAAATATTTCTAAAAAAACATTCTCTCCGCACAAGAGAAGGAAGAAACCCTCTAAGAAAAAGGAAATCAGTTTGTTGAAAGGCAAGAAAAGACATCTGCGATGCATAAAAGACAAGTGGCAGATGATGGAGACTAAGTTTTAGAAATGCCAGTCTCTGCTGACTCCCAATATCGATGTCACGAGAGGGGGAAAGGGGAGGGAATTTTGAAACATGCTCTACATTAACTATTTTGTTCTTAAAGTTTAAAAAAAAAATTCCCAGCAATTTTAGAAGACCAAACAAAATCAAAATTTATAATCATATATATATATATAATATATATATTATATATATATATATATAATATGTTACGGCCAAAACTTGAAATGAAATCACTTCACGATTAGGCAAAAATCCGAAATATGCAAAAATTTATTAGTACTTTCCGAATCTGCTCAAGAATTTGCGTAAATATTTTAAACAGTTCAATGAAATTGGATGAATAAATTGTACCTTTAGTTTTTGTTGACTAGAGACCCTAAAACAGCTCCTAGCAATGGCAGAAGGACTGCATGAAGCCAAAAAAGTTGAGAACCACTGGTCTTTTAAGGAAGATTCATTTTTAATATAATTCATTTATAAAACGAATAGAAAACGAGACTATCATTGAAAATTAACTATGTTACAGTTCCCATTATGTACATTAAAAATATAATATTTAAAATAAATCCCAGACATTATATATCAATATTACAAACATCAATTAGTTACCTTTCATTTTTTAATGTGCTGTAATTTTAAGCTATTTTTAACCTGTTGCAAGAGCATTTGTGCAAACATAACAAAACAATCATATTTCATAACACATATTAAATTGCAATTATTTAAATTACACTTATTTAAAAAAAATAATTTTCTTTTTAGTCCAAAAGAGCAATTTGCCCAGAAGGACTATTAATTTCGTTTTGGCATTTCGCGTTGGTTCACTATAAATGTCACTTACCTTTACAGATTGTTGCCACCAAATATTAGAGCTCTGCATCATAGTGGAAGAAGTTAAATAATGAAGAATCTGCATAAATGTATGCATGTTTCTCGCATTGTGATACAACGATGGTACCTAGAGCCATCCAATTTTGAATAACTACTTTCCACCCCAAATATGGCCATCTGGAAGCCCAAATTTTGAATTTGCAATTTGTTTTATTATCTATTTCATATTTCGTAAAATTTTAACGAATCTCTGACTAGCAAAATCAACGATTTCAAAGCGAGCAATGGCAACACTGGGAAGAAAAAAAAAAAATTCTTATCTTCAGCGCGCGAGTCTGTGTATCGGAAATTCTAAAGATATGCTCATTTTAAAATTACTATGCGATATTGCTGTTGAACTGAATTTTATGGTTTAAGTGTGAAGAACATGATATTTAATAAACAAAGGTAACACACAAAACGTTAAAAAAACTCTGCTTCGGGCGTAATGTAAAATCTGGAAGTTTTTAGATTTTTTTTTTCAGATTTGTCTTTTATTTAATTATGATTAATTATGACTATTACTTTTCTTTTATTTCGTTATGACTCCTCTCCCCAATCTATCGGACTACCTGGGTGAAGGAATAGACACTAGTTTCTACCAAATACGCTTTGATTTGTACATAGGAGTACATAGGTATTCTGTGTAACTAAATCAAAATAATTTCAGTCATTATTCTCAGATTCCTCACAAAAGAGATAAACCTGTTTATTCTTCGCTGTTAAATGTGGTTTTCCCCATGTGTAACGTGTATGCGAGCCAGTTTTCCTTAGAAAGTCCTCCACGAAGGCATCCCTCCCTTTAGGCTGATAGCCCTCGTGTGCTTTGCCATAATTGAATAACCTAACCTAACTTAACCTAACCTTCGCTGTTAAATGAGTAAAATCCGAAGTAATCAGTAATAATCGTTACTAATAAATTAATTTTGCAATATTCGTATTTGGATTTCTCAGTATGAATATTTATACTTTCGATATAATATCCATACAGATTCTTCGTAAAGTACAATATTAAATTCATGAAGTACTTATAAAAAATTGTTGCATGTTTTGGTGTTTTAACCAACTGATATTGACCAGCAGGCGGAAAGGCACCTCGCGAAAAACGAAAATGCACTTGATGACACATTCGTGACTAGACTTCAGGCTTTGCCCACAGCAAATATATAGAGAGTTTAGAAAAAGAGCGTATAAAAAGAGTTCAGAAGAAATAAACAGTTTCCGAAACTCTTCATTTTCTTCCAAAAATTTGCCTTGATTCAGAACCTGCAGGTGAAAAATAGAAACAACAGCGGCATAGTTTTTGGGCCATGATAAAATACAAACATCTCGTTTTGTGACACTGATGCTGGTTGTAGCATTGTTCTATACTGCTTTTCTCTTACTATCAACTCTTGGTTAAAATGGAAGAATAAACCGTCACTTTCAGTATAAATCCTACAGATTTACAGACCTACAGTGCTATGACTGTAAATTGTGGGGTTACCTGCAGTAGCATGTATACAAAGACCATCCAAAAATAATGAATGGCAATATGAAGAGACACTATGCGACGGCATGTATCAACGATTCCTACAGAAATGCTGCTTCCGCTATCTTACGATTTGTCTTCAAATTATAGCTTAGTAATCAATATCAAATATCAAATATGGTATTCATGAATACCATATTTATTATTTATTACATCAATACCATATTTAGTATTCATTACGAAACATTTTGAGTCCTTTTATGGATGAAGCTTTGTATAGTGAACATAAATTTTCTTTAAAAAATTCCTCAATAAAACTCCTTTGGAAAAGAAGAACAATTTTATGCATTTCTTTACTAATTTCGATTTTCTACATAAAAAATACGCTTAAATGTAACATTTAAAAAACACCCACTGACTATTCAATCCACCTGAATATTTTCAGAACGTTGGAACTTCAAAATTTTCGTTCTTCGAAATTTGAATTTCGGTATATTTCTAGAATAGCATATAAAGTATAAGATACGTGCATCGCATCTAGAAAAGAGCTCTGACGAGCAGATACTAGATGTACTTTCTTACTAGAAATAACAGAATAAGAATATAGAAATATATAAACAGATGTTCCTGGGCTTCCGATGGAGTTGCTCCTGGTAAACTCATTGTAAGTAAATCTTCTTTTTTCTTCTGTCGGCACGATGGTTCAATGTATACTATGGACATTCATCGGATATAACTAAAACGGGATCAGAACGTCTCGACAACCTTCATGAGCTTACAATGCGGAAAAATCCTCTAGCTCAAAGCCAGCTTTATAATAAAGTGTTCAATATCTCATATCATTTATTGACGAAGTTGAATTATCACCCAGACGGTATAGTGGTTAGGAGAACCTACTACGGTAAGTGTGGGTGAGGTATGGTGGCACACTAAATATGCGGCGAGCCGAAAGTCGTCTCGTGTGGATTGGTGGGAGAGGAGAGGGGTGAGAAACCCCCGGATACCCCCTCCCGGGATGCTCTCCCTCAAAATTGAGAGTGGAAAATAGAAGTCCAACTTTTTTTCGGAGTAGGCTATGACAACCATTTATTCATATGATAATGAACACGACAACACAACAACGAAGTTGAATTATGTAGATTAAGGCAAAGCACGCGAGGGCGAACTGTCTGAAGGAAGACATTACTTTATGGAGGACTTTCTACAGGAAACTAGCTTTTGTTCACAAAGGGGCTAACACAAAATTTCCAAGCATCTATCTTGCTCCATGACATTTGAACAAAAGTCGAGCTACCAATGTTCAGCAAGTTTGCCACTCGGCAATTGGTGAGGGCTCTACGTTCTGAATATTACAGCGAAAGAAAAGTAAAACAGATCAGCATATGCTCACTGATAATGTACTTGGTTTAAAGGAATTAAACTACAGTATGCTGTAAGATTATGGGACAGGAATGCTGTGTCATCACTTAAAATCAATTCAGGTGCACGGGGTCATCGACATCGATTGAGAATTTAATAAGCATAGTATTCTAATGGAAAGCATTACATTTGGTAATATTTGGTTCTTATTTTCATTATAATTCTACCACAGCAAGCAAGAACATTTTCAACTGTCATCAAAGCTTGCCTACATTATTAGGTATTCCATATTGCTAGCTGGTAAAAGACCGAAATTAAAAATTCAAAGTACGGTTTCTACGATATGAAAATTGCAACATCGAAAAGTCGGGGATTCTACGTAACAATAATAGCAATTACAGAGGAAAAAAAAAAAAAGAGAGGAAGAAAGAAACAATTACTGAAGGAAAAGCTTAGTAGTAATCACTGTAGCTTCATGAAGCGTATGGCTGCTTAATTCTAAATCTGAGAGTTAAGCACAAATGCCGATGGCCCATTGCCAGCTATTCTCATGCCTCATTACAAGTGAGGAAAAGTGATGAGTTTGTTATTGTATCATATCCACCCTCCAACACTTAATTTCAACGCGTCAAACCATCTGTTAAGTTCAGTGCAGTTTTTTAGCTTAGCTGTGTAAATGGTGTAACGCAACGGTTTTCTGCATTTTCCAAATCATACTATGGTTCACTTTTGTTACAATATTGCAAGATACACTCACGTTTGTGAAAATTGCAACACCATGAAGGACTTACGCAAGTGAGCTGAAATTTTCAGGAAATGCAAAGTAGCGCATGATATGCAAATGATTAGAATTGCAAATCCGTAGCGCATGCGTATGCTGAGCAGCGCCCTCTGAACGGCTGATGGATCCGAATAAATAGACGGCTGTAGCGAGGCGTGTATGGTTATCGGTGGTTATCTGCTAGTGGTAAACGTTAACTCAATCTGTACTTATGCCTCGTCGACGAAAGAGAGCGAGATTTGAACAACTTACAGAGTTTGAACGAGGGAGAATCATCGGCCTTCGTGAAGCTGGATTGTCGTATCGTGCAGTAGCCTCTCGTGTGCAGCGTAACAGCAGCACAGTGATGCGCGTTTGGAAGCAGTGGACGGACGAGTGTCGGACAACTCGGAAATCCGGGAGTGGACCCCGAAATGTGACGTCAGCTCGCGATGATAGACACCTGGTCCGCATGGCGCGGACGGACCGTACAGCTTCCTCTAGACAATTGGCAGCACTGTGGTCAATAGCTACAGGTGTTTCATTGTGTGCTTCATCAATTCGTAGACGTCTGCTGCAGTGTGGACTGCGCGCACGGACTCCTTTATACAGGATCCCCCTAACGCACGACCATCGCCGCCTGCGGCTACAATGGGCCAATCAGCATAGAGACTGGCGTGCTGATTGGCAGCATGTCGTGTTTTCTGACGAATCCCGCTTTAATTTGTGGTACCATGATGGCCGCATTCGTGTCAGACGCTATGCCGGTGAACGCCACCTTCCGGAGTGCATTATCGAACGCCACAGTGGACGAACACCCGGAGTTATGGTCTGGGGCGCCATAGCATATCATAGACGATCTCAATTGCTACGAATTGTGGGCAATCTGAACAGCAACCGGTATATCCGTGAAGTTCTACAGCCCGAAGCTGTTCCCTTCCTTCAAAGCTTGCCAGGCGCTGTATTTCAACAGGACAATGCCCGCCCTCATACTGCTCGGATTGTTAAATCCTTCTTTGCAGCGCAGCAGGTACAGCTTCTTCCTTGGCCTGCGTGTTCCCCGGATATGTCGCCAATTGAACATGTGTGGGATGTCATTGGTCGGCGTCTTGCTCGTGATCCTCGTCCTGTTGCGTCTGCAGACGAACTTTGGGTACGCGTACAAACGATATGGAATGCTCTTCCTCAGTCAGACATTCAAACTTTGTTTGACTCCATGCCACGTCGTGTAGCAGCACTTATTGCGGCGCGTGGTGGCCACACAAAATACTGATTCTGATCTCTTGTTCTTGTTTGTTTGCTTTGAACATTTAATCATTTATTTGTACCACTACCACTCAACTGTGTATTAAATTGCATTCAATTATGACGATTCCTTCTTGGTGTTGCAATTTTCACAAACGTGAGTGTATATTGTCATCGCTTGCGCTAAAAAGTGCATCGACGTCTCAATAATAAAAGGCCGCATATTAAATTTTGTCAAACTGAGGCTAATTAAAAGCATCTAAATATATTTATGGTAAGTTTAAGCCCAAACTGTGATGGTCGGTAAAATAAAGACACTACATACAAAATATAATTATTTTTTCAAATACCATACAGTTTAATGAAAAGTAATGCTGGCACTAAGTGCAGAACATTTACAGAATACTTTATAGCGAGATAAAACAAAATGGCTTCATCAACACACATAACAGGCATTACTTTACAGTGATAAATCAGAATGCCTTCTTTGCAGCACCCCATCATACAGGTGCCCGCACTTCCATGCCGATCGAACAGCATTTGTTGGATAGTCTTCATATTGTTTCATATTCATTCATTTGTTTGTCTTCATATTGTGTCCCGTATACATATGCTAGAGCCATCATGCCGAAGTACCGCTACGCAGGTACAGTTGCGTTTGCTATGCTGATTAACCCTTTGAAGGGCAAAACGCCCAAAATAGCCTCCCTAAGCTATACAATAGCAGGTGCACTTCCCCCAAATGCACTGCATCAGCTTATTGCAGAGAGCTTGTCTAAAAGGCTAATGGACGCTTCTTTGCTAGGAATTAGAAAGGATGTCATTTGAAATCTTCAGAGTTCTTTGTGCGTTAATGGACGGGGAGAGGAGGAAACTGCTGTGGATCTCGAAAAGCATTTCGGACGTTTCGATATTTTAAACATACAGGTTAGCATAGGCTTCGGTTTTCTACCGGCTAAGGAAAGTAAACAGAAATTCTAATTCCATTGTCCTGTTCATACATAAAGATACCGGCATCTTTATGAAATTTGCTTTTTTTCAAGACAGAAACAAATTTTTAAAAAAGACTATGCAGACCCTTTATGCTTAACAGCACTCGAAGACTGCTTTTTCATGTAAAAGACTGTTTTTTCAAAAGGTGTCGGTACTTTTATGTCTAGCCGCTGTTGCCTTGGCTAAAACTGATGGATCTGCATAAGGATGCCGTTAATTTTATGTCCTTCTGGTCACAGAAATCGTAATACTTAATATGATTTATATGCACATCTCTATTTCATTAAAGAATTATAGTAAATGCTTTATATCATAAATGATGGAAGAAATCCAATAGATAAATAACAGAAAATGCGAAGTTAAAAAATTCAACAAAGCTAAATATGTGGGATCTTTTGATTTGAAAAAATATTTAGTATAATTACATTCATTTTTGAACGAAAAAAAAAATCTATTTCACGTAAAACATAATATTTCATCTAAACATAACTTTTTTAATCAGTTAATTAAAATGTAATAAATAAACTTGAATAACAGTATGTAAGTAAAAACATCAGTAAATCATCCTATTAATTATTCCCTGAATTCAGTTACAATTAATTTTTCAATCTCCCCATTTTCTTTTTCATTGCCATTTATTCCCTCCTTCCTTACATATTTTTGCCATTTTTTTCCTCCTTCTTTACATGTTTTCGCTTTGAGAACATCCGTATTTAGTTCACGCATGTTACTAAATTCATTTACGTTGCACATTCGTAAATCTAATAAATATCAAGTAATTAATCTGTATTTTTTTTTTTTTAAACTTTCAGTGATTTTCAAGTTACGAAATTTAAAAGGCATTACAAGTGCCTCCAAAAACTCTGTTCACAAATAATAATATTAATATAAATAATAATATATTATTTATTCTTTAAAGAAATTAGGTTCAAAAAATTTCAGAAAGTAGTACCTGAAATAAAAAAAAATAATAATAATAATAATTTTAAAAAAAAACTGAAAGGGTTCAGATTTTAATTACGTCC
>KK114584.1:3642-15012 GCA_000611955.2 Stegodyphus mimosarum | reverse complement strand
TATAGTTTAAGGAAAAAAGAATGCTAAATGTTGTTTTAGCATCTTTATTCCATTAATTTTCTTAGAATGAAAGTCATGACCCCCCTCCCCCCACCTCCTGGTATTACTGAACTTAAGAAGTCTTACAATTACGTTTCATAATCGTCGTCCTTTTATAATCTTTTATCGCTGAAATAGAACAGAAACACGAAAAGCTAAACCACTTCATTTATATTACAATAAATACATATAAACTTACAGAACAGAGAGAACTCGATTATCCGAATTTTGAAATTATCCGGACAGGTGATTGTACAAGTTACAACTAATCACTGTAGCTACTAGCTATTAAAGAACAAATTGAAATTTTCAAATGAATTTCTCGGCAATAGATTTTTTAACTCACAACTGCCAGATCCCCCCTTTACGTTAGTTCTCAAATATCAAAATAATTCTTTTACATTAAAAATTTCCTAACAATCAATTACAGTTAATAGCAATGAATGCATTACCTTCTTAGAATACATTGTTACACTTCCGACAACAAAATCGTATCTCTGGCTGATAACTGAATCATTACTTGATGACTGATCAAGTGTCTCTCAATCGCATGGTGATTGAAATCATCAATAAATTATGTGGTTTTAGATAAATTAAAAAATATTCAAAGAAAACCGTAACATTATCAATAACAGCAGTTCCGCAGATTTTGACTATTCCTAACGATACCATCTTTCGTAACAGCACTAAAAACAGCGCTTTCCCATCAATCAGCACAATCTGGACATAAAAATTCGGAATCGAAGAGATTTAAATGTTTATTTTCCATGCACAGTATTAAACAATATTTAAACGCAAATTTATAGAATTACAGCAATACTTAACAAATATTTCCATAACTTCCATTTAATGCGTAATTAATAAAATAAAAGGGTGTGATGTTGAATTATTGTTTCATTTATATATTGTTGAATCAATATTTTGATCTTAGCACATAATTTTTTTAAATAACTAAGGGGTTGAATAAAAATAAATAAATAAAAGCATTCAGATTTTATATTACGCCCAAAGGGACTTTTTTTAACGTTTTGTGTGCTATCTTTATTTATTCAATATCATGTTCTTCGCACTTAAACCATAGAATTCAATTCAACAGCAAAATCGCAAAATAATTTTAAAATGAGCATATTTAGTATTTCCGATGCACAGTCTCATGCGCGGGAGATAATTTTTCCCCCTGTACAGTGTTGCCATCGCTCGCTTTGAAATCTTTGAGTTTATTAATTAAAAATTCATTTAAATTTTTACAAAACAGGTAATAGGTAAACAGGCAATAGGTAATAGAAAATAAAAGAAATTCAAAATTTAGGCTTCCAAATGCCCACATTCGAATGCAGGACTACGTTATTCAAAATTTGATGTTTCTAGGTACTGTTGTTTTTTACAGTGCGAGAAACATACATACATTCATGCAGATTCTTCATTATTTAATTCCTTTAATGCAGGGCTCTAATATTTGGTGGCAACAATTTGAAAAGTGAAATGCTGTTTATAGTGAGCCAAGGCAAAATGCCAAAACGAAATTAATAGCCCTTCCGTGCAAATTGCTCCTTCGGGCTAATAAATAAAATAAATTTAAATAACTAAGTAGGGAGTCCTCGAGAGATTTTCGCTTAAATAACTAAGCGGAGAGCCCTCGAGAGATTTTCCAAACTAAGTAACATAATGTAGCCATTTACTTAACTTTCTGCAGCAGCTGGGTTCTCATCATCTTCTTCATCATTAAGATAGTATACCAAGCACGTTTTTGTTATTTGAAAATTTTCGTAGCATATTATTTACTAGCTTAATAGTTCCACTTATTAAATTCGCGGCTACCGTAATTATGCGCTTTGCGTAATTCAAAATTCGAAGGAATTAACAGAATAAATAGCATTCTACAAAATGTCATTTCCTTTATAAGAAATCGCATTCATTTTCACGACATTATAAACATTAAAATTTATCAGATTAATTATAATATTAATTATTTGACATTAATTCACATTTTTTAAACTTACAACAACAAAAACAACAAAACCTTCATAATCAACTGAATTTTTTTAACGTAATTTAATCAAATGTTTAAAATTCGATAAAAAAATTCAGTCACATTAATTCAGTTTTACTTTTTTTAAAAATTAGAATAAAAAACCTTAATTTAGAAAATTGACAATTAATTAAAATATTTTAATTAAATCTAAATAACAGACATTTTACAAATATAGTCTTTTAAATAACTATTTTGAGGGAGCGTCAAATGCGGAATAAATTAAAAAAATCAAAATGTCCGCAATCAAATATTTTAGAAACAGCTACGCATAATTCGTAAATAAATATTTACGGAGCTCAGATAATGTAGCAAGCACATTTTGCGAAATCTTTCCACAATTGGCAATCGTCTGCGATGGCGTCGCGCAGACGCATTCGTCGGCCCCATTTTGCTTGCCGCGTTACGCAATTTACGTATCTCCCCTTACCCGCAGAGCTGAGTGCAATCGCTGGTTTCGACCGAGAAGCCAGGGAGAAAAAAAATACCAGCTACATCAACGAAATAAAAAAAAATCAGCATTCAAAAAACAAAACAAAAAAGAGGCTAAATGAAAGCCATGCGATTCAAAGTCCGCATCGTATCTATGCCGCGGTTATCGGCTCTCGACCAACCAAGTCCAAGCCCGATAAGCAATTCAATAAAAGCAACATAAAAAAGCAACTTCGTCGTCCACTCATCAACTACCGTGCGCCTGTGGCCCGGTTCCCTTTTAGCAATGTTTGCCGTGACCTTAAAATGACCGTAAATCAGATAATGGGTTGGATAAGAGAGCGCAAGGCCTTACTTCGCTCCTATCGTCTGCGAGGTTTCATTTCCCCCTCCAACTTTTATCCAATTTATCGAAGCTTCTTTTCTGTTCCACGCTGCTGTTCTTTTGTCTCCAGCCTTTAACAAAAACCGCTAACTCAGCAGTGAAAAGACAAACCTGTATTCATCGGTAACTCTATTTTTAAAGAATTTCTTAATAATACACGAATGAAACGCTGGCTAATATTTGAAATAAGGCAGCTACAAAATGACGTTGGTTTTATAAAGAAAAAGTACTTGTTATTTAGAGGTGGTAAATCCCTAAGAGCAAAACAATCTTGTGAATATATTTTGTTTTCGTTTCTAGATTACAATAAAATATTTTTCAACAATATTTGCAGAAATACCACGCAGCGTTCAGAATTTTTGTAATTGAATATTCTGGAGAAATTATTTTCTTTTGAACTCGTGCCATACGTTTTCGAACTCTGCAGTTTTTCTGTAAAATCAACTTCAGCTTAACAGAATGCAAGAAATCTTTTAACCAAAGAATCACATTCTGAAAATTTTCATAATTCCAAGAAATGTCTTTTATCAAAGCTTAATTCTTAACTTTTCTCCCTATCACGGATTTTCTTCGAAGAATTGGAAAATATTTTGGAATACTATCTAGAAATTGATAGTTAATTTTTTTACCCCTCATCACTTACTGATGAATACTTTTTACAGATTTCTTAGGGGAAAGTTCCATGTAATGAAATTAAATTATGTTATTTAAATTGAGGGGTTTATTTAACAGTTAAATGTAGGGAACTCTTACACAGATAAGCGAATAATCGATGGAGTGCATGAACAGAGACTTAAGACTCAAGAAGGGTTAATTACCCTTTATTTCTCAAAATAAGATTTAACACAGTTGGCTCCTATCTCAGAGCGTACAGCAAAGCCCCCACTTGGGCCTGAACTCAACGTAACAAGAATTAAAGCTTAACTAATAGATATAGCCGAAGCTATCAAGATTCTAAGTAGTTAGCCCCTAAATCTCAATTAAGTAGGCGAAGCTATCAAGGGCCTGAAATACGGCCGAACGTAGTAATGACTGAAAGAAAGACGTAGCCCAAAGGCAAACGCGCGCTAGTCAGAAACTCTGGCTGTCTAACGAAGTCAGTGAAATTTCCACTTAAATACTACTCTTACTTATTTGCATTAAACGCGATTCTGAAAACACATTCTGGTAGGAAATTATAAGATGAAAATAGAAAGGATAGGAAAGTGGCTTTAACTAAAGATTAAAAAACTTAGGATAAACCTTACAAAAAAATTAATACAATCAAAGCCACGATTCTGCAGAGAGATAGGAATTCCATCAAATGAAAATGTAGTTAAAATTCATAACGAATGTTTTAGAAATTCTTGTTTATACACTATTGGGAGATACAGACTATAAAAAAAAGGGGGGCGAGGGCTGAAAGCGTGATTTAAATTTCAGGTAATAAGTACTTGCAAAACCATAAAAGCGAATGAAGCAAATATTAAAGGAGAATCCTAACATCCTTTTATCTCTTACCCAAACAACAAATCCGGTAAAACCCTCTCGTGGCGACAATCTTCTTAAGACGACAATCTCCTCTGAAAATTACCAGTATTTTTTAGAGTATATATAAAGAATGGTTTTGAACGATTGGTTTGAATCATCTTAGGGAACTAAGATGATTGCTTCCATAAATGGCCGAAGTCAACTGGAATCATTGTTAATTGTCTCAACGAGGATTTACTGTACAGAACAAGAAATCTCTATTTTTTTACAAGTACCCATATGCATAAGGTGAAAGAATGCAAAATTTAATGAAGATCTTCTAAGTTACTATACTTTTCAAGAAACATCAGGTAAAACTCCAAACATAAACATCATCTCTCAAAAAGAGAATATTTTGGAAATGCTTGTTCATAATTTCAGCCGAAGTTGTAATTTAAGGAAGTACTCTAGATTTCACATTCTTTGAGCCAATGGGTTAGAAGAATTCAAAGCCCATTGCAATGGCCTGTTTTTATTATTTCGTTGAATTGTTCTCCTCATCATAACTAGTGCCGGCTGAAGATGTTTTCGCGTCTTTAACCCCAACATAGGAAAGTTCATACGACATTTCCATCTAAAAGTTGAGTAGCTGAATATGAATATAATAATACATTATTGCTGCTCTATTACACGAAGCACAGTTTGACCAGCTGTAATGAAAATTGAGCCTTTCGACGCTTGATGTAGAATATTTCACGATAGGCAGAGTACCACTGAGGGAAACTGGGTAAGGTAGGAAAGGGGACTGAGACTAGACCCCGCAACGAGAGATCATCAAACAAAATGTTGATTAGACCAACAGTTTTTGCTACCAGAGTACAATTCCGTTAGTAATTCCACAACTTCTATTCCAATTTTTTTTTTTTCTTCTTGCGTTTTTTTTCTTGCGAACTTCTCTTTTTGCGTTTCTCAAGAGTTCTTTCAAATTCTTTCAGTTTTTTTAAGAAAGTTTAATAACTTTCTCTCTCTAAAATCGCTATAATTTAACTTTTCTTTATCTGGTGGTGCAGCCTGTGGAAATCTGGGAGGTGAGATTCCTTTGTTTTCTGTTGGCTTTCTTCTAGGTTCCTTAGATCTAAACATAAGGCAAATCTTTAAGTTGCATGGATGATGTCCTAGGCATCTAAGGCAGGTAGAGTTTTTCATCCTTTGGTAACTTACAGATTAAGTTAAATAAGGTTTCGATCACTTGGAGGCACCGGGGCTCATTAACACAGCCAAATTGGTTACCCTCGAAGCGCTAGCACCTGAAATATATTCTTGGTCTTCTTCCCAGTTTGAATTTTCGAATGCGAACCTGAAGGACAGAGATCATTTTAACATTATTAATTTTGTTTCCTAATTCATTGCTAATGACTTCCGTAAAGAATATCGGGAGATTTTCTTCCTAACTTTCTTTCTTTCTGGGAAACTGTTTTTTGAAACCGGCAGGCATAATCTTTGCAGTTCATCTTTCCTTCCAACTCTGAAGTATCAGCTGTCAGCCCGTAGATAACAGTTTTGATTGGAGCCTCTTGAGGGCCAATAAAAACGCTGAATAGAACTTCGTGCTTGCCAAGAATGGAGATAGTCAATTTATAATACGGTGCCAATATCATGCTTGGAGAGGGGGGGAAGAATCAATTGTTTTTCCTCGGGCTAAAACACTTTTCAGTTTTTATCAAAGAAAAATCCGTAAATTCTCGTTAATATTTTGGATTGATGAAATTTCATCTTATCAAATGTTGAAATTCTGTTTCCATCTTCTTCTTCTTCTTCTTCATGAAGCTTGAAATCAGCTGTTTCCATCATTTCCACTGTTGAAGCATTTCTTCGTAACTGCGAAGATTTTCGAAGGCTTCATCAAATTCCTTTTGATGGCACGGTTTTATTCCGATAACTAGTAGCATGCTGACAAGTTGAGTCAGATAATGTCGTTTGGCTTCAAACGTTGGCAGGTTACGACTAGTAATGCATCTAAGATTTTTAATCGCTGTATAGTATACTGGGCGCGCAGCCCTAAGTAAGGATTCCATATCTGAGCAACAACACATGGTAACCACTAGGCAGGAACGTCTCTTCGCAGCTGGATAGTTGCTTGACCAAACAGTCTTACTCAGTTGATGCTCTGTCAGTACTTACCCAATTCATACTTCTCCCGTTCTCATTACATGGCCCATGGGTTTTCAGGATTCGTTGAACGAATTGTTAATCATTCTTTTGCCCTTCTCTTTAGTACATACCTACCTAAATGGACTTTTCTCTATCCTTTGTTTAACGCATTTTCATTCTCGCAGCTGTTTTTCGACGCTGTCTTTAGCTGTTGAAATCCATCACTGTAAGCTGCCCAAAGATGGAAAGTTGTTGTTGCTGATGTTCATTTGTCTGGCATATAGTCAGCCCAAGCTCACGAAGTTCCTCGTGGCAAGAAGCGCAAGTTTACGCCTGTCGTTGGCAACGTTGAGCATCTTACAGTGCGATTTAGGTCAGTTCCGCCCTCCAATTTTGATGGAGAGCACCCCGTGGGAGGGACGGGTCCGAAAGTCTCCCACCAGTCTTCCCGTACTATCAACCTCTCGAGAGGACTTTTGGCACGCCGCATATTTAGAATTCCCCCATGCCGCACGGACACTATACATTTACAAACATTAATGCCTTCTCCGGGTTTCGCGGACCCTTCGACACCGCAGTCAGCGATGCTAACCATTATACCGGTTGGGCGGCAAAGATAGAAAGTGATAGACATAACGAAAGGTATGATTGAAAAGTAATCATTTCAGCTAAATTGGCATTTGTCAATTTTTTGACAGTTTACTTCTTAGCGATGCAGAATTTTTTCCAAAGAGAAATTCATAATGTTAGGATACTAAGGAAAAAAAAAAAAACAGATTCTGAGGTAAATCGATGCAAAACACTTAATGTAGCATTAGCACAGTATAAGCAGCTAACCTTTTGACACATTTGACGCCCCATTAATTCTTGCGCCTTGAGCAGCCGCCCATATAGCCCGCCCCTTGATCTGGCGCTGAACATTATTTCGTTACATTTTTTGTTTATACCAACAATACTACAGCCAAATGCTTGCGAAGCTGCAAAGCGCAAGACCTTCTATTGACCTTGGAGACGCCTGTCGACTCGTTTTTTGCGGGAAATTTCCGCCTCAGCCCTTTTATATTATTCTGCTGCCGTTTGCCTATTGTATAATGTGCTCAATGATCTGTAAAAACTCACATAAATTAACACCCAAGGTATTGTTAGGTTTAAGTAATCACTGACAAAATTGATATTTACGATGTGCATTTCTTTCGGAATAATAATGGGATAATCTATCAGTTGAAAATACTAATTTCACACACATTCTGAATATTTCCACTTGAAATTACAAGAAAATATCATTTAACGATGTTAAGCAAATAATTAATCTATCACGCTGAGCAATATCGCATAAAGTGAATATTATAAACAATACGAATTATTATAATTCATCCATGTCAGAGCATTTGGGGACTTATAAATTTGTCTGTTATTGGTAATGAAATAATCAAAATAAATAAAAATAAATTGCTTAAATTTGTCTTTAATATTTAAAAATCTGATTAGCATTTCTTACCCAAAAATAAAAATAATAACAAAGATGATTGAATAATGCTTTAGTTTTTATCCTATCATGCAGTTTAATCGGTGATGGCCTTGTTGTGTATCAGTATCACCATTAAATAAAATAGCCTCAGCATCTCGATGTAAATAAAAAATGGTTTTAGCTTGTCTCTAGTCGAAACATTAGGTTTGTAACTAGATCAGAAAACATCAATAAGAGCCAATTTTTGCCCGGTTTGGTTGTCTTTCTCAGACAGCGAAAAAATTAGCCAAAAGAAAAAGCAGCGTCCTTTGAGCCGAAAAAACAGTGTCCGCCTTTCCGGCTGAAAGCAAACTGCTTTAATTTTCAGGTGAACTTTCACTGATTGAAAATGAACATCATCTCTTTCTTTCTAATGAGAATGGGGTCTTTTTTTTAATCCAAAGACCCTTGTTTTTCCTAAAACTGCTGTTAAAAAAGTAAAGAGGAATTTTACCAGTTATTAAAAATGTTGAGATATCAGTGTCCAGTGGTCTTAATGACTTGGACAACTGAACGTAACTGTTAAGCGGATCTATAATCTGACTTGGACGTTGGAGAATGAAGAACATATTTATAAATAGTCAAGTCAAAAGTTATTTATAAAATATGCAGAAATGAAGCTTCTTGCATCAGCAGTTGTTTGGTCAGCATAATCCATTATCTGTTCCAACCTCATTATCCCTTCCGTCTGTGTGTGCGTGTGTGTGTGCCTTTCGTTCGTGCTGCGCGTAAGCTAATAGAAGCAGGGCTATGAAATTTGGTACACAGGATGCATCTACACAACAGCCAGTGCACCTCGAAGCGATTATTTCAAAATTCGAATGAGTTTTCGTTTCTTTTTTTTTAATTATTATTATTTATTTTATATTTTTTGATGAAATCGCACCAAATCGATAATTCTCTCTCATTATATCAGCAACAATGGCACGCAGCCATTGTTGCTGTTATACCACTGTTGCCATTGTTGCTGATATCAGCACTGTTGCCGATCGGAAAAACGAGGGCGATAATTCTGTGCAGTTTTTAAATTTAATTGTTTCTCTTGGATACTGGACGTTTGTCAAGAGAAGGCAACGGGAAATTGTTTAATTTATTTATTAGAATAATTAATATTTGTATTAAGGGATATTGCTTATTTCATTATAATTTTTTTTATATGTAATACATTTTTATTGAAATTTTGTTTTTTCATAAAGTTGTTCTGCAGAGTAAAATTCTGTGCAGTTTTTAAATTTAATGTTTCGTGTTCTCTTTAGGCATTTTTCCGGTACATTTAAAAGCCAGACGAAGGCTGGCCGCGTAGAGGGTAGTAAAAGATAAAAATGATTGGGTAACACAGGAATATAATCGCTGACTCTTAAAAATGTAAGCGAATGAGATTTTTAATTAATAAATAAGTTAATTAATTAATTTATTAAAATAAAGAAATAAGGGAACTCGACACCTGGACCATTCGGCACAAATTTAAATTTTATTGCGATATTATTCTGGGCTTCTACTACCGCGGTAATACTTCCTCGAGACTAAATGCATCCTCTGGGTGCCTCAGAATGAAGTGCACCTCAGATGTTTACCCCGGAGGAAAGAGAGCTGATTTTAGAAAAAAAAAATTTAATTTCCAGTTCTCCCATTCTTTCATACAGAAGAAGAAGTGGGTGAGACATCAGAATTTCACCATTCGCTGTACAGGTATCCCACTGCAGCAACTGTACAGCTCCGCACCGATTCTGATGGAAAGCCCCAAGACGGAACGGATTCAAAGGTCAGCCTACGCTCTCACCAAGCCACTTGATGGAACTTTCAATTCGCCAGCATATTAAGTTTCCCCATTCCGCACAGATACCAGACACTTGATAACATTAATACCTTCTTCGAGATTAGAACACGGGTCCAACAGTACAGCGGTCAGCATCGCTAAATACTACACCAGGGCGGCCATCCTCTTGTACAGAAAAGCAGCATTTAAAACGCGAAATAGTTTCTCCGTGTATTTCTTTCTTCTGGTAGTATGTGGAAGTTGTATGTACAGTGCCACAGAGAAGAAGAAGTATAAATTAAATACATTATACATTTGAAATCTGGTTGGTGAATGCAGAAGGTGGCTGTAATATATAATGGATTAGGCCAGTGATTCTTAACCACTGTGCCGCGGCACTTTTGTATGCCTCCAAATTCTTAGTGTGTCGTCAAATTTTAGAAATGTATATAATAAAAATTATAATGGGTTTAATCCTAGTAAACGGTACACATGAGAACTGGCGAAATTCGGTTTTTAAGACATTAATAAGAGCGCCAATTATGGTATCCAAGCCGATTTTGGTGCTTTGGAGGAGAGCGCAATTCGGAGCATTTTCGAGCATGTTCAGTATATAACTTAAATTGAGAAGTTTTGATTGGTGCAGATGGGAGATAAGCTTATTTATCAGACATTTTTAAAAAATTTTTAATAACATAAATTCAAGTATGCAAGTGCGGAAAGAAAATATATTAAACTCAACAGATAAACTGGTGAGATTCTAAAAACAAATAACTTTATAGAAGAATAAAGCTCAGGAAGATAATTTGGAAAAGTTTGAGTCAGTTCCAAAAGATTTTAATAAAACTATTCATACAATTGTTATTGACCATTTGACAACATTAGAGGCGAGAATTATTCATTATTTCCCAAATTTAAATATAAAAAAATTTGATGGGGTTCGTAATCCATTTGTGATAACGAATACTTCTGTATTTGAATTAACTTTGAATGAAGAGGAAGAACTAATTTCGCTTTCTAATAATCGAGATTTAATTTTAAAATATTCGGAAGAATCAATTAATTCATTTTGAATTAACAATAGATGCAATTATCTCATGATGGCTAAAAAAGCTTTAAAAATATTATTACAATTTTCTACATCTTATTTGTGTAATCAGATTTTCAGTATTAACCAACATAAACGCGAATAAAAGATCGAAACCGTTAAATGTAGAAGACGATATAAAAGTAGCATTGTCATTTTTACGACCAAATATAAATGAAATTATCAAAAACATCAAGCTTAAATTTCTCATTAAAAGTATTCTTATTATTAATTTGTAATTAATCCCTTAATAAACGTACTGCTGTTTTTGTAGTACATATTATTTTATTTTACATTCAAAATTATTATCATAAACTATTTTACTCAGTGTATTATAGGTAAGTAAACAACTTTTAAACTCATCTTTTTCTTTGTGTGCCGCCAAATTTTGCAATCGTTAAAAGTGTGCCGCAAAAGAAAAAGGTTAAGAATCACTGGATTAGGCTGACCCAACAAGATACTAACTAATGCGAGACGCTTCATTTTTGTATATCTCATAAGCAATTGAGCCGTCTGCCCTTTTTTTTTTTTTTTT
>KK114583.1:67740-95626 GCA_000611955.2 Stegodyphus mimosarum | reverse complement strand
AGGAAAATAACGCAAAAAAACTAAAAACTAAATGTTGGTATTCAAGAAAATCAACATTTAAAATTTTTTAACACGTAAAAAAACATATAAAGCACAATCAAAAATAAAATAAAACACCTGAAAAATTACAAAGGATGACAGTAAATGGCAATTTAGCCTACGTAGAGCTTTTTGCAGACTTGTCGAGGGAATAGCGCTTCAGCTCGTACATAGGTAAACTCCATTACGCATTTCGTCAAACGACAATAACTGAGACAAAAGCAAAAAAAAAACTTTAACAGATAAAAATAGATAATAATCTACATAACACCGTAGGTCGCAATTCTTATCGTTTCTTTTCCCGACGCGTCTGCCATAAAATTTAAAACAAATAAAAGTACTACAGTGTAACCTACCTTTACAAAACTTGGTATAGCTAATGTACAAATAAACAAAAGTAGCCAATTAGGCATGAGTCAAAATTACATAATTTTAAGGGATATCCCAATGAGCTAGAAAAATTAGACTTAGTTAACTAAAACACGAAATAAAACAAAATAAAACACAAGTGTCTTGTTAAGACCTATTGCAGAACAAAGAGAAAGAAATTGAACATACCTGTACCAAAAATACTAGCTTAAAATTAAAAGCGTAAAAAACTGAAAAATGGTTGCCAGAATAAGAATTCTAAAATAGGGAGCAACTAGAAAAGAATTTGAAAATCGCCAATAAGGTGTAAGTTATAAGTGTGGGGTTAAAACGTCATTATGTGAATGAGGCACCACGGCCAGTGTAGACATCTGGACAGATAGGTGGGGGTATAATATATATATATATATATATATAATGGGCTAACAATCTAAAGACTTAAAAGTGGAAATAGATCGAAGCGCCAAAACATTATGACCACTTAACCAAACCAATAACACGTTACGTGATTTTTGGCCTGCAAAACAGCTGCAACTCGTCTTACCATGGATGCCACAAGTTCTTGGTAGATGATTGGAGATAGATTGTGCTAAATGTCTAAGCAGCGGCACATGCAAAAATGAGATATTCTGACATGGTGGTGTTTCAGCTTTGAGATGCCGCTCCATGGCATCCTAAATCTGCTCTATCGGTTTTAGATCCGACAAGTTATATGCCCAGGACATTAACTGAAATTCATCCTTAAGCTCCTCGAACTTTCCCAACACAATTCGAGGCTTGTGACGTGGAGCTTTGTTCTGCTGGAAGACACCATTTCCATTTGGGGAGACAGATGCCGTGTAAAGATGCAACTGATCCGCAGTTATGTCTGCAGCTTTCATGCTTTGTTCTAGCACAACTAAAAGTCCCAGAGCTGCCCATGAGAACTCCCAAAATATAATCCGCCACTACCAGCCTGTGTATGGCCTGCTGCACAGGGGGAGGAGCAACTGTTCGCCTGGAAGACCACGTACCCTTGCACGACCATCGCTGTGATGAATGAGGAATAGTGATTCATTCCATCGGGCAACTGTCTTCCACTTATCCATTGTCCAGTCTCGATATTCCCAGGTCCACTGTAGGCATAGTTGACAGTGACGCTTGGGCCAACAGAGGTACACGAGTGGGATGTCAGTTGCGCATTCCCATATCCAACAGTGTCCGCTGAACTGTGTTCTGAAACACTTGCACTTGAATCTGCACTCTAGTGGGCCGTGAGCTGAGCCACAGTCTAGCAGAGATTTTGCTGTAACAAGCATGACAGTTTCCGATGTCATGTAAGGTTTATCCTAAGTTCATTAACAGTTATTTTAAGCTATGATTCTTTCCTATTTATTCTAATTTAAGCTTACAATTTCCTGCCAGAATGTAATTTCAGAAACGCAGTAAATCCAAATGAGTAGTATTTAAGTCGATGTTTCACCGACTTCTACAGAGAGAGTCTGATTTTTCTGACAATCGCGCATTTTTCATTTGGCTACATTCTCTCTTAGCTACTACGCTCGGCCATACTTTAAGCCCTTGCTTGGCTTCGCCGATTTAATTAATATTTAGGGGCCAACTACTTAGAATTCTGATAGCTTCGGCTATACCTTTCAGATAGCTTTAGTTAAGCTTAATTTAGTTTCATTTCAAAATCATTCAAGTTCAAGCCCAAGTGGAGGCTTTGTGTATACTCAGCAGGAGTTGATTGTATTTAATCTGAGAAATAAAGGGTAGTTCACCCTTCTTAAGTCTTACTTGTTTATTCACACATTTAAGCGATAATTCGCTTGTTAGTGTTCTTTGGGTTCTAAAATAGTAGAACATTGGAGTTAAATAAGTAAAACCTCATAGTCCTTTTTGTCTGATGATGTGTGAACGTCCAACACCTTGACGTCTGCTGCTGGTTTCACTATCATTTATCCATTTTGTATAAATACTAACAGCGGCAGATTGTGAACAACCTACCAGTCTTTCAGCTGAGAGATACTCGTTTTAAGTATTTGGGCCGTTATAATCCGTCATCTATCAAATTAGCTTAGAACAGCACCTTTCCCATCACTCGCAAAGCTCACTGGTGGTAAAGTCGCTGTACACTGCTTGTTCGGTCCGAAGTTCGAATCACGCGAACGGGCTTGGTGTTTTTGTGGCTTTCCTCCTGTGTAACGTGTATATGAACGAGTTTCTCTTAGAAAGTCCTCCGCGTAGGTATCCCTCTCGTTTAACAGATAGCCCTACTGTGCTTTACCATAATTAAATAAACCAAACCAAGAAAGATTCCTTAGCAGTTAAATACCATTCCCACTTGATCACATGACCTTCACGTCATCCAGACGAGTCATTGAAAAATGTGGAGATGATCATAATATTTTGGCTTGTCAGTGTATTTGTGTTACGTTTCTTTGGGCCAACTTAACAAACCTTATTCAGAGAACAAATTATTCAGAATATGAAGACGAACTACCGGTTCCTTTTTATGCTTCGATGAGTGAACGTTTAAGATAGTGATGGTGGCTTTTGGAAATAATTCCCATTTAATGATATCATATTTATTTTGGTTCTTGCATGGAAATATGTAAAGGAATTTGCTTCACTGTTGGCGTAAATTTTGGCTTATGATCATGATCGTAAATGATGAAGTAACTGACGAAGATTGTTTTGATTATAAAACACGTCTGGCGACCGTATCCGATATTTTGGATTTATTACATGTTCAGAGAAGGTTCGTATTAGAGATGAAGAAGTTCAGGCTTGGGTAGATGTAGACAATTCTGTTCGCTTTACGCTCTCTCATGACGACGACGAAATAAGCGGACATGTACTGCGAAAGGTGAAAGACTATGCGAATGATAGGAAGAACAAAGATGAAGAGGTCATACAGAGTGAGAGAGTTACGCGGAAGGAAGATGACGAAAGACTGCAGAATTTCATAAGATTTGTCGAGCAATGTTCATGATTTCAGTGCTTGATGGTGTAAGAATTACTATTTAAATTAATCAGTTATTTAAAAGTTCAGTCTTTACTATAACTTCTCCA
This sequence comes from Stegodyphus mimosarum, assembly GCA_000611955.2. Lineage (NCBI taxonomy): Eukaryota > Metazoa > Arthropoda > Arachnida > Araneae > Eresidae > Stegodyphus > Stegodyphus mimosarum. The sequence goes on along the minus strand of KK114583.1, from coordinate 92,161 downwards.
TTCCGTTTCCTCACTAGAACGTAAACCTATTTAGAGGGTATTTAAGTTGAGGTTTGGGGATTGTAGGATAAAACGTGTTTCTGTCCCTCGTGTTCACGTTACATAGTTTTGCCAGCTCTAATAAGCTTGCAACTATTCAGCTTTGCATTATTGCTGCAAACTTTGAATTGTCTCGTCAGTTACTGGTTTTGAGCTAGCTTAGATTTAAATTTAATTGCGTAGTCTTTGACTACTAGTCTACGTTTTAAATCGGAATCTGATTATTAATTTAGTTGCATCGTTACAACTTGTGGTTAATTCTGTTAGCACGAGAAAGTGCATATGATCAAAGTTTGTGTTAAATAAAAAGGTTTAGTTGAAATTTCTAAGACTTCGTATTTAATTTCAGACTCAGCAGTAGTTCGCTTTAAGTCTGTTAAGAGTTGGAAACTAGTTTATGCTCACACATCTATAAAAAGTCTACAATGTTATGAAACTTCATTATATACAAAGCGAATTTTTAAGACTTTGGCAACAATTCTCGTAAGCAGGCTGACATTCGAAGTTATATGTCATCACACTAAGAAATTCGGGACTTTAATATGATATTATACATGATTATATACGGGTTAATTAAGATTAAGATTTTATTTGTTGTTTGAGCATTTTATTTGTTATTTGACTTCTAAATTAATATACACGGTTGCTTTAAAATATTGAGCTTTATTTTTCTAAAATATAAAATCATGTGTTTTGATTTTAAATAATCTCTACGATTTCCAAATTTACTTATTTAACTGTAATCGATAGATAGAAAAAAAGCATGAGCAACGGTCTTCGCAGATTACTGTATCTATAAATAGCATCAAAAACTTGTATGCACAAGTTCTAGAAATACATATTCAGTTATTTGGAAAAACCCTCATACAGAATGATACCCACAGCTCCCGGTTAAGAGGTGAGGCTCCACTGTTGCCAGTTTACAGAGGTTTTACTGTACTATTTTTATGCCTATTGGATTATAAAATGTTCCTCATCATTAGCACAATCCTGGTTTCAACTTCAATAACTTTCAACATTAAAATATTTTAAAACTTTTTTAAAAGTGTTACATTTTATTTCACAGGACAGGATTTGATAGACTCTCAGATCTTTTATTTGGAATTTTTTCATGTTTCTAATGATGATTTTGGCATGACAACAGAATTATTATGCGCTTCGCTTTTTTTTTGTACCTTTTCTAATACACTTCTCTTTGTCTACTTGCAAATTGCTAATTAATTTACGAATTTCTAATTGCATTTGTTTTCTTGAGGCCTGCATGGTAATCAAACATTGAAACAACGCATATTATAGGAAAATTTCATCACGCAGTTCAAGGAGATGATTTTTTAGATGTTGCATGTTATTTCAATACAAAATAACTTAATAAATTTATATATTGTGTTTATTGTAGATGATTTTGTTTTCACTCCCTCACTTTTTATCTGAAGACTTTTGGAGGGGATGTTTTTGGTTCTAAACAAAAGGTATTAATTATTTTAAGTTCAATGTGTTTTTAATTATTCAGTGTAAAAAGATTAGGTAACCGCATACTTTTAAAAACGTTACGATTTCAATTTCCTGTATTTAAATCTTTTGACATTACTTTGGAAACCAAACGTTGTTATCATTTCTTGCGGGGTACTATATTTATGATCATTTAAATGACAGCGAAATTTCATGGGAATTTAACAAAAGCCACTTCTACAATTGTAAGCTACAGGACTTTTACATTCGCTTTCACTTCTGGAATTTTTACCTCTTTTCGCCTCTAAATTATCCCTTAAAGAATTCTGGGGCCCCTAGCATGTTGATAATGCTTGTGTGTTTACGTAGAAAACCGAGGTCGATGAAAGAAAAACCTTGACCTAAATCTCTGTCCCCTACAAATATTTTTCTCCTCTGTAAGATCCGGCTTTATTAGCAGAAAGAAATTACTTGTACATCAGTTACACCATTCTATAAACAAGCAAATTAATTACACATCTAAGAATAAATACTAGTCTTCCTTTACTTAAAAATTTTGCTCCGGTTTCACGGCAACGAAATAAATTGCATTTCTCATAACCGAAGGGTACTCTGATAGAACTAAAATGTTCGAACTATATATAATTTCTAGTTATGTTCAAGTTTAGCCATAACAGATCACGTATATATTCAAGTTTAGGCTGCGTTCACAAGTTTATGCTTAAGCTGGTCTTATGATGCATTTCTTGAAGATCGTTTTTTGATTACATTGGGTAAAATTCTAGTAAAAGAAATAATTAGGCAGTGAATTTTATATTTAAATGTAAAAAAAGAATGCGAAATATAATTTTGAATTTAAGTTTAGATTTCACATCTTGAAACTATTTTCATTACTGAATTGCTATCTATTCCAAAAGAGTACAGCATTGTTTGTAGGAAAGAGTTCTTTTAAAGCCCTTGAACATAAACTGTAATTTATTCTCATTCAGGAATTACGAGTAATGTATGTCTACTTGCATTACTCTCTCTTTCTCAAAAACAAAAAAAAAGGGGGGGAGCGGAAGAAAATTTTTTGAGATGGTTGTTTCTAAACCATTTACCTGCAGTCGACATATTGAAATGACCTTAAAACTGTCTTTCATGAATCGCATGGATATGTAAGGTTATTATTTAAATTAGACAGTTATTTATAATTTTAACCTTTACTATAACTTCTCCTTTCCGTTTCTTCCCCAGAATGCAAATCAGTTAGCTAGTATTTAATGTAAGGTTTTCAGAAGTTAAGACAGAGCACGTTTCTGGCCTACGTGTGCACACTACGTTAATTCCTGCCAGCTCTGAATTGTAATTATTCAGTGCTGCTAACATCTGAATTTCATACGCTGGTTAGAATTTCTGAGCCAGCTTAAATTAAAATTTAATTGTGTAGTCTTTGACTACTAGTCCGCATTTTAAACTGAATTTGACTGTTACTTTAGTTTGATCACCAGGAGCTGTGGGTGGTTTTATTGGCCCAAGAAAGGTTATCTTTATCTAACTCTGTAATTATTTTTGAACATGTAGTTACTTTCAAACATTACATTTTTTATTTTTTATTTTCCCAAAGTAAAAATTATTAGGAACTACATGCATTTTTTTTAATTTTTCATTTTGTTTAACTATTCCGTAATACAGTACTATAATTTGAAATAAAATTTTTGTTTCAACTCAGTCTCAGGAGATATCCACAGCTCTGAAAATTAGCAGTTGATCAAGTTGAGTGAATTGATAATTAAGCGAAACAGTAAATAACGTGATGAGAAAAATATAAAAATTGGACTACATATATTTCTAACGTCAAACAGAAAAACAAAGAGATAAATCTTTCTTTGAAGTTAATTTTAACTCTTTTTAAGTTTTAAGTCATACACTTTTGTATGTAATCTGTATTTCAACTGGAAAATTCTATGTAGAGCAGCGTTTTTCAACCTAACATTATTCGTGGCCCAGTTTTCAATCATAATTTTCATCGCGACCCCCATACAATAAAATGTATACAACAATAATATATATTGAGTATTTTGATTTCTGTTTTTAAATTATTTTTAACTGCCAAAACAAGAGTAAAATCGAGCTAACGTTGGCGAGAAACGTCATCTGCCATTTTGCCAAGCAAGCGGTGAACAGATGAAGCGAATCAAAGTGGGGAAATTTTAAATATTATATTTGAAATGAAAGCCAAACAGGGAGATAACGTTAAAAGAATGTAAAAGTACAAAAATCCGTTAATGAAAGTTAACCTAGATGGGGTGAGCTAAATTTAGAAACTGAGAATACATTTTTTGGAATAATAATACAGAAGCATGACTAAAGAAAAGATAAAAAAAATAAGTAATATGGTTTGTTTGGAGCATGCGCAGAATAAATGTTTTCTAAAGGAAGAAGGAAAATGTTCGATAACGCAAGTTTCAATTCTCATTCCAGTCGATCGCTATCGAATCAATCGTACGTTATATGGATATGGATATGGATATGGTGAAGTGTGGTGGACACCCATTGTTTAACCATTGGCAATGTGGGTGTTGTCCAGGCACACTAATTATCCAAATAATTACACTTCACTGGGCTCACAGAAGACCTTGCCAGGCGTTGCTTGTAATGCTTTGTATTGGTACCATACCGCAGGTAGTGCCTTTCTTTTTCCATTAAATATACATTGATGTTTTCACAGTTGGTGCCTTTCGCACTTATATGCTATGGAGGACAGCTCCAGTTCTGCTTACATACAATATTTTAAGTAATAGCTATGTTATATTATTCTATGCTGTGTTGCATAACTCAGTGCCTCTTGTGGACAGGAAGTTCATTATATTTATGATTATTTTTCTGAGATGGTTGTTCTTGGTAGCATATCTTATGAAAGGAGTCATTTCACTTTCTGAATTCGGGACTTTTAAATGATGCTCAGTTGTGAGGGAGCATTTAAATAAATAATGTTCGGGACTGCCTCTTTCTCCACATACACACTGGTCTGATCTAGCTAAGTTCCTTGTATAAAATTACGTGGGAAAAGGGCCATGCCCTGATAAGAACCATGTTATTTCTCTTGTTATTAAACTGGGTGCAGTGCCTACTTTTGAGAACAATTGATCAGTCCTTCTTCCTTGTTCGGCGTTGTCCCACCAGTTCTGCCATTCAGTTTTAGATTTGTTGCTTATGCTTTTTTTGAGGTGCGAGCCAGGCCATGGTACTGATTAGTTTTGTGCATTTTGACCCCTAGCTGCTTCTTTGGCAAGGATGTCAGCCTCCTCGCTGCCTTTTGTTTCTGCGTGTGCCTTCAACCAAGTGAGAAAGAAGTGTTGATTTTGTGATGCTGGAGTTCTTTCTGTAATCTCTTGGATTAATTTTGATCGGTGGTGCGGGTTTGCGATGTCATGCATCGCTGAAAGACTTGTCTGTAAAGATATATGCTGTTTTTAGGGAGTTTGTGATGCTGTATTTTATTGCTTGGAGGAGCGCTACTGATTCCGCTTGGAATACACTATTTTGTTGATCTAGGTGGAACTTTTGTTCTGTTACCGAATTGGGATTTATGTAGATTTTGACTGCGCTGCCTTTATCTTCTTCTAGGCCGGAACCGTCTGTATAGAGTTGATGGAATTTCTTTTCGTTTACATCTTTTTTGATGCTTAATGTGATATTATTTTTCTTTCCTGGGTGGTGCTCATATGGGTGCGCCGGTGTCTCACCAGGAGCTGTGGTTGGTATCATATTTCTCTGCTAAAAGTTCTAATGATTTGTAATGGCTCTTTTTTCATAGTTGTAGTACGGTTGTCTTATGGAATTCTTGTTCAGCGCGTATAAAAAGTGGCGTGTTGTTAGCGATTTGGAAGAGGGCTGCATTTGATGTTGTTCTATAGCTTCCGGTGTAGTTGAGAAGGAAGGGTTGCTGGATTGTTTGAAGCTTTTGTTGCTTTCGTTTTGTCATTGGTTCTGCCCATACGGCTGCCCCGTATAAGGCAATCTTCTCGATTACTGTATGGTAGATGAGATTTTTGATTAGTCAGCTCATCCCCCATCCTATTCTGTTCATTCGCTTTAGATTGGTTGTTATTTTGGAGGTCTTGCTTTTGATATAGTCCAGATGGTCTATAAAGTTGAGCTTTTTATCAATGATGACACCCAGGTATTTCAGGGAGTTAACTATTTTTATTTTCATTCCTTCTATTTCGAATCTTGGAAGTCTTGTTATCTTTTGTGAGGGTTTGTGGATAATTAAGGCACGTGACTTTTCTTGAGAAATTATTAGTTTTTGTTGTTTGCAAAGAGAGTTGAAAATATCTAATGTGTTGTTTACATTTCGTTGTAACTTATCTCTGGAGTTACCGCTCACGACGAAAGCTACATCGTCCGCAAAAGCGGTGCATTATGAGTGTTGGGGCCATTTGTGCTTTATGACTTTGTCAAATGCCAGGTTCCAAAAATCTGCACTTAGGCATGAGCCCTGCGGGCGGCCTCTGACTTGTACTTTTTCAACTGTACGGTTGTTACTTATAATGACGCTTCATCTGTTTGTGAAGTAATCTTGAAAGATTTTGTAAATGTTTTTGGACAGTTCATGTCTTTCAGTGTGCCTAGAACCTACGGCCACCAGAGCGAATCGAAGGCTTTTTGGAGGTCTAGGCACAGTACGGCCTAGTGCAAATTCTTTATTTTCTCTTATTTGCTCTAGAACATCATTGATTGCATATATAGTGCTCATATTCGGGAAGAACCCGAACTGGTATGGGCTTGCTGTGTTGGACTTCTTTATATGGTGCCTGAGACGGTTCGCTAGGGCTCTTTCAAGTACTTTCCCTATTGCAGGAAGAAGCTTTGTTGGACGATGGGTTCGATGCATTCTGGCCACTTTTATTAAAAAGAACTATCTGGCCAATTTTGAAATTTGTTGGAAAGAGGCCTGTTTCTAGACATTTATTCATTAGGTTAGGAAGTAGATGGGGAAAGTTCTTGTGCAGGATCTTGATGAGTTGATTATCGATCTCGTCCGGCCCAGGTGCTCTTTTGTTTGGTAGAATCTTAATTATTTTTGAAATTTCAAAGGAAGAGAAGGGAATATCGTTACTTGTTTCTGGAGGGTGGGTATTGTTTCTTCTAATACTTTGGAGTGGTGAATCTTCATCTGGGGAATCATGAAGGCATTATTATTTTCCATTATTTATCCAGCATCCATTATTTTCTTGATGCTTTCGGTTGTTGCATCTTCCTGTGAATTGTTTTCGTTGATGGAGTTTGGGATAACAATTTGACATGGTTGGAAGACTTTGTTGGTACATATTTTGTACACTGGTCCGTACAAACTTTTGTTGTTGGTTAAATACTTCCTCCAGCACTTAATTTTTGTATTATGAATCTCTTTTTTGTACATAGCTCTTTGTTTTGCATACAACTCGTGAGCTATCTTCCTCAGTTCTCGCGTTTTTCATCTTTCTTTTTAACGCTCTAGTCTTGTTTCTCTCCCACCTGAGTGCGCTGGCCCACCAATTGACGCGTTTGATGTCACTTGGACATTTCATCTTGAACGCGCTTTCACAGTGCTTTTGAATTGTGTTTTGCAGTTTTGTAACTATGTTATCTAGATGTGCTTTGTTTTCTGAGCAATTTATTTCATTGTCGATTTCTTCAATAGCATGTGTAATGGACTTGATGAATTTTCGTTCTCTTGATTGGGTAATTTGGAATCTTTTGGTAGTCTTCTTATTGAACCGAGAAGAGATTTCGTATGAAATCAGTCTATGGACTGAGATATCCTCTTCGACATGAACTGTCCAGTTCTGGATATACTGAGCTATCGGTTGGTTTGTGAGCGTTATATCTGGCCATCCAGATCCATTCATGGTTTGGAATGTTGGTTTAGATGGATTATTGTTGATCACTGTGAGGTTCTCACTGTTAATTAAATCTTCTACCTCTTCACCTCTTGCATTCATGCGTGGGTAACCCCATATGGGATTATGCGCATTGAAATCTCCTCCAATCACATGAGGAGATTTTGGAAATCTTTGTAGGATGTTTGTGAGGATATTCAAGTTATCTGTTATTTCTTCAGATGGAGAGGAATAGAATGATGTGAATAGTATTTGTTCATTTTCTAAATTGAGAGCTATTGTTACAATGTCTCTGGATGAGTAAATTATTGCTGGATACCAGTTTTTGTTTTGGCAGATTATTGCTGCTCTTGCCGAAGTTTCATCTTTGTCATGGTGCTGGAAGATATTCCAGCTAGTTGGAAGTGCTCCTACTCTCCCTTTTACGCAATACGGCTCTTGGATCAGAAGAATGTCTTTTTTGTTTTCAGAAAGGAAAATTTCTAATTTAGAATTCGCTGCTTGCGCTCTTTGGAGGTTTATTTGGGCAATTTGGATGGGTTCTTGTTGCTTATGGAATTTCCATACAATTGATTGGTTTTTAGTGGCTTGAGGTGCATATAGATTATTCATACTTTGTTCTTGCTTTAATTTTAATTAACTCTTTCTGATAACTGGGGCAAGCTTGGGAGTATGCTGAATGGTAGATTTCCAAGCGGGTCTTGTTGATATTATTGTTTAGTTCGCAGTTGATGCAAGACGAGAATTCTGCTTTGCACTCTCTGGTGGGATGCTTTGCTCTGCAAAAAGCAGAGTAATTATTATTAGGGCAGTGTTTTTGCTGGTGTGAAAAGTCTTGGCAGATGAAGCATCTGCGGATTCCAGTGAACTCTTTGATTGTATGGGAGCTCCACCTCATGAGAAAGGATTTTGTTTGAATAAATTTGTGAAATGCTTTTGTAGTGCATTCGAACACCCACCTAACACAATTAAGGGTTTTATCACTGAGGCGGAATTTGGGGGTTATGTCTTCTGGATCCAGTTCTAGGATGGAGCTGATTTCTTGGGTGATGCTGGATTCTGAAATATGTTTCGGGACCTCAACGAGGGGCGTTTTACTTCAATATTGCTAATTACTGGTTCAGATGCTTGCAGGGTACGTGAAAGTTCGTTAATGTTTCGTTCTGACTCGCAGGTCACTGCTATTCCTCCTTTTTGTAAGGGTAAAATATTTTTGATTTTCGCTGTAATTTTGTGAATGGGAAGGACCTTTTGCAAATTTTCAGAAAGTGGCCTCTCAAGGTTTTTCTTTGGGAAGATAAGGATAGTCGGTGCGTCTACTTTCTTTTTTAGAGCCTGAGCATAAGAGATCAGGTTTGCTGGTAAGCATTCGGTATTCCTGTAGCAGCAAATCGTCGCATCTCTTCTTTTTTGGTGTACTTCCGCAGAAAAATTGCAATGATGGCTTGATGAATTGGTACTGTTGCCACTCCTATGAAGTTTACTATTTCCTGTTTGCTAATATTTAATTTTTCATAATTTCCATCTATGACTCTGGCAACTAGGTCTGTTTTTGAATTAAGCGATCGGGGAATTCCCGTTCTATCTTCGCAGCATTTAAGATACGTTACGTAAGTTATTAAATGTTATTTATCTTCGTGATGTACGGATCGTTTGATCATTATGTTAAACTCTGTATGTAAATAGCCTCTTTAATCTCTCTGTGTTTGTGAAGTGAAATAAATTGGATATTAAACGAAGTCAGAACTTGAATCGAATACAAGTGGCGTCCGAACGACAGGACTGTACTCTGCACTGAGAAATCAGAAGTGGCTAAATTCAAGTTACTTTAATGAAGGTAAACAAGTTAATTTCTGAATTTATTTAACTTTTGATTGCTTCTGAGTTATTTATAAAAGTTTTGTTTCGTGTAGAGTTTTTTATGTTCATGTAATAGTTACATACGTTTAAGAAGTACGTTTACATTCGAAATACGTTATATACGTTTAAGAAATACGTTTGATGTACGTGTAAGTAAAACGTGACTTCAGAAAAAACACAGACTGAGGCTGAGCAAGCAAAACTGGAAACTAAGTTACGAGGTCAAAGAACTAATTTACGCCGTCTCTTTACCACAGCGGCGAATACGTTTAATGATATTCATCGTAAAATTGATGTTGATAAGGACATTTACGTACAGTTTTGCAAAGTTGTTGAGAAAGCAGAGCGTTTATTTAAAGTAGATGAAGAAATAAAAAAATTAATTAGTTTTACGGATGAAGAGTATGATGCAATGGAATCTTACAGAGATAAATTTACTGAAGTACGAGTTATATACGAGAAGAATTATAATCAATATAATGAAAGTAAATCTGTAATTTCTAATAAGGTTGCATCTGATAACTTAAAACTTCCCAAATTACGTCTTAAGGAGTATGATCTTATGCCTAGATCATGGGTTGCATTTTGGGGTCAGTTTTCTCGAGTTCATGAAGATGAAAATTTAAGAGAAGAAGATAAATTTCAGTATCTGCTTTCTTCGTTAAAACCAAAAACTAAAGCACGCGATATAGCGGAAAGTTACCCACCTTCTAAGGATAACTACGCGAAAGTTATTGAACATTTAAAGTCCCGATTTGGCAGAAAGGACTTATTGATTGAAGTTTACATTCGAGATCTTTTGGCATTAGTAAATAACAAATCAGTCATCAAGTTAGCTGATTTATACGATAAACTTGGTTCCTATCTACGAGCGTTAGAGACATTGGGTGTGACAACATCGAATTACGCAGCAATGCTGTATCCTGTTGTGGAATCATGTCTTCCGACTGAAATTCTAAAGGCTTGGGACAGATATAGACTCAACAGAGAAGTCGAGGAAGGAGAACAAATCCTCGCAAAGGAGAAGATTCTGGAAAATTTGATGTCTTTCTTACGTCATGAAGTAGAGGGTGAAGAGCATCGGGTTTTAGCAGAAAATGCGTTCGGAAGTGGTACGAAACGAAAGGAATTCCAAAAACCAGTTCAACGAGATGAACCTACTGCTGCTACTCTAATTTCGAACACATCTGGAAGAAAAATTAGTTGTATATTCTGTGACCGTCCTCATCCAAGTCAGGATTGTCAAAAATTGTCGACAATAAATTACGATGACAGAAAGTCCCAAGTTATGCGACGGAAATGCTGCCTTGTTTGCCTTAAGCCTGGTCATATGGCAAACGGGTGTCACAGTAGTGTAAAATGTTTGATTTGTGGACGAAGGCATTACGCGCTACTTTGCCCAGATTTAGGTAAAGATATTAACTCTTCATCAAAGGACAAAGTCGCAGAAGAAAAGCAAAAATCTACCAAGACGCTGTTGACAAATCTTCCCTCAGAACGTGAAATTTATTTGAAAACAATCATGATCAGACTACGACACAGAGGCAAGGAAATCTGTGCACGAGCCTTAATGGATGATGGATCACATCGTTCCTATATTGAGAAGAGCTTAGCTGCTGAATTAAATCTTTCCCCTTCCGGAAAGGAAATGTTATCTCAAGGACTGTTTGGCGGAGGAATTACTCCGGCTGCTGAGCATACGAAATATGTTGTAACCATTGAAAGTTTAGATCGAAAGTATTCTACTTCAATGTCTCTGCTCGATCAACCGAAGATTTGCTCTACGTTACCCAGAATACGTGATGAAACATTACTTGTTGAACTTGCTTCTCGAGGAATAAAACTGACAGATGTCGGAAGAGATTCGCCACCTATAAGAATTCTTCTAGGAGCTGACGTACTTGGACGCATTTTGACAGGAAGAATTGAAGTACTTACGTCTGGTATTTCAGCCGTGGAAACTTTATTAGGTTGGAAAATTTTAGGACTAGGTAAGAAAAAACAAGTGGTCAATATGGTCACGTTAAACCTCCAAAATTTTGAGCTGCCAAAGATGTGGGATTTAGAAGTTTTAGGCATTACAGATCCTGTAAAAAGAAAAAATAAGATCCTTCTTGAAGAAGAAACATTGATCCATTTCAGGAAAACCTTAAGAGTATGTGAAGATCAACGTTATGAAGTAGCTTTGCCGTGGCTAGCTGGACATCCTGCTCTTTATGATAAGTATGACATAGCAGAATCACGACTTCACACAGCAACAAAACGTTTGTTGAACGAAAATAACTATAAAGCCTACGATGCAGTAATCCAATAGTGGGAATTAGAAGGCATCATAGAGACTGTTCCAAGGGAGGAACTTTCGAAGCTTAGTCATTATCTCCCTCATAGGCCTGTTATCAAGCCATCCAGCAGTACTACTAAGGTTCGACCAGTGTTCGATGCTTCTTTCAAGAGACCAGGATATGCTTCTTTAAATGAGTGTTTGAGTGTTGGACCGAGTCTGATACTTCAGATACCTCCTCTGCTGCTGAGATTCCGTTTAGGTACTTTGGGGGTAGTTGCTGACATAAAGCAGGCTTTTCTGCAAATAGGTTTAAGAGTTGAGGACAGAGATGCATTAAGGTTCTTGTGGTGGAAAGATACTCAACACACCAAGCTTAAGATTTATAGACACTGCCGAGTAGTTTTTGGCATAACTTCCAGTCCTTTTCTTCTGAATGCCACAATAAAATATCACTTAAGTTTGCAAAAATTCCAGACAGAAGACCTTCAAAATACAATTGATAAATTGAGAGAAGGATTTTATGTGGACAACCTAGTCACAAGTGTTAATGACATAAAAGAACTGGAGCAATTAAAATCTCAAGCTATACGAGTAATGAATGAAGCGTCATTTGAACTGAGATGTTGGGCTCACACCGGAGTTCAATACCAGGAAATTCAAAATGTACTTGGTCTTAAGTGGGATACAGAAACCGATGAACTTTACTGCGTTGGTCCTCAAGCTGACATGAAATTTAGTGAAATTGTTACGAAGAGAACGTTACTTTCTGTTGTTAACAGCATATATGACCCTATAGGCTTTACGTCACCTGCAACATTATTGCCTAAGTTACTACTCCAAGAAGCCTGGCGTAATAAGTTGAACTGGGATGAAGAATTGCCATCCGATTTACAGTTACGTTATCGAAGATGGGCTAAACATTTAGACCTTGTTCAGAAATGTAGAATTCCTCGAAGGATAATGCATGGAACTTACGAAATGGCCTCCTTACACGTATTTACTGATGCTTCGTCTCAAGGGTATGCTTGCTGTGCATTTCTACGCTGTGAAGAAAGGGAAGAAGTGAAAGTCTCAATGGTTTCAGCAAGGGCTAGAATAGCTCCTGTTAAGAGGCCAACGATTCCGCGATTGGAGCTCCTAGGAGCTGTCATGGGAGCTAGAATTGGCTCGACAATATTAGAAGTTTTGAATTTTCCTCTGAAGACATACTTTTGGACCGATTCCATGATTGTTCTGGCATGGATTACGAACACAGAACCATGGAACACTTTCGTTGGAAATCGAGTGAAAGAAATAAGGAAACTGACCAATATAGACGACTGGAGACACGTTCCTGGAGAAGTCAACCCAGCAGACCTGCCTACCCTAACATGCGACTGGTCGGACCTCCTGCAGAGTCACTGGTGGGTGGGACCAGCTTGGCTGTATGAAAAGGAAGAGTCTTGGCCAAAATCGGAATTGTCGGTTCCAGAGGAAGCATTTCTGGAGCGACGTAAGACAGTTGTCACAAATCTAGTCACTGAGAAGGAAAGAAAATTTAGCGAAAGATTTTTGTACTTTTCAAGTTACAAAAGAATTCTTCGCGAGACTGCTTATGTTTTGAGGTTTTGTAATAACCTCAAAGTAAATTCTAAGAAGCTGACAGATGAGATTTCGAGTGAAGAGATTGAAAGAGCAGAAAACGCTCTAATAAAAATCATTCAGTCTGAATGGCCTTCTGAAATACGTGAGAAGTATAATGATACGATACAGTTTTACATCGAAAATGGAATTTTGAAGGTTCAGACAAGACTTATTCTCAGTCAAGATCCTGAGGATTTTACACGTCCTATAGTTTTACCAGACCATCCTATTCTAGAGAGACTGATATTGCATATTCACCGCTCTTTGATGCATGCTGGAGTTTTAACGACACTTACACAATTAAGAGAAAGATTTTGGATTCCCAAAGGACGGAGAATTGTCAGAAGAGTTTTACGACAATGTATACAATGCAAGAAATTGACTGCCAGAAATGTTAACCCAGATTCTGCTCCTTTACCTCCCGACAGAATACACCGAGTTGCAGCATTTCAAGTAACTGGTGCAGATCTGGCTGGACCTCTTTTTCTACGTGGAGGAAGCAAAGCATGGATAGTACTTTTCACTTGTGCTGTATATCGAGCAGTTCATCTTGAGCTAGTTTCCTCACTGTCCACTGAAGCATTTATGCAAGCACTAAGAAGATTTTGGGCACGAAGAGGAAGATGCTCTACTCTTTATACTGATAATGGCACGAACTTTACAGGAGCAGCAAATGCTTTGAAATCTCTGGACTGGGATTTCATTCAAAGGGAATGTGCTTTAGTGAAAATCAAATGGATATTTAGCCCTCCGTCTGCCCCATGGTACGGTGGATTTTGGGAAAGAATGGTTCGTTGTATCAAGGAACTTCTTCGAAAGTGTTTAGGAAAATCCTGTGTCACATATGAAGAAATGTTGACATTGCTCACTGACTGTGAGGCCACAATAAATGGACGACCACTGACATATTTGTCAGACGATCCTAACGAACTGAGACCTCTTACGCCTGCTCACTTTATTCAAGATTTAGGCGAGCGAGAAACTGTTGATTTGGACTTAATTGACTCTCAGCATTTATTGAAACGTGTACGTTACCTTCATAACTTACGGCTAAATCTACGAAAACGTTTCTATAAAGAATATCTAGGAGAATTAGTAAGAAGTCCAAAGTCATCTTCACGGAGAAAGACGATTTCTCCAGGAGAAATTGTCCTAGTGGAGTCAAAGAACCCAAATAGGATAAATTGGCCTTTAGCACAGGTAATTGAACTGTTTCCTGGCAAAGACAATATTGAACGTGTTGCGAAACTACGAGTAGCCAATGGTGAAATCATACGACCCCTTCAGCGAATCTTCCCTTTGGAGCTTACTTATGCCGACAACTTCATAAAAATGTCTCAGAAAACCGAGACTGCACCAGACACAGAGTCATGTGATAACGAGGTTCCTAAAAATATAAGGGAACTCGAAGTAGTCGCCGAGTAGTACCTGTAAAACGCATGGACTTATGAACTATTATTGACTTTTTTCCCTAGTACTTAATAACTATAATGCCAGTTTATATATTTATTGTTTTTTAATGTCATTTCACATGTTTATAATTCTTAGTTCAACTTCATTTCATGTATTACAATTTATATCTGCTATATATGTGTATTATTTCGTTTTGTATTGCTTTAAGGTAAATTTGCCTGCAATACAAAAGGTGGGAGGATGTTGCCACTCCTATGAAGTTTACTATTTCCTGTTTGCTAATATTTAATTTTTCATAATTTCGATCTATGAATCTGGCAACTAGGTTTGTTTTTGAATTAAGCGATCGGGGAATACCCGTTCTATCTTCGCAGCATTTAAGATACGTTACGTAAGTTATTAAATGTTATTTATCTTCGTGATGTACGGATCGTTTCATCATTATGTTAAACTCTGTATATAAATAGCCTCTTTAATCTCTCTGTGTTTGTGAAGTGAAATAAATTGGATATTAAACGAAGTCAGAACTTGAATCGAATAGGTACGGCTGGAATCTTCTTGTTGTTCGGAAGTAGTGCTTCTTTTTAGGACTGGTTAACAGGCTGCTGCTGAGAATCTGATGTATTCTGTGATGAATACTGGATTGCAAACATAAGTAATGGATAAATTACTTCTCTGAGGTTGTCTCTTAGTGCCTCGGGGATGATATAGTGGGCTTCCTCTTCTTGTGTTAGTTCTAGTATTAATTAGTTCAATAAATTTTGAGTGCAATGAATGGAAGTCAGCAGGTTGAAGGTCTTGAAAGTTTGGAGTAGGTTCTTCAATGACTGTAATTTTGTCCTGTGATGAGAGACCCTCATGCACTTGGATGGAGTTACGTTTTAAGAGGTTAACTGTTGTAGGCGGCTGGGAAAGGTCGTCCATTGTTGTTGACGTGTGAGAAACTTCTTGGCATACTGATGCCATTCTGGAGATCAGAAACGAATTCTGAAAACAGGCAGTTACTGGCAAAGAGGCTGGATATTTTGAAGTTATTAAATATGATTGTGTCGTCAGGTCTCTGTTGTCCTTTTTTTGGGGGAGGGAGGAGAAGGCAGAAAATGTTCTTCTATTTTAGTTACCAGATAAAATTGGACTGCATTGAGTCGTTATGAATAGTAAATATTGGCAACTTAGTAAATTTCGATCAACAACTACAAGCAAGCTACGTGCTCTTACTGTATATTGTAACTTAATTTGGTTCACCAAAGGCACTGAGTTGAAAGCAGGGGGAACTTTTTGGTAGCCTGCAATTGACATTAAGCTGTGATCTTTACCAAGTTCTGTTACTGTTTAAAAGAATAGCTAGCACACTGGATAATTATTCGAAGAAATCTGAGAGTAAATAAGTAACAGAATACATTAAGGTACTGTGACTTAATAATTCTGATAGAAAAACTCAATTAGCATTCACAGGTACAGTCTATGGCTCGTTAAATAAAGACTACAACTGAAATACAGTGATAATACTGCTGAATTGATAGTACAATTGAAGTAAATTATCCTCCCGATAGTTAATAATACTTCTGAATATTAAACATACAACTTAACTAATAATGCAATTGTTGATAATTAATAATGCAGCTGATAATGAATATTAAAATTGAAGAGAAAAAAAGGATTATACTGCTAAATTGCCAATGCTATTATCTTCTATGTGAAAAAGTTATTGAATGAGTTCAGAGAATTAAAAAAAAATTTTTTTTTGCATTTTGTATTACAATCTAAGATTATGTATGAGGAGGTTTAAAGATAGCTATGCTTAGGCTCACTAATGAGTACTATTATCAGAATAAGATTACAAAGTTGATATTGAAAAATAATACGTGAGCAATGAACTTTAAACGATTACTGGAAATTTACTGTAGATGGTGCTATTATATTAGCTTGTGTTATTAAAGTTTCAGATATGTAACTGAGGGTACGTTATAAAAATTTAGTGAGTTATGGAATAATCCTACCTTGTTGCATTATTTCATTCGTGCTTCTTCTGTCAGCTTGAAACCTAATTAGTAATCCAATTCACGTGCGCTTAGTAATGCTGAACTACTTGAATGATACACTTATTTAAACACTTAATTGTTATTTCCACAGATATTCACTTAGCAAAAACATACTTATAATGTTGAACTTAATCGCTCGTCACTTGTTGAAGTTCGAAAAATCCTGCTTAGTTCAGGAAAAATAAAAAAGTAGAAAAAAAAGTAACTTGTAAGCTAATGGGCCGATTTTCTTGAAAATTCGAAATTAATGTTGCTCAGTTTCTGCTAAAGGTCTTCGTTGCTAAGCTCTGCTTGAGGATCTTGTGAAGTTCTTAGCCTTTAATGGATTTCCCATTGCTTATTGTTCACCTCCCTTTCCGCAAGTCCTTTTGTTGTAATGAGTCGTCGTGGCAGTAAACCGCTTGACCGGAAGGGGGAAGTTAATCCGCGTCCCCCACTCACCTAGTGCTCGAAACTTGCATCAAAACATTCCTTGAGATTTTGCGCTTCCAATGATATGAAACATGAGTGAAGTCAAGAGGCGACGACTCTGCTAGATGGTTGCAAGATCAGACAACAATGGAAGGTAGCGAAGCACAACACTAAAGTTACTAAAAAATTAAATAACTTTTTCCTCCTTAATCGTAGCGGCACAGATCATATATCAGAATGTGCACAAACGTGTGCTCTATTCAATTGTATAACTTTCGATGATGTACATATGAAATTTCCGTATTTGCGCGGCGAAAGAACGGAGCGCTGCAGATGCGTGCTACTCCGGTCGAATCGTACGTTATATATATTTTCGTGCTAATTGCAATTTACCATATTAAATATTCACGGCGGCAGCTTTATGCAGACTCATGGATAATTTTTTAAGAGGGCGTAAGCGAGCATTAGACGATAGTCAAGCATCAACAAGTACAGAGACGAGCGTGGTTTCGAAAATAAAATCAAGAAAATATTCTCAAGAATACTTAAATTTGGGGTTTACCAGTACTGAAATAAATGAAGAAGAAAGGCCCCTGTGTATCATTTGCTCAAAAATATTGGCCGCAGACAGCATGAAACCTAATAAACTTAAACGATATTTGGAAACGCTTCATAGTGAGTACGTCAACAAACCCACAGAATTCTTTGAATTAAAAGTAAAATCATATGAAAAGCACAAATCATTTTTTAAAGAAACTTTGTCTGTGAATATAAAAGCTTTAATTGTATCTTACAAAGTTTCATATAAAATAGCCAGATGGAAAAAACCTCACACCGTTGTTGAAGAGCTTATGTTGCCAGCAGCAATCGAGATTGCAGAAACTGTGTTTGGAGATAATTTTTCAAAAGAATTGCTGTCCATACCTTTTTCAAATGATACTGTTGTTCGTCGAATTGCTGATATAGCTGAAGATGTACAGTGTCAGCTTTTGTCGAAGTTGCGTGACAAATTGTTTTCAATACAGTTTGATGAAGCAACAGATAGTAATAAAGATGCTCATTTCATTGCCTATGTTCGATTTTGTGGTAATATATCAGTAGTAGAAGAACTACTTTTCTGCAAACTAATAGAACTCAAAGCAACAGCGCTCTCATTATTTGCTATTTTAAATGATTTTATGAACGAGACAAACATAGAATGAAAAAATTGCGTCGGAATATGCACCGATGGTGCTCGTTCAATGTCCGGAAGATTCCAGAGTATACAAGCACTTGTAAAACAAAAATCGTCTCAGTGCGTCTGGACACATTGCGTGATTCACAGAGAAGCTTTGCTTCCAAAGAAATGAGTCCTGGTCTGAATATTGTGTTAACTAAGGTTGTAGCCGTAACAAATTATATCCAAATGAGACCTCTGAAATCAAGAATCTTTTCCGCACTTTGTAAAGACATGGCTGCAATACATTCAACGTTACTATTTTATTTCGAGGCAAGATGGTTATCACGTGGGAAATTCTTGCACCGTGTTTATGAATTAAGAGAAGAAATCGCCATTTTCCTAGAAGAAGAAAATAGATCGGAAGCCGAGAATTTTCGCGATGGTTTATTTGTGATGTAATTGAACTACTTGGTCGACATATTCGAGAAATTAAATAACTTGAATCTTCAACTCCAAGGAACAAATACACATATGTTGGATACGAGTGATAAAGTTAATGCTTTTTGTAGAAAATTGGAATTGTGAAGCAGAAATTTATAAAAAAAAAAAAAAAAAAAAAAAAAAAAACCTAACAATGTTTGCAGATGTGAATTGAATTATTGTACTAAAATTTACAAGGCTGAAGAAGAACATGTAAAAAATTGTTTTTGTAAGCATTGAAAATCATTTAGCCATGCTGGCAAAGAATTTGAAAAAGTATTTTCTTGCTGACGACAAACTGATAGCAAGTTACAAATGGGTTAGGGATTCATTTCGTAAGACTCTCGAAGGACTCTCAATTGATGAGGAAGAAAAATTCATAGACTTCAAGTGGCGAAACCAAAAGACAGTTTAGTAATAAACCACTATTTGAATTTTCGGCAGGAGTATAGGATTATTTTTCAGCACTAGAAACAAGAACATTTCTCATTCTATTAACATTTTCAACATCCTACCTTTGTGAAACTCTGCTTTGGCTTCTTGAAGACAAAATACAGATCTCGGATAAATATAGAAACAGAACTGAGAGTGGTTGTTTCTAATATTAAGCCTTCCTATGAAAAACTTTGCTCTTCAAGACAGGCCCAAGAAACTCACTAATAATTATTAAATTTGTTTTTAATTTGATATGTTTTGATTAAGTAAGTTTTGATTTAGAAGTTGTTTTACTAAGTTAATTATTAAATATATCAAAATGTGTTTTGTTTTCTATGTGTATGCGTGCTTTCCTTTCAATCAGTTAATCAATTTTTTAAATAATATTTTCTCTTGGATATTCTCGCCCCCCTCTAGTGTGCTTGCGCCCCTCTCCTAAATTGAGAATCACTGATGTAGAGAAATATTTCAAGTGGCAATCACGCATAATCAAACGGTGCTGTTATTCTAGAAATATTTAAATACAAAATCACGCATTTCATGGAAGGAATATTAAAGTTAGATGTATAAATACGAAACAAAAAATAGTATGTACAGATATTCAAATATTACTAAGCACTGGAGTCTAAGAGTATTATAGTAACAAGAGATGGGAAAAACAGGTGTGACAATTTTATGTTTCTTAATGACTAGCACAAGAATTAAGGGCAGAAAAATCTGAGTTCTCTATTCTGAGATGATAATAACATTTATGATTGAATACGTATCCCCGTTTCAACAAACGATCTAAACAATAGTCAACAAACGATTTAAAACATTTCCCAGTCAACCAACGGTTTAAAAGGTTAAAAAATCTCACTTTAAACAAGGTACATTTCTCTTTTGTCAAACACAAAAGTAGCACACGCATTTCCCCTTCAAGGACACATTTTTCGAGTATTTTTATTTTTGAGGTTTCCTACTAAAAGGTACTATTTTGCCAGTGAATGGGGCAAGTGAGTAAATGGGTTAAACCTCAACACACATAACGATATATCATAACGCTTTAAAGATCACTGACCATTTTTGCATATTGTGTCGGAGTTTTGTGGTTAAAAGGAAAGATTCTAAATTCATCAGC
The DNA here is from genome assembly GCA_000611955.2 of Stegodyphus mimosarum. Classification (NCBI taxonomy): domain Eukaryota; kingdom Metazoa; phylum Arthropoda; class Arachnida; order Araneae; family Eresidae; genus Stegodyphus; species Stegodyphus mimosarum. The sequence continues at coordinate 71,979 of KK114583.1, read as the reverse complement.
TGCTGAAGACAGAAAATAAGGCAAAATTGAATTCATTTAATATTGTTGAGCAATATATGTATAAAAGCCAATCTATTCTTAGAAAAATTACAAAGCGTTTAAGAAAATTTATTCATTTCTTTTTTTTTTTTAAGTACAAAATCGAGAATATTTGCATTGTGTTTATCTCGTATGTTTTGCTCACATTTTGGACAGTGACACACAGAAACCTTTTCCAAATAATATTCCACTTTTTTTAGATATGCATCACAAAAGCTATCAATAAAAGAGTTAGACTTCTTTTAAGAACATTTTCAACTAAAATTTCGTATACAATAATAAAAATGTATTTCAAGAGTTTTCCCTCTAAAAACGGTATCTCCCAAAGTCAACTTAAAAAAACTAAATCTTTTCTTTCGAATATAATTAAAAGTCGATACAAAAAGAACTTTAATTTTAAAAGCTCCAATGACTGTTTCTGTGCAATTTTTGGGCCAGGAGATAGAGGTAAATTAAATAAACAAAAAGATATCAGAATACTGAAAGAGGATATTACCATTTCGATAAAACAAAATACAAAGAAATATATATATATATATAGAGAGAGAGAGGGGGGGTTCTGCAGTCTGCTGAATTATTCGAAAATTTCATCATAGCTTTTAACTTTCATTTTAACTACAGACTATGTACTTACACACACACAAAAAAAAAAAAAAAAAACTCTGAAAGTTTTCAAATTTTACATAACGTTTTTTTAACGGTTTGTGTGTTACTTTTATTTATTAAATATCATGTTCTTCGCGCTTAAACATAAAATTCAATTCAGCAGCAATATCTCAAAATAATTTTAAAATGAGCTTCCGATACACACTCTCGTAAGCTGGAGTTATTTTTTTTACTCCCGTACAGTGTTGCCATTCTCGCTTTGAAATCGTTGAGTTTGTTAATCAAAAATTCTTTAATGTCTGACAAGATATGAAATAGATAATAAAGCAAATTCCAAATTAGGGCTTCCAAATGCCCATATTCGGTGAAGGATTACATTATTCAAAATCTGAGGGCTCTAAGTACCGTTGCTTTATCACGATGAGAGAAACATGCATGCATTGATGCAGATTCTTCATTATTTAATTTCTTTAAATATAATATAAGGCTGTAATATTTGGTGGCAACAGTTTGAAAGTGAATCAACGCAAAATACCAAAACGAAATTAATAGCCCTTCTGGGCTAAAACCCTTTGGGCTAAAAATCAGGTAAATCAGGTTAAGCAAACCAGGTAAAATAACTGTCTAATTGCAAAAGGTTTTTTAAGCTATCCAGATAAAATTACTGTCTAAATCAGCGTTTCCTAATCTATGGTACTCGTACTTCTGGCAGTATGCAACTGCTTAATCAGGGTTAAGAGGAAAACAACAGAGTGTTATAAAGAATACCGATTTAAAAATATCTGACGTGAACAACACATGACTTTCTTGCACGGCCTATAAATTATACACATTTTTGCTGCACTTCATTTAAACTTATTTTCTCGTATTTCATTAGAGATATATTTCTGATTCAATCAGTTGAGTTCTCACATCGCGGCAAGGAAAAACTTTGTGAATTCACACGTGAATACATAACACTGAAGTTGGTGCATTAACTGACTTAATTCACTGTTTTATTAAAGAGTTCCAAATGTAAACTAATAGTGACTTCGTTGTGCTTAGCACCACTTTTAAATTGTTAATAATTCTACAACTATTGCCTACAGATTAACTGCAGGCATAAAAACCTTAACCGGAACAAAATAGCAACACAATTCAACTACTTTTAAAGAATGCACAATTTACCAAATATAAGAATAAAAATACTGAGCTCACCAAATCGTGTAACAGAATGGGAATATGCCATTCTATTACCCTTTAAACGTATATACATATTGCCACTCTATTACTCTTTAAAATATATATTTAAATTTGGCCGCATCAAACGAATGTAGAGGGAGGTGCACAAGTACATGTTATAGCAGTCTCAGATACAAAATTTCAACGTTCTACGACAACTGGTTCTTGAGCTATGCGAGATACATGCATATGTACAGACGTCACGGAAAAACTCCTTCTGAATCCTTCTAAATCCATTTTACAATCCGTTCTGGAAACAAGAATCCTTTAGTCCATCTGTACGTACAGACGTCATGCAAAAGCAAAGCTCAAATGGATTTGAGGGCGGTCGAAATGGATATTTTCGTTGAAACATGATAATTGAAATTTTCTGCGATTACAATACTTCTTTTATATTCTAAAAAAAAAAAAAGGAAAGCGAAAAAAAGAAATGCTCAGAGAGTTTAAATTTGTAATAAAATTATATGTAGTTGCAAAGAATTCCAGTGCGATATTCGTTGACCAAAATGTGTACAATGTATTTAATTGTAACTAGCCCTGCTCACACCATCATTGTCCCTTTCCCGCTTTGTCAAGGGAACGAATAATGAAGAGTATAATATTTTTAATATAGAGAATTTGTTAGAGAATAATATTTTTAATAATAAGTGAATCATAAAATGAGTTTTTTTTTTAACAGCTTATAAAAAAAATATATCTGATTGTGACGTTTCATTTTAAGTTAATTTTTAGAGCTGTTTAATGTAAGGTTTGTTTAAATAAAAAGGATAAATAGTTAAGAAGTATATTTTCTCACAAAAATATAATAGGTTTGATTTAGCGTCAGCGTCAAACATTTAAAAAAACTATCTGAGGGCTGGGATGAAGCTGTTACTTTGGTAAGAGACAGATTGACTAGTAGTAAAAAAATTCCAGTCGACGATCCTAAGAAGAAAGTGGTCTGATGGATGCTTAGTATGAATTTTCATTCACAAGTGATAGGACAGCCTTACTTTTCTTTGTGTTTATATGTAGATAAGTTTTAGCAAGCAAATGGAAGTACGGAACCTTTGTTACCAAGCACTCCGATAACAAACAAAAGTTAATAATTTGTTTTTTTAGCGATTTTCTGAAGATCCTAATACTGAAAATGAATTATCACAATAAGAATTTGATTAAGATGTCTAATTGGGAAAAGAATTGAAGAAGCAATTGCCGGAATTCAGAAAAAAATGTAAACTTATACCATTATTTAAATGTTTTTCACTTCAGCAATAACGTTAAAATTACTATTATGTATAAAAGGATAAAATTAATTACTACTGGCTTTTAAATTATAAAGCAAACTATAATATCAGGAAGCAGGAGAATGAAGGGTTTTGAGAATAAAAATTTTAATTAAAAAGTAGTAATTGATTTAAATATGATTAATGTGTAAGAAGGTGCTTTCATGAAAATCGTTGAAGTATTTATTACTGACAGCCATTAAAACTTCTTAAGATAATTATCAAATGCTTAAGCAGAGAATACGTGATGTAAGTAAAAGCGTTAGAATTATTTTTATTTCCTTGTAGGAAGTAAAGGAAGTATTCTAATCACGAAAAACTCCGGGTACCATATTTCAACGAAAATATCCATTTTGACAACTATCGAATGCAATTTAAAGCTGTTTTTACGTGACATCGGTACGTAAGGACAAAATAAAAGACTCTTTTTCCCAAACGAATTACAAAACTGATTTAAAATGGATTCAGAAGAGATTCTTTTCGTGGCGTCTGTACGTACGTACGCATGTATGTATGTCGCATAACTCAAAAATGAGTACCCTCAGAACATTGAAATTTTGTATATAGGGCTGTTATAACATGTAGTTGTGCACCTCGCTTTTTGGTTGCAATAAGCTGCAACAAAAGTATAATATATATATTTATGTCATACTTTCGAAGCACAGTCATGATGGCTGAGTTGTAAGGCGAGAGGTAGAAGTTGATACCAAACCACCAATTTTCAAGCACCGTTACTTAACTTAGAAAAATCTCGAATGTAGGAGAACATAGGAATTCAAGGGAAAAGCACCAAATTTAGAATGTTAATTTTGAGATCGCCAATTAGTTTTTAAAACAGGTATCGTATTTTGTTACATCTTACATATATATATATGTAGAAGTTTGACGCAACATTTACGGTACACCCTGTATACATACATATATATGTAGTGCCGATCATTTGGAGCCTTGATGAAATCCAGATGCTGTGACGTCATTTTCTCTACTACTACGAGCTGCGTAGGCGCCAAGCGAAAATGCGGGGAATTACCCTTTTTTCTTTGGAGATGTAGACGAATGGACGTGTTAGCAGAGACGCTGCTTCTGTTTAAAACTTTGACGATTTTTT
>KK114583.1:42012-63565 GCA_000611955.2 Stegodyphus mimosarum | reverse complement strand
GCCATTTTTGGAAGCCCTTGTCAGATCATTTCTGACAGAGGAACAGCTTTCACTTCCAGTGAGTTTTCTGACTACTGTGCTAAAGAAGATATTAAACATCATCTAATCACTACAGGCCTCCCGAGAGCAAATGGACAAGTCGAACGGATCAACCAAGTCATTATATCAGTCTTAGCAAAATTGTCCTTAAATAAGCCAACTGAATGGTATAAACATACACATGAAGTTCAGAGAACGCTTAACATATCAAAGAAGCATTAACACCACTCCGTTCGAATTACTCTTCGGTACCAAAATGAACAGTAAGGGCACCGATCAGCTCAAAGAACTGATAGAAAGTGAGTTTCAATCTCAATTCCAGTCCCAAAGAGAAGAATTACGAAAGCAAGCCAAGAGACAAATTTTCCAAGTCCAACAGGAAAAAAAAGACATATAATGCCAAAAGAAAACAAGCACAGCCGTACAAAGTTGGTGATTTAATGGCAATCAAAAGGACTCAATTCGGACCAAACCTGAAATTAAGAGCAAAGTATTTCGGACCTTATAAGATCACGAAAGTTAAGGGTGGCAACACCTATGACGTAATAAAGGAAGGGTGCCATGAGGGACCCGTGTACAATACCACATGTGCCGAATTCCTCAAGAAATGGACAGCGCTTTAAAATTTTCATAAACACTTATTTCTGTTATTGTATATCCTTGCTTGTTGCTTTTTTTTGTTTTGTTGTATTTTGCAGTGTCCTGGAGGGCCAGTCCACCCTAGGATGGCCGAGAATGTAGTGCCGATCATTTGGAGCCTTGATGAAATCCAGATGCTGTGACGTCATTTTCTCTACTACTACGAGCTGCGTAGGCGCCAAGCGAAAATGCGGGGAATTACCCTTTTTTCTTTGGAGATGTAGACGAATGGACGTGTTAGCAGAGACGCTGCTTCTGTTTAAAACTTTGAGGAATCATTTTTTAATTCTCGTAAATGTTAAATATATGTAATAATCGTTTGTCTAATTAAAATGTCTTTCGTTAGCTAATTTGTTCATCGTTTTATCCCCACATATATATATATATGTAGAAGTTTGACGCAACATTTACGGTACACCCTGTATACATATACATATATATATATATTGCGTCAAACTTCTAGAGTAGATAGGGCGCATCATAAGTATTAAAAATTGCATAGGAACTTATACCCGAAATGTCAGGGGTAAGTGGTAGTAGAGGTAGAAGATGGGAAAAGAAGCAAGAGTGATTAATTTGAAACATTTATTAGACATGAATACAAATGGTGTACGTCAGCTAGAACGTTACAACAGTTGCTCGAAGTTTGCACCATCAGACTCCAAACATGCCTGACACCTACGGACCATTTAAATGCCGCGAATTATTTGATCTTTCTGGAGCAGGTTCTTCCCGATTTGCTTGACGATGTTCTACCAAATGTGAGGCCCGACATGATAGGGATAGGATTTGGACTCATTTTGGACTAGGTGTTAGTAGCCGTTTGAACAGATCATTCCCGCATCGATGTATTGGACGTGGTGGAGCAGTTCCGTGGTCTCCACGTTCATCGGATTTATCGAGTCTTGATTTCATATTGTGGGAAGCCATCAAAAGTGTCGTGTGTCATGATCATGCTGTGTCTGAAATGGATCTCGTGGCAAGACTCGCCTGCGCAGCTGCTACAATCAAAGGAGCTCCCGGTGTGTTTGAACATTCCCAGCAATCAATGGTCCGTCGGTGCAAAGCATTTTTGGCGTCTGATGGTGCAAACTTCGAGCTACTGTTGTAACATTCAAGCTGTCGTACACCATTTGTATTCATGTCCAATAAATGTTTCAAATTAATCACTCTTGCTTCATTTTCCATATTCTACCTCTGCTACCACTTATTCTTTACATTACTGGGCATGGGTTCTTATCAATTCTTAGTCCTTACGATGTGCCCTACCTCCCGCAGAAGTCTGTCGCAACATTTACGGTACACCCTGTATATATAGCCATTCTGTTAGTCGGCTCAGTTTTTTTTATTCTTATATGTTGGTAAATTGCGCATTTTTTGCTTTAAAAATGATTGAATTATGTTGTTTTTATCTCCGGTTAAGGTTTTTATGCCTTTAGTTAATCTGCATGCAATAGTTCTAGAATTATCAACAATTTAAAAGTTGTCTAAGTGTGGGTAAGCCTAATTTTTACTTCCTTGTTCGAAGTAAAGGAAATACTGTAATCATGAAGAATTCCGGGTACCATATTTCAAAGAAAATATCAATTTTGACCGCTATCGAATGCAATTAAACGATGTTTTTGCGTGACATCTGTACGTAAGGACAGATTAAATGACTCTTTTACTTCAAATGAATTATAAAACTGATTTAAAATTGATTCAGAAGAGATTCTTTTTCATACAGTTTTTGCTTTAAAAATTATTGAATTATGTTGTTCTTGTCTTCCGATTAAGGGTTTTATACCTTTCGTTAACCTGATTGCACTAGTTGTACAATTATCAACAAAAAAGTTGTTTAAGTGCGGATAAGCCTAATTTTTTTTTCAATAGCAGTCATATTTGTTTACATTTGAAACTTAGGAGAATAGTGGATTTGTTGCCAATCTAGAGAAACTAAGCTTTGCAACAACAAGGATAACGTCTTCTTTTATTATTGCGAACTAAATCATCATTAATTCAGTTTGGAATTATCATTTAAGTTACTAAATTATCCCATATATTGACTCAGCCTCCACAACACTTTACGGAGGACGGGGACGCCCGATGTACACCTTAGGTTGACAGGCATATGTCCCTCGCCCCCCCCCATTGTCTGTTTTTATCAGCTCCACCCCAGCCGAGCGAGCGGACAAGACAGTACCAGTACGGTCCCTGCCGAGCCTGATCCCAACCTAGGTACAATACCCGGGTTCTAGTCCTGTGAAGAATAAGGTACAATAGTACCTGATATTTTGCCCCCGTGGTTGAGACTGTCTAAGTACAGATCCTAGCCAGTACTTCCCAGGAATTCTCCTGAGTCAACCCCCGGGGGTCAGCCTCCACAACAAAATAAACCAGTTTCTACGCCTTCAGAGTCTTTTTTACCGACGGAAATCAAATGTAAGCTTTCACTTTTGTGCACCGAAAAATCTGCCTTCTTGTCCGCTGGCCGAATTGCTTGTTTTTGTGTTGACACTCTAATTTTAATTGTAAAAATTGTTCTTTAAATTGCTTTAACTGCATTTATGTTTCATATTTTTCAATTTTTAATACTGATATTTTAAAGTTTTATGTCCTTTTTGCCTTGTCGCATAGTGAAAACTAAATTAATTGAATGAGAAATATATCTCTAATGAAATTCGAGGAAATAAGTTTAAATGAAATGCAGCAAAAAATACATATAATTCCATATTCCCCGTACAAGGAAGTCATGTGGTGTATACATCAGATTTTTTTTACCATAGCAGCCATGTCTGTTTACATTTGAAACTTAGCGGAATAGTGAATTAAGGCTTTCTGTACCTTCAGTGTCTTTTTGCCGAGTGTGACCAAAAGGAAACGTTTAGTTTTGTGCACCGAAAAATCTGCCTTCTTGCCTGCTGGCCTAATTGCTTGCCTTTGCGTAGAAACTGTAATTTTAATTATAAAATTCTTTTTAATTGTTTAAACTGTATTTTGTGTTTCATGTTTTTGTATATCTTTCAATTTTTAATGAAACTAGTTTGAGTTTTTATGTACTTTTGCTTTGTCGCGAAGTGAGAACTTAATTAATTGCATGAGAAATATACATCTAATGAAATTCGAGGGAAGAAGTTTAAATGAAATGAAAAAAAATGCGTATAATTTAATATTCCGTAGAAGTCATGTGATGTGCACATCAGATTTTTTAAATTTAAAGCAGTTAACAGTAAAATCAGCAATAACTTTTAACTGAGATAAGGAAACGATGCAAAATGCCGCTTCATAAATTCCCTAAAAACCTGGCAAAAAAATTATTCAATTTTAGGTATTTTTATTAATTTTATTTTTAGGTATATTTAAGCTACTTTCAAAAGAGAAATCTATAATGTAGAGAAAGAAATGTCAAATAAGTTCTTTAACAGCTTTAATGTAATTGCGATATTGACGCTGACGAATATGATATCAGCTATTTCAACACAAGAAAAGGATTTTCTAAATTCATTTACTCAATCACGAAAGAAAGAAAAGAAAAAACAAGTAATCAAGCAATCAAGAAAAGAAAATGAATTAATCTGTAACAAGAAACTTGAGAGAATTGAAATTTACTGAGTATGATAAAAATCGGATTTTGACAAATTTAATTAATTTAACGTTTAATCAGATGTTAATGAATTTAACGTTTTTGAAACAACTGGCAAAATGACTACAAACGTGGAACAGATATGTAATGTATGCCAAAAATTAAATTTTTTTGACCAAACTGAAAACAATTATTTTGGTTCCTAAAGGTTTTATTACTAGAAAACAAATTCGAACGACTAACTTACTATATTTTATACTTCTAATAATATACTTAAATTAACAAAGAGTCTCAGAATTCAAGCTTTTGTATATGCTAATTTAGCGTTAAAAATAATAGAATTTTGTTTACATTTTAAAATTTAAAGCCAAATAAATAAAAGTAAAGTTATGAATTTGTCTTACTACAAGTTTTTACTTCTTTGATGTACATTGCGATTTCACATGTAATTTGATATGATTTTTCTTTAAAATATACTTTTTAGATTTAAAAGAAAGTTGCCTACTGGGCTTTTCGGCTCCTTTCAAAATCCTCGATAAGGCACGCATTATATGACTGTATATTGTTTCCGAAGAAAGAATGCGCTTCAAATGTGTCGATCTAAAGGTCCTTTAATTGACTAAAAAGACGAATGAAAAACACTCGGATTCCATAACCCTAAGAATTTTCAATCAAAACTGGAATGGATCTGAAAAAAATTGCGCCTTTTGTGAACGAGAGGTGCTTGCCTTATAAATTACCAGTAATTATTTATGAGCTCAGTTGGTTGACTATATATCCGGATGTAGACATAAGCAACAAAAACAACACAATGCTATATTATTATAAGGAGTATCATAGTTCTCTGTTTTCTTTCTGAATTCGAAAATGATAGGAAAATCGTATACGTTTGTGTAATTTCAAAACTTTTTATTCAAACATTTTAGTGCAAATTTACAGGTGTAGGTAATAAGTGGGTCGTTTAGCTCCTAAGTTGATGATGTGCACTCAGTCTCCCTTAGAAAACCCATAATAACTCTTAAAAGTCAAAACATGCGTTAAAATAATGAAATCAACGGTAATTAAATGATGTACGTAGCAAATACACAATTCTTACTTTTTTATCTACTAGACTTTGAGGTATTTTCTTAAAAAAGGTCAAGAAAATTGAGCTTCATAGCAATTTTTAACAATTATTTTGAAACGTGTTGTGTTAACTACCTAAAACAGATTTAACTCTTTACATAATCACAAAAGCATGTACATCTAAATACACTTTTTATACGACTAGATTAAAAAAAGTAAAAATGCTTGCGTGGAGATGACTCGGGTCAAAAATTTACTTTTCTTCTTGAAAGGCAAGGTGCTATGTTATATGTTTACGACAGATGCACGAAGATACTACGAGGTATTTGTTGCTTTCGGCATTTGATACAAAGCAGTCTTTCACTAAATGGCTGTCTGATTTCCTAACTGAAAGGCTACATACATTAATGTGATAACATTTTAACTCTCAGAAAACTTTCAGTACTTGTAAATGATATAGAATGTGCTGAATATTAAATGAGATTAACTACAAAAGTCTGTCTTGTTTAAATATTTCAAGAATACCATATAAATTTAACGTTCTCTGAGATGCGTGCGTAAGTTTTTATTGTTCCTTTTCATTCCATACTAAGAAGCAATTCATCTTTTAAGCACGTTATTGATTAAATTAAAAAGCTAGGTACTTCTTAATAAAAATCCTTCTGTAATAAGATTAATAAATTTTACTTAGACTTTTGAAAACACAAATATATAACTACTCCATCCTAATAAACTACAAGTTTAGTTTTTATACCAAACTACTACTAAGGCCCCGATTCTCTAACAAATCGAACAGGTGAACACATGAAACTAACTACGGTATGAGTTGCAAAAGAATGAGAATGGGAGAATTAAAAAAGTAGAGGATAAATACAACTTTTAAGTTGCATATGCATTTTCAGACTTACGAAACATTTTGCCTCAAATCACTTTACCAACCCTAGTCACTCACTCATCTTTGGTATAAGCAAAAATAATTTCTTGCTCAAATTATTTTCCATATCCCAGTTAATAACTTTTGTGGTGAAAAACATCAAGGTATTTAAGATTTTGTCTCAACTCAAATTCCATACCTTGGACCCATATTTTTGAGACTTCTGAAAACAGGGCAGAGACCCTGAGCTTCTTCTCGTACTCTTTAAATTAAAATGGCCAACCAAATTATATGTATATAAATTATATGTGTCAACGTTCAACCCTTATTTTTAATCCTTAATGTTCTGTCTTTAATAATTTCTTGATGTGTTAATATTAATGTTAACTTGCCGAATACACGGTGAGAACTGAACTTTTTTGACTGCTCAATGATATCTCTGAGATTGTTTTTGATTACTCCATTTTCGAAAACATTACTTGTAAACGTAAATATTGATCTGCTGAGTGCATCCATGCTACACATATTTTTTTCTCTCTCTCTTCTTTCTAATTCGCCATTTTTCTGTGCGCTTTTTTGAATCAAATTAACCAAACTGCTGATTTACTGCTAGCGTTGCAAATAATAACTAAAACAATAAATAATACTTTGATTAAACCCTAACTAAAGCAGGCAATCATACCTTAAACTCATTCATCTCTAAACTAACATCAAAACAGTTTGCAGAAGGAAAATCATAAAATTAGATCATAATAATAATAATAATAATAATTAATAATAAAATTTATGGCATCCTATGAACTGTTTTAGGGAAATCTTAAACAATTTGATATATTTCAGCATTTTCAGATACTGAGTTGGTTTGTTTTGTGTTAACAGGTGATATAAACTTCGTGAATAAACAAGGAAAATGAGAAAAAAAATCCAAAAATTTTTTTATCCAAAAATTTTGAACTATTTTTACAACTCCAGGTAGTAACAGTGTTTAGAGGTGAAGATATCCGGAAAACTTCTAGATATCTTCATGAATTGACATACCAAATATAAATAGTATAGCGAATTTAAAAGGAAGTTTGGCAACATTTAACATTCTGTAAACGTAAATATTAATCAGCTGAATGCGTTCATACTACATATATTTCCTCTCTTCCCCTTGTCTAATATAAGATTCTCAGAATATTCTTCTGAAGTTGCCATTCCGGCAAAACCTATCTAGTTTTCTTTTATTTGTGGCTCGCCATCTTTATTTTCTTTTATCGTCTGCGAAAGACATTTTAATTTTACAAGTCACATAGCTATATAATGTGTAACAACAGTTATTACCCAGTTTTTATTACATGAACTAGAAGGATGTATAAAATAACTCTAATATCAAGATTTTATTATAAAGCGGCTGGAAAAAGATGAAATTTTATATTCTACCTAGATTTTTTTTCAAGCACTAAATGCGCTCCACATGTTCATTAAGCGATGAATATCTGCGTTAAACAATCTTTACAACAAATCATTGGTAAAAATCCAAAGCAAACTTTCCATTCTTTCATTCTTGTCACGATTTTCATGTAAGTATGAATGTATACTTTACGTTTCAACTTTCTTTGTTTGCAAACATTATCCAGTCTCAGAGTTGAATAGAATCGATTGTTACTCTTCTTCAGCAAAGCGTTCATGCGTTTCACAGAGATTTATCTTTGTTAATAATAGTCGTTATAAATCCTCCAACTTTTGACATGTAGGGCATTTTTCAGTTAAATGTCCGATTTCGATTTTACATTTAGCAACCTTAATACTTCGAGCAATGGACACTGGGTAACCTTAATATTTTATGTTACGGAATATTAATAACTGAAGTGAAAACTATTAGTGCTTTCAGCTGATGGTAGTTGAAGCTATTGTGTATAGAGGATTTCGTGGAAGAATTTGTGTTATTAAAAAATAAAGCACTTAATCACTAAATGGGAAGCAAACTTTAGAGGTTGGACTCATGTTTAAGAGAATACGAAATGAATAGGTCATAGGAAAAGAATAAATGGAAGTTTAGGCTTTCATTTCTCCTCCGCGTCTATCATATTAATTTAATATTCAATAAGTAATTTTTAAATTCAAATGTTTTAAATTGTTGTAAGTTATTCGACTACAATGAACAACTACTTGGGAAAACTTTTGATCGTTGTTTAAATTGAATAGTTCAGAAGTCTATGGAAAAATCAAAAGGTTCTAAATTCAAATTCAGACAAAAATAACTTCTTGAGTAGATCAGAAAAATATATGAATTTGAAACTAAAAGGATATTATCAAGTCTACTATTTTGGATAATCTTCTCTAAACTATATAAAGTAGCCTTTCTTGCAAAAAATTCGTAAATCGAAAGTGAAAAATTACTTGAAAGATACAAGAGGTAGGGAACATCAATGTTTGATTAGTAAGTTAATCAATTGTAGCAAAACATGTGAGGCTAGGCAATCCAGTCAATAAGGAATTTTCTAAGGCAAGTTGAATTAATACCCAAATAGAGTGCTTGTTGAGTAAGCAAGTTCAACGAGTAGAGAAGCTCAGAATACTGGTTGCTTACCTTAGCAAGGACATTTCATAGGAAATATTTAGTGATTTCTAATGGCATTCACCTTTTTATGAAAAAAAAGTATAAAGAGTGTTAGAAACAAATCTTATTTAGTAATCCTAGATTGCATACAAAGTAGCAAAAAAAGAGCACAGTATGATTTTTATAGAGTGGTTGATGCGCTTTTTAAATCAGTACCATTTTTAGAAATATTTTTTTCGATTTTGTGAAACTTCAACAACCAAACATATTGAAAAATATCATTGGACTATTGCTTTATATATTTTCTGATTCTCTCGCAGATTCTTGGGACATCACCTGCAGAATATCAGAGACTGTCATAAGGTAATGGGAACAACCTGAAATGTGAAAAAAGTGGGACGCAAGCACATTAAAAAAAAAACTCGTTATGTACTTAATGCGTGCTCATAGTGAGAATTTGGTTTGTTGATAACGCAGTTACATCTTCACCAATTACACTAAACATTTCTAGAGAGAGGCAAAGATTGTTTACTTTAATTCGGTAAGAAGGCACGCAGTTAAATATTACGGTAAAACTTATTAATGTAAAAGCTCTGTGCTATTACAGATGATTTCCCAGCAAATGAATTTAAATGTTGTTGGAGCAAATGCATTGTTATGCCTTTAAGGAGTACTGTTCTTTTCAGTGATATCAGAGGTAGAAACTTAACACTTTTTTAAGAGCGATGAACCCATTTTTGGAGATGAAAATCAGTTACAAATGAGCTTTGCAGTGTTGAAACTACTCTTACGTTCTTGAGAGAAATATTTGACCAATTAAGTCGCTGGTATGATGAGTTCAGTGTTCATTTGTGATATTACAGTGACATTTGTGACACTGTTACCCCGTTTTCCAAAAAGTAATGAAGATCTGAATTGCAGTTATCAAAAGCTGTCAAACGTTAATAAGCTGCCAAATTAAACTCGAGACATAAGCGCATCAGATAAAGTTTATACTCTAAGTCAGCGTTTCTTAATCTTTTTGATAAGTGGAATGATTTTCAATGTCCACTTTTATTGTGGAACCTTTAGTTTGTTTCATTAACACTGTTTTAATGCAAGATTCTGAAAATGGATTAGTGAAACAAAAAGGAAGATTATTTCAAATAACATTTATTTTTTGAAAAACTTGTTTCAAAATTAACCAAAAAATTCTTAAAATAGCGTATTCAAACGGAACTTTCAAATTTTAATCTTAATGAGATTAGTGGTACTATTTTCTGTTACCGTAGATATACTTGATATGAGAATTTAGGGATGAGAGATGAATTCTCCTCATAGGTTTGGCGTCAAGTCTGATGCGGTATTTATTTTTTATAGCTACACAATCTGAGAACTCCGTTTGGGACGTATATGTAGTTTCAAACAGTACAAGTGCCAACACGAACTTTTGTGACAACTGAGGATATTATCTTTTAAACTGCACCAGAATTCCCCTAATGCCATTAATTTGAATTTTCTTGGAACAATGAATCAGATGTCATTTCAATAAAAGTTTTTATTCTTCAACTGGCCTAGTCAGTGGTCGTGCAGTGACAGTAAATGGAATTTTACTCCACAATTCCTCTTGATATTTAATCTGCTGTTCATTTGGAAAATACTGAATAAAGCTTCACTCAAATCTTTCACATTGTGAATAATTTCTTCAATAAATGTCTTCCCTATTTCAATCTCTTCCTCTTCTGAAAAATCTTTTATTGTTAGGAAGCAGTCAAAACCGATAGAGTGCACAAAATTGTCCAATTCCTTCCCCCCCTTTTCTTTTAAGTATTTTTTTTTCGTGAGAATAAAAATACATTTAATTGTTTACCCTGGCGGGTTAAATTAAAATCATTAATCTTTGTTAAAAAAATGTCGCTTAAGTAAACAAATTTAAGCAGTCAATTTCTGTCAAATAAACGAATTTTCAATTCGAAATTGTGTTGTAAAAAAAGCCCGCACCTCGTCCCTTAGCTCAAAAATACTAGTCAGTATCTTTCCTCGAGGTAACCATTTGACTTCACTTTACGTAAAAGAAGAAGTGCATGCACACTTCAATGTGTTCATACAGTATCTTTGACGATCTCATAAGAGCAATCTTGTAATTGGGGGATTTTGTTTTTGAGCAATTGCTTGCCTGTGTGTCATGCAGTGACTACTCAGACAGATTTTGTGATATTTTTAAGTTGTATGACCCCATGAATTATGCCACTCGTGGCCTTTTCTCCATCGGTATACCTAGCAATACAATTGTTCCATTGCATTTTATTATTTGAAGAAAAGAATTCAGAAGACCAAATATTTCCACTCCAGTGCTACATGTTGGTAGAGATTTGCATAACAGAATGTCCTTAAATAATGCGTTTTCGCGCTGAAAATCTAACCATGAGAGTTAATATTGTGAATCCAGCTACTTCGTAAGATTCATCCATTTGAAATGAAAATTTGCATTGTCCGCTAAATCTCTGATGAGTTGAACCGCCGTGTCATTCGAAAGTGAGATCTTAGCTTAACCCCCCCCCAATCTAACATACATTATACATAGAGGAGGGTTTTTATAAGGTTTTCCCCAACTCAGCAGGCTTCACCGCGTTGAGTTGTCTGATAACTGACTAAGTAAGAAGCGTCAGTTGCTTTTTCAATCACAGTTTTTGTAGTTTGAACCATAAACCTTTTTAATTGTAAAAAATCACCAGACTTTCGAATAAAGAATTCAACACTTTCTTTAAACTCGCCGTGAACACGTTTCAATTGCTGCATATAACAAATTGAGGACTGCTATCACTGCTCATGAATTTTTAAGAACTTTTCATCATACTTCCTAATTTTCTTAGTGACTGCTTTATGCTGGCTTCTTGCAGATGCATTCTCTGGCCTAACTTCTTTTGGGTCCATTTCATTTGTATCACTCTCATTGTTACCATCATTATTTTTAGAAAAGAGCTAGTTATTGAGTCCAAAGCAGAAGAGTCAAGTTCTGCAGCATAACGTTTTAAAACCTATAATAAAGTACATTTTTAAGTGCCTTTTAAGTCCTACAACAAGATATCGTGCAATATAGTCCTACAACAATACTGCATCTTACAACAAATTATTTAAAACGATTTGAAGACAAAAATAAAGTGACAACTAGCTTTTAAGGCCCAATAAAGTTTAAATGGTTACTTACACTGGTAATATTGCTAAGAGCGGAATATAAAACACAAACAACATTACGGGTTCTAAGTTTTAAAGCTTCAACGACAAAATATAACAGCCCGTCTTCATCTGCTTTGGATCAGTAGTCCATAATAAATAACAGTAATTCAAAAGCGAATTTTAATAGGTGTTGCAGATCACGTGATAAGGTAATATTTCGTTTGGAAGGTGCGTGTGATAGAATGTAGCCGGAAGTTTAATTCTTCTGGTACCTGTGCGTAATCATCAAAAAATAAATGCTTGTCTTTTTTGTTTGGATTTTCTGATAATTTATAATATGATTCTGGATGTGTATTTTTTTTCTCTACTTCTAATCTTATGGAAAAGTGTGTATGATATGATGTACAAAAACGAATAAAGTTTAACAATAAAGAAAAACCTAAAAAAGAATTTTCAATCAATTTATATTTTGTAAGATAGGCATTTAAAAGAGACAATGATGCCCGGCTTACTCGTAGCAGCCTTTTATATTTACGTACATAGGATTCACTTGTATTTCTAGATATGTGGGATATCCTATATATAACCATCAAAAAAGAAATGAGCTACCAATATACCAGGATTCCGGATGGTTGCTCAACGCGGATGCTGCAAAGTACTACAAACTGTCCCAACGGCACTATCAGAACTCACGGAAGACGTCGGGCTATTGCATATGTATCCAACTATCCAAATTAGTAAGTGGAAGCGAGGCTAGTTCCTATTTTGTATTTTTGATTTCATAGAGGAATTAAATTTTCTTGTTTTTTTTAGGTTACTTTTTTTAATGTTTTGCAAAAAAAAAGTTTCACAGAACTCCAGATTTCCGTGGAACAGTGTTTAAGAAACAGTGCTCTAAGTCATAATAAACTGCCAATGGTTATATAACGTGCATGTTGGAATATCTTAACAAAAAATTTAGAAGACTGTTTCCCAAATATATGAGTTGTACTGAGAATTTGTTTGTGTGTCTCAGTGTCTTTTGTCTCAACTAAACGCTGCTTTTCAAAAATAAATCTATTCATAAATTACTTACGATCCTCACTAATGAAGACTTATTCGGTCTTTCTATAATAACAGTATAAATGCATTTGAAGTTCATTGGAGTTATTTAAGTTAAATAAGGCGTATAGAAAAAATATTCAAAGGGGAGGATCAGAAAATTAAATAAAATGCTATTTTACAAAACTATAAGGATTTTGTGTTATAAAATTGTGAGGACATAACATAAATTTTCTGAAAAACAATTAGAATTAATTTAAAGCGAAATTATTAATTTAAAGGCTGTGAACACTAGATGACTTCCTTGTAGGGGCTCTTAAATTATACACATTTTTTGTTGCGCTTCATTTAAACTTATTTCCTCGAATTTGATATGGTTCTTATTCAATCAAATCAGTTTTCACTTCGCAACGAGGTAAAAATACTTAAAAACTAAAAACATCTCCCTTAAAAATTTTAAAATACAGAAAAATCTAAAACACCAAATACAGTTAAAACAGTTAAAAAAACAATTTTTGCAATTGAAAGTAGAGTTACTGGGCCAAAACAAAGAATGAAATGCATTCAACAAGAGAAGAAGAGGAAGAATGACCTTGTTTGTTTACTCTAGCTATACACAAGTCATGTGATCTCTAAAGTCATCTGGCTTTTTTGTTTAGATTAGCTATACACAAGCCACCTGATCTCTGAGGTCACCGGAATGCATCGCACTCGGACAACGGGCAGGAAAACTAAGTTTTCGGTGCACAAAACCGAGAATTAGCTTCCAATCCCACTGGTAGAAAGCCATTGAAGTTGGTGCACCAACTGATTTAATTCACTGTTCTACTAAGCCTGACTTCAACTGACTTAATTCACTGTTCAAATGTAAACAAATGGCGGCATCGTTAGACCTAGCGCCAGTTTTAAACTGTTGATAATCCTTCAACTATTGCATGCAGATTAACTAAAAACATAAAACCCTTAGCCTGAACAAAGGAACAATATAATTCGACAATTTTTAAAGCAAAAAATGCACAATTTACCAACATATAAGAAAAAAATAGTGAGATCGTTGAGCAGGGTAACAAGGTGGGAAAATACATATACGCAAGTTTTGTGCTGTCGATTACAACGAAAAATAGAGATGCCCAACTAGATCTGATAAATATGCGAGATATATACATAGGTACGTACGTTAATTACTTGTTAATTAGACCACTTGTTAATTAAACTCAAAACAAAAAGATATCATTAATCATCAAAAAATTTCTTAATTCCCTACATGCAGTCGAACTACGCTATAACAAATTTGAAGGGACCAAAAGCTTGGTTCGACATATCCGGAGTTTCGCTATATCAGACCTGATAAGAAAGAATGAATCATCTCACAAAATACTGTAAAAATTGATTGGTGAATCAAAGAAAAATACTGATTAGCACTGTCACATTTTTCAGAAGAACTGAATAAAAACTCCAATTAAAAAAAATAAGGATCATATTCAAAGTAAACTGCTATTATTATGCGCAATCAGTAAATTTACTTGTTTGCTAGTTTCACTATTTTGCAATATTTTCTTACGATAAATTGCTTAGTATAAAAGGTTTAGGTTTAGATCAGACGGTTTAGGTTTAGAACGGTTTAGATCCGTCCTTCTAGTTAAACGTTTACATTTAAAATACATATTGAGGAGAAGTATTTGTCCAGTCAATGGCAGATTGCTGCTTCTTTGACTCGTAAATCATTTTAGCAATGCTTCTTCAACATCCCTATGCACAGCCTTTTTAATCTTTTCCCATGCAACCGTTTTTTTTTTCTACTAACTGTAGATTTGGATAAACTATATCATGAGCAGCTAATTATTTGGCTACATCAATTCCATCTGTCGCGAACGTTTAGCCGACAACCTCTTAGGCGACAGCAGTTAGCCGACACGGACATTTAGCCGACAAGACATTTAGACGACATGGACGTTTAGCCTACAGTACACTTAGCCAACAGGACACTTAGTCGGCAGAGATATTTAGCCGACAGGACATTTAACCAATACGGACATTTAGCCGGCAGAATATTTTGCCGACACGGGCATTTAGCCGATAGGTCATTTAACCGACGCAGACATTTAGCCGACAGGATATTTCGCCGACAACACGTTTAACTGACAAAGTGTCCATATAGACAAAAAACATGCGATAATCTTTCAGTAAAATTTGTTCATATTTACCTGAGGAAAAAAAAAAATATTTCCAGGGTATGTAACGAGAAGGTTTATGAATAAGTATCAAATATTTGACTTAATTTAATGACACAGAAACTATAGATTTTAAAAATTGAACCCAAAAGCAACCTTATTTTAGTGTAGATTTTGAAATCAATTTCGAGAGTAATCAGACACGAGTCCCTATATTTCAGAAGTGGGAAAGAAAATTTCAGCAGTCGGAAGAGTGAAATGATTTTATAATGTAAAGAATGAGCGTAGCAAAGCGAAAACAAATGTAACGTAAATTGGATTCTTTGATTCTTTCTTAGAAACAAAAACTTTCTTCTTTATTAAATGACGTTAATTTTTCAATAATTTCAAAATTCTAATACCTTAGCTTTTCTACATTTCATTAGTATTTTCCCCAACAGATCACGTTACATTTCTTTAAGCTTTGGTCCAATTATTTCTTTATAAAACCGTTTTTCTCTTCCATCCGCTGAAATTTTCTGTTCCAATTCTGAAATATAAAGACCGAGCCCATCAACCGTCAAGCGCTAAATTTGTTGAACATTTGTAGTTCAGTCCGGCGTTCGGGGAGCTTTCGTGGTTTCTTTCTTGCGTAAAGTGTATATGAGCCAGTTCCCCCTAAAAGTCCTGCACGAAGGCATCTTAGTCAGGATCTTTAGTCACGAAAGTGTCTCATCTTCCCTTAGGCAAATAGCCTTCGAGCGCTTTGTCCTAATCAAATAAACCAAGCCGAAATATAGAGATCTATGTCTTCAAAATCTATTCAAAACTGAGGTTGATTTTTCTCTTTAATTTTAAAATCCAAAGTTTCTTTAACATTAAATTTTAAAATATGATTCTTTTTCATAAACCTTTTTGTTAGGTAGCCTAGAAACAGCCCTCTTTTTTTTCAGATAAATATGGACAAATTTTACTAAAAGCTTTTCTCATGTTTTTCGTCTGTATGTACGTGTTATCAACTAAACGTGCTGTTGGTTAAAATGTCTTGTCGACTAAATGTACGTGTCGACTAAATGTCCTATCGGCTAACTGCTCTCGGCTAAGTGTCTTGTCCGTTAAATGTTTGTCGGCTAAATGTCACAGGCCCTAATTCTATATCTTTCCAATAGTACTCCCCTTACTTTCTGTACAGAACGCCGTACGTCTACTACATACAGATGTATCTGGTTGTCTGAAAAGACATGACGCATTTTTTCTATGTTCTTCAAAGGTCCTTTATTTATATAAGGAACAATTAACAGTCATAGTATATTGCCCGTTTTGTTTGATAACATTTAACCTTTTTTTCATGAGCTTCATAATTTTTGATTCCTGAAAGAACCTAGCTTTATCGTGGAAAATCTGAACAAGGCGCTGATTTACGGCATCATCTGAATTGAATGTTATACCATGAAAAAATTCTGAAGAGGATGAAACAAGTGAAAATTAGGAGGACAATAGTTCAGGCTAGAAAGTTACGCGTAGCAATGCTTTTCATCCAAACTCCGATAGTTTTTGGCAGGTGATCAAACTCGTGTGCGATCTCGCGTTATCGGGATGGAATGCAGTTCCTATAAGATTAAAGAAGTTTCTGGAAGATGGATTCGTTGAAATAGTCCAGTTGGGAACAGCACACATTCGAAATGATTTGTTGGCTCGTTGGTAGAAGCTTGGAAAGAAGACCACATACAAGTTTGATCACCTGAAAAAAATTATTGAGTTCGGATGAACCGTGTTGCCAAGCGTATCACACTCGCCTGATCTTGTGCTCTCAGACTTTCACTTGTTCCAGTCTCTTCAAAATTTCTTTCATAGTATAACATTCAGTTCAGATGAGACCTTAAATCAGCGCCTTGTTCAGTTTTTTGCTAATAATGCTAGGTTCTTTTGTGAATGAAGAATTACGAAGCTCATTAAAAGAAATTAAAAAGTTATATCAAACAAAACAAGCAATATACTATTAGTCATTTTTCTTTATATAAATAAAGGACCTTTAAAGAACATAGAAAAAATGTGTCAGGATTTTTCAGACAACCTAATATTTTTGACACCAAAAATCTTTGTGCACTAAGTTAAGTAAAAGAATATCTGAAGCTTCATCTTTTTGGAAGATATTAAAAGTAAGGGTAATTCTATCACTAATCTGTCCTATCTAATGTCCGGTGGGAATGTTTTCATTTCTCCTACGATATTACCTTGCAAAGCAAATGCACAATGCCACTCATAAAATATCCTAAATCTTGCAAAAGATCTAAAGAATCATTCCTATTCAAAAGATAGAACTTCGACAGTATTTTAAATATTACAAAAAAAAAAAAAATCGTAAGGACCGAACATTTCCGTTCCCTAAAAGAAAACTAAACCTGAGATCGCTTCTAGGTGTTAAACATGTTTCTCATAGCCTTCCAGAAGACAAGGAAAGATGATACTAGATGAAAGAGCAATAACGTAATTTTTTTTCTTATCCTCACATCGGAAGAATGTAAATTCTAACATTCTGAAACATGGACGATTTTAAAAGTTTGTAATTTTTCACTTAAAACTTGCAAAAATTCTAGAAAAATACAAAAGTATTTATATTAAAGATATCCATAAAGTTCTTAGTATCCAATTTCCATACATTTGGAGGTTCGCTATAGCCGTGTAAAGTAACACAAAAGGTATGGGAAACGGGATGGCACAAGAATGTTCGTTCGTTATATGTGGAGATTCGTTATAAACCAGAGTCGCTGCAAAAGAGTTTTCGCTGTAATCAAATTTAGTTTCATAGTGATTCTCACATCTACTTCATCAACAAATAAACGAAAATAGATACAGGAAAAACAGATAAAATGAATGTCTGCAAGAAAGAAGGAATTATCAGAACCCAAGGAAAACGTAATACATATTAAGCTTATTATTAATTTTCGTAAATGTAGGTTTCTTCAAAATTATGTTTTTATTTGCTGTTTTAATTTAGCGTGCAAATTAATTTTGCACGCTATTGTGTTTGTAATATAGCTGAGATTTGGATTACTTAATAGCGAATACTTTAATCCAGTTTGTTCCTAAGTGACAAACTTGTAACGTTATTGAGTTGTAAGGTTTATCCTAATTTTATTAACAGTTATTTTAAGTTTAGGCATCTTCTTGTGTTTCTGGTTTCAGCTTTTTCCTACCAGAATGTAATTTCAGAAACGCAGTTAATGCAAATGAGTAAAGAGTAGTATTTAAGTCGATGTTTCACCGACTTCGAGAGAGAGCCGGAGTTACTGACTAGCGCCTGTTTGCCTTTTGGCTACGTCTGTCTAAGTTATTGCTGCACTCGGCCATACTTTAGGCCCTTGTTTTGGCATCGCCGACTTAATTAAGATTTAGGGGCCAACTACTTAGAATCTTGATAGCTTCGGTTATAGCTTTCAGTTAGCTTTAGTTAAGCTTAGTTAAGTTTAATTGTATATTTATTTAAAATCAAGCCCAAGTGAAGGCTTTGCCGTACACTCCGAGTTAGGAGTTGATTGTGTTATATTTATTCTGAGAAATAAAGGGTAGTTAACCCTTCGCCAGTCTTACATCTCTATTCACAAACTTAGAGATTATTGGCTTATTAGTGTTTGTGGGGTTCAAGGATTGAACACTGAATTAAATAAGAAAGCCCCCACATAGTAACAAGTGAACTCATAGATAACGTTTCTCTTTTGTGTATTATCAGCAAAAACACGTTGGAATTTCATATGCTACCCATAAAGGCCTTTTATTTTTAGTAACAAAATTTACGCTATTTCTTCGTATTTCTGTTTCGTTAAGTAATTGAAATAATTAATTTCCATTATTATACGTATAAACATTTTCATCTTTTCCATTTTAGTAACCTATAAATGCAGTAGTTATTTATAGACATTTTATAAACCAACTCTCTTCTGAAAAAGACTCATTCGCTTTTTTTCAGTGAAAAAAAAAAAAAAAAAGAACATGTAATGAGAAAATTCTATCTGCACTTTTATTTGCCCCGGATTTGAGGTCGTACTCTGTTTTCGCCTAAACAAAAACAAAGACGAGAAAGAGGACAAGAAATTTTGTGAAGTGGAGCGCGCTCTTTCTGAAGACCAAAATATTTCTTTAGCGTATAACGTATTCAAATTTCCAGCAACACATAAGCTATTTGAAAGAAAATTTCAGTGTTTGCTTTAAAATATGGAATGAGACAACAAAAATAGACTTGAAATTTGGTAGATAATTTCAGTATCTTTTAAAAAATTAGTTTTGATTTAAATTTACTTACACGTGGGCGCGGTTTGCCGATTAATAGATCTATCTTTAATTTTAAAAAACAATCTTATTTTCCTAAATTATTGGATATTAGAAACTTTCTTACTCGATGAAGTGATGTATGGTTGTAAGGTATTTTCCCTCTTCTTATCACGTGCCTTCGTGTAACTATAAAGCATGTCCGGCTAACATTTCGCGAGGATACTGCATATTGCTCGTCTCCTGTTTCTACAAACCTAATACCTCTACACAGCAATTAAAATCCTTAAATTCAATGCCAGTTTATAGTATACTATAAATAATTCAATATCTGACTTAATTTATCAAATGTTATACTGAAAATGGAAAAGAGAATGATTTATTAATAAGTGCTCACTAAATTAAAATACATTGGCGTTAAAGATTTAAATAATCAAACCTAATTACTGGATATTTGGGACACTACAGCCACGAAGTCATATTAGTTATCTCTTATCTGATGAGTTTAGCTAAAATAGCTGCTAGGTTGCTTCGGAAAATTGACATTTGTTAAAGATTTCAAAGATGTTTTATTCTTCAAATAGATGTCAAAGTTTGACTGTGCAGTTTGCAAAACGGCCCCCTACGTCTGGATATTCGTATTCTTGCTATTTGAACAGCACATATCACTTATTTTTTTAACTAAATTCACCAAGATAAAAGAGGGCTATATGGCTAATGGAAAGATGTTTTCTAAAAGGACTTTCTATAAACATTGGCTCATGTTTGCACTATATTCTGATAAGGAATCAGATCACATCTCTTATTACTAATCTGCAAAAACGTTCAAATTTCAAATGGCTAAAATGTGATTTCTATTAAATGCGGATTTTTTTTGGAGGGGAAGAAGGAAGGGGTACCATAAAAAAAACGCATGTCTGTAAGGTTGTCATCGATCTGGAAACTAAATTTAAGTCCTTCAGATCCTTCTAGACATATTAGCGAGTTATCGCTACGTCTTAAATATTCAGAAATACAGGAGGTTCCAGATAACCTTTTTATTGAATCTGAACTTTTAACATAAAAGGCAGGACTTGTGCTACAGGCAAACCAGCATTTATGAATTAGCAATAACAGTCAATTTAATTCATCTGCGGGTAACGTAGTCTAAAATTGCACATTCAACAAAATAAGCTATAAGTTGGCTCGCTATTTACCAGCGAGTAAGTTTAAAGCAATTGGCTAGCGAAAAATACCAAAAGCGGTGTATTATTTTAAGTTAGAGCTGGCTAGAAATTCTTAACAGAGCTTCGCGAATGACAGTAGCTCTCTCCCCCGAAGATTCAAAACCCTGAGCTTAAGTACTCTCAAAACTAATTTGTATAATGATGAGGAATTCGGAAGGAATAAATTATAGCAAAGATAAAAATCGTAATAATTGTTTATTAACATAAGATGCATTACATGTATCTTTCCTATCTTATCTTCCTATCTTTCCTTTCCTATCTATCCCTCGAAAGTCTGAGGTTGTCGCCATTTATTGGACGGAGGAGAATGGGATATTTGGAAATCTTTTCATTCATTAAAAATCATTAGTCTGAAGTAAAAGTAAATAAACGTGTATGCATATCTACCTTTAACATTATTTCAAAAATACTCAGTAGTTCAAATAAAGATTACATTTATTACTTTACTTAAGACTGTGGGGTTTTACTATTTAATTCTAAAACTCTAACTTAAAATATCACGAACACTAACAAGCGAATAATCTCTTAAGTGTGTGAACAAAACACATAAGACTTAAAGAGGGTTTACAACCCTTTATGTTTCAGTATATTTACAAACAGTTCCTACTTGGAGCTTTATACAAAGCCTCTACTAGGGCTTGAACTTAAAATAATAATAATAATTTAACTAAGCTAGCTTAACTAAGCTATTTGAAGTGTATAACCGAAGCTATCAGAAATCTAACTAGTTGGCCTCTAAGTATTAATTAAATTGGCGAAGCCAAGCAAGGGCCTAAGGTATGGCCGGAGCGTAGTAACTAAGAGAGAAATTAGCCACAGGCAAAGGCGCGCTAGTCAGAGAATCAGACTCTTTCTCTCGAAGTCGGTGAAGTATCGACTTAAATAATACTCTTCCTCATTTACATTAACTGCGTTTCTGAAATTACATTCTGACAGGAAACTGTAAGCTGAAATTAGAATAAGATAGGAAAGATACAAATCTTAAAATAACTG
>KK114583.1:18504-41926 GCA_000611955.2 Stegodyphus mimosarum | reverse complement strand
GAATAAGGTCTCAAAACGACCTCGTTTAAGAGTTTAAATTCTTAACAAAAAGTCTTCAATATCAAAATGTTAAACTTCTAGAAATTCTGCTTTCTTCAATGAAATCCATCATTAAAACTTTTCCTGTTTAGAGCTCACTTTACACAAATACCTAAAGCTAGATTAAAACTAAGAAAAATACAGATTCACAATTTGAATAGGTTTCACATCCATCTACTTCATGTTTTCTTTCAATCAGACGTCAGTCTTCACCTTACAGTCCTCTGGAAGGAATAAGTATTAGTTCTATTCATAACAATTTCGAAGTGTTATAAATACTCTTTCATGAAATTATTTTGGCCCTCAAACATTTTCATTCACACCAAAACTTTAAATCTTCTTCCCCCCATGCTCTCCAGAAATTTATTTGAGTGAGACGAGGTTTTTATGTTGTATTTCCACGAAGACAAACTACCACTATCCAATCTCTACGATTTGTTATAAACTCGACTTTCCAGACTTTAGAAAACTCCTTAAACACAAAACTAGACCTAATGCCCTAAAATAGAGTTTACATTTTAAAGCTCTTAAGTGAAGCCTGAAGAGTCTAACTTTAAGTACATTCAATCTATACTTTCATTCAATTCATCTTTTATACAAAGTATTTAGAGTCATGCTTGACCAAAACTTACATTTGTACCAATTTAACTTTTACAGTAGTTTAAAAGCTAACACTAGCATTTCAACATTCAATAGAACGTTCTAACAAGTAATACTTTAAAATTCATTTTACATCATTCGTTATAGTTGCTATACAAAATTCACAAAGCTTGGCTACAATCTTTAAGTTAACACAATTGATGTCTTTTTACTAAACATATTCACAAATTAGTTTCTCGGAACTTGAGAATTCTAAAAGAAAGTATTTACAAAATAAATTTTCGCCAACTTGCGAATTCAAAAATCTTTTCTGTTTAACAGATAACTACAACTACATTCTCACAAACTTGCGAATTCAATTTCTTGTTTTAAACAGTATTTAGCAACTTAAAACACATGACATAAATCGAACTTTCAATACAAAATAGAAAACAAGGAAAATTTTCGCTTATCTTTTTGGTTTCTATACTCCTACATTCTCTTTACGCAGAATTCTTGCCATGCCGGCGATTTCAAACTTCGGACCCTCAGTCATCTTGGGCGGCTGGTATTCGCTTGCAGACATTCTTTTCTTTTCATTCCTCGGGCGTTGAAACGGCCTGCTTTGCTTCTTGGTTGAGGATTCTGGAACTCTAGTTTCCTCTTTGGTTTGTAGTTCGTCGACCTTTCCTCTGAATCTTTGAAAACCCTCTTGGTTCTCCTGGGTTCCTGAAAAGGAATAGATCTTGTGTCGTCTGGTTGTTTTCTTTTCACAGATCTCGGCTGGCATATTCTTGTGGTATCTTTCGAGGTATTTGGCTTCGGTTGAAGGGGAGCGTTTGTCTGTTTCGACTCCTCGTTCTGGAGGAGCTTGGACTTTGTTGATGTTGCGTTCGTTTCGCTGTTCTTTCTTCGGTGTTATCGGTCTTTCTTTTCGTTTCTGGAGCATCCTCGCTGGGTGACGGTAGACTTAATATTCTTGGCGCGGTTTCAGGAGCCTGCAATAAATCTCTTAGAACTAGAAAATCCATACGATTATAGTATGGTTTCAACTGGCCGATGTTAGCAATATTTTCTTGTTCATTTTCTGCTTTTAAGTAAACAATAGCAACTTCAATTTACTGTATAATAAACGAGCCCTCAAACCTGGGCTCAAATTTGGCTACCCTATTTTCGGGTGCAGACGATAATGAATGCTTTAATTTTAGGACTTTCTGGCTTACTGTATATTCTACGTCGCGTCCCTTTCTATCATAGTACGACTTTTGTATCGACCTCGCCGCATCAGAATTTTTGATGGCCTCATTAATAATTTTCTGAATATCATTCAATTTAAACTCTTCTTGTCTTTGTTGAACGAAAAATAGCTTATCCAGAGGCGTTAAATTTTTTCTTCCTAGGAACAATTCTGCGGGCATTTTTTTGTGTATTGTCATGCTTTGCTGTTCTCAAGGCAAAGCCTAATTCATTGACGCAGCTGTCCCAACGGTCATGATAATTCTTAACATATCCCCGAATAATTTTAAACATATTTTTATTTACGCGTTTCGCAATATTTGATTGCGGTCTATCAGGTACCATTTTTAGATGGCGTATGCCGAGGCCTGTGCACAGGTTTTCAAATAAATTACTTATGAATTGCCTACTATTATTACTTTTATTGGGTCCCCGTATTTTAAAATGTATTTATTTAGAAACGAATCTGCTACTATTTTTGCTATAGCACGTTTAAGGGGAATTATTTCCACCCATTTTGAGAAATAATCCACGATGGTTAACAAGTATCTGTTTTTATTAATCTTTGTTCTAGAGTTAGCAAGCAAATCAATGCCAATCAATTCACTTGGGAAAGTGTTTTTTATGCTATTTAAGTACCCGGCCGGGTTGTAATTAACGTCGTTAATCAATTGACACAAGTGACATGACCAGACATACGCCGTCACAACTTTGTATAATTCCGGAAAATATACCGCTTCGCGGACCCTTTGCAGGGTTTTCCTAAAACCAAGATGGGCTCCTAATTTCGAGTCATGGAGCTCCTCTAGAATACTTAAGTGTAGACTCATTGGGACTACCAGCCGCAATTCTTGATTATCGCTGGTTGTGTTAGTGTAAAAGAGCAATTTATCTATAATTTCATAATGGGCCGCCCTATTGCGAATAGCCGTTAAGTCTACATGTTCAAAATTTTCGGGATCTTCCAAGTAAGAGCGTAAATGTCTTTAAATTCTGGGTCCATTTTTAACTCGGCTATTAATGTTTCCCGGGATGCAATTATTTTCGCAGTTAGCGTCGTACATTTAATAGTATTTCCGTCTTCATCGATCTTAATTCTTGAAAGAGCATCTGCAACTACATTTTCTTTCCTCAGCGTGTGTTTTATTCTTAAATTCTCGCAGTTTTAGAGTCCAACTTATGAGCCGAGGCGAAAGATTTTTTCCGGAGTATAGGCGACCAACTGGCGCGTGATCTGAATACACAGTTATTAGGAACTCCTAAAGAATATCCGAAATTTTTGCAACGATAGTAGGACCGCGAGAGTTTCCCGTTCAGTTGCAATATAATTTCGCTGAGTTTGATTAAGCGTTTTGCTAAAAAAAGCTATTGGCTGCCCATTTTGAGAAAGAACTGCGCCAACTGCGTACACTGATGCATCTGCTGCAATCTCCAAATTTTGATCCCCTTCCGGAAACTTGAGAAGAGGGTCATTAATTAAGGCGTGTTTCAATTCTTCAAACACCGTGTTCGCCTCCGCTGTCCATGTGAACCTAGACTTTTTTTCGTTTAGACACCAACAAAGGTTCAACAATCTTTGAAAATCTTTAATGAATACTCTATAATAGGAACACATTCCCGGGAAGGATGATAACTTCTTAGCTGTATTTGGCGGTGGATAACTTTTGATAGCTAAAATTTTCGAATTGTTATTTTCTATATCGTTTTTCGAGATTTTATAGCCGAGGTACCTCATTTCCTTGGCAGCAAATTTGCACCTTTTAGGATTAACTTTGAGGACCGCTTCATGTAATAATGTAAACACTTCCTCTAAATGTTAATGTGTTCTTCTAGGGTTTTGCTCTTTACAGTAATATCATCGAGATAAATGACAGTACTTTTTCCCAAAACTGGCCTTAAAACAATATCCATAACTTTCTGACATATAGCCGGAGCTATACTTAAGTTAAACGCCATTCTCAAAAAGGCATACACGCCTGACTGTGATAAAAGCTGTCTTTTCGACATTCTCGGGTTTTACTGCAATTTGAAAATAGCCTGATGTCAGGTCTAAGGTTGTCATATATTTAGTTGACTGAATTTTTCTTATAATTTCATCTATTATCGGGAGGGGATATGTGGGGTATTTCGTTATGCTATTTGATTTTTCGGTAATCAGTAGCGAATCTTCATGCGTTCGGATCTGCGGGTAGCAGTCCATTCTTCTTTCTACGTAAAACTACAGGACTAGCATATGGGCTGGTACTTGGTGCAATTATTTTATCCTCGAGCATTTTCTTAATGTGTTGCTCGAGAATATCTTCCTTCACACTGTCATACCTGTACGGCTTAGACCGAACTGGAGCTCTCTCCCAGTGTTTATGCTGTGCGAGACAATCTGGCAGAAGCCAGGTTTTTCGTCGAATAATTCGGCAAAAGTTCTTACCAATTCTTGAGCCTTTTCTTTTTCTGCGTCTTCGAAGTGTTTCAGCTCAAGATCTGGCATTTCGGGTTGTTCAACTTCCACTTTATCCACCTTGACTGTAGGGTAGAATCTTTAAAATTAATTTTTGCGCTAGCTGCGTGTAAGAAATTAATCCCCAATATGACTGCGGTTAGCAAATTCTTTATTACGAGAAAGTTTATTTTCTGAACTTCGTTTTTTATTTGACCATGCAGCCCCACTTTTCCCAAGCAGACACACGATTTGCCTTGGGCGGCAGCTATCATGCGTTGTCCCGTTGTCTTAAACAGTCTGTAACGATGAAAATGTTTTTTAAAAAAATCCTGCGACAGGAAGCTGCATTGAGCCCAGGTATTCAGTAAGGCGGTCATAGGGACGTCGTTTAGTAGTATTTGGATTTCTGGCAAGGCCAAATTTTGGGCCACTACCATATTCAGCTTGATTTCTGAGGGGTGATCTTCTCACACGGTGACTTCACCCTCTTCCTAGTCTTAAATCCTTTTTTTCGCCCCCTTTGTCCAACTGCCTTTTATTTCCCCACAATTTGGTCTGAACGGCTTTCCTACTTTACCCTCTTGTCGATGGGAATTCTGCTGAGCTTGAGGTTTCGTTTAATTGCGAAACTTTGAATACTGCATAAAACTCTTCTCACGCGCATTTTTCGCCGTTTGCCTACTCTGAAATTTGACCGCTAGTTCAAATGAGCTTTCCAGCGTTTGTGGGTTTCTAACTTAAGAAAGTCTTGAATTGAGGGAAGCAACCGCCGCAAAATTATTTCGATGATTTCATTGTCGGGCCGCCCACCAGCGGCCGAGCGGTAAAGACGCTGAACATTGTAGTTCGGTCCGAGGTTCGAATCCCGCGAACGGGCTGGCTGCATGGGCGTTTTCGTGGTTTTCCCCATGTGTAACGTGTATACGGGCCAGTTTCCCTTAGAAAGTCCCCCACGAAGGCATCCCTCCCTTTAGGCAGATAGCCCTCGTGTGCTTTGCCATAATTGAATAACCTAACCTAACCATTGTCGGGCCTTTTCCCATATAATAATTTGACAATATGAATTTTCCTTAATATAAAATCTGTTAATTCGTCCACATTAGTTTGGTATTTACTGAATAATTCTGATTCGAGTCTTGCACGGTCTCTTACAACTGGAAATGCTTTCAACAGCGAATTTTTTAAATTCTCCCATGTATACGTTTTGGATCCTGGATCCCCCAACAAATTCTTGCCAATATTCTTGAACCTGCTGAGGGCTTGACCTTTTAAGTTCGTCGTAGCGATGATTATTCTCTGTGGCTGGTTGACAGGATATAATGTGAAGTGTAACTCCAGCTGTTTTAGGAAGGTTATTGCGGATCCTTTGCCGTCAAACGTTGCTGTTGGCTTCATCGTCGCTCTTATCGTTTCCAAGATAAATCTGAATCCCTCCATCGGGTTTGGTTGTGCCTGAGGTAACTGAAAGGTGGGAGGGGTCAACAATAAATCTTTCCTACCTAGCGGCATGGTTCATTAAGAACACTTTTGGGTGCCAAATATGGAGTTTTACTATTTAATTCTAAAGTTCTAACTTAGAACCTCACGAACACTAACAAGCGAATAATCGCTTAAGCGTATGAACAAAACTTGTAAGACTTAAATAGAGTTTATAACCCTTTATTTTCAGTATATTTACAAACAGCTCTTACTTGGAACTTTACACAAAGCATCCACTCGGGCTTGAACTTAAAATAATAATAATTGAACTAAACTAGCTTAATTAAGCTATTTGAAAGGTGTAGCCGAAGTTATCAGAAATCTAACTAGTTGGCCCCTAAGTATTACGTAGCGCATAGGGAAACTAAGTACCGTTTCTTTCTAGCGCCGTCGCAGCGCTGTGGTAGGCGTCCCGCGCATGCGCACTAGTCTTTCTTGTTCACTGACTTTCAATTGCCGCCATTTTGGTTGCTCTATGTTGCGTTTTCAGTTTGCTGTGCACATTCAAAATGTTTAAGACAATTAGTTCCCCCGCTGACTGTGAGATTCGTGCCGTGATTAAATTTTTGAACGCGAGGAATGTTAAACCGGCCGAAATTTATCGTCAAGTGACAGAAGTTTACGGTGAATACGCGATAAGTGATGGAATGGTGAGAAAGTGGGTAAGAATGTTTAATGCAGGTCGAACAAATGTCCACGCCGAGGCTCGGAGTGGTCGGCCTTCTGTTGTCACCGATGATTTGGTAAGGAAAGTTGATGAAGCAATTCATGAGAACACACGCTTCACAATGACAACTCTTTCAGAGGCATTTCCACAAATTTCACGTACTGGTTTGTTCGAAATTGTATCTGACCACTTGAAATATCGCAAACTGTGTTCCCGATGGGTTCCAAAAATGCTCACTGATGTTCAGAAAACAAAGCGACTTGGTAGTGCCCTGACATTTCTCACGAGATACAGTGATAAGGGAGAAAACTTTTTAAACCAAATTGTGACAGGTGATGAAACTTGGGTGTGTCATTTCACACCAGAAACGAAACAACAATCGATGGAGTGGAGACACACTCATTCTCCGAAAAAACAAAAGTTCAAAGTGACAATGTCATCACAAAAAATCATGTGCACTGTCTTCTGGGATAGGAAAGGCGTTTTGCTTACTGAATTTCTTCCCAGAGGTGAAACCATTAATGCGGCACGATATTGTGAGACTTTAACAAAACTAAGGCGTGCCATTCAAAACAAACGAAGAGGAATGCTCAGTAAAGGAATTGTGTTGCTCCATGACAATGCTCGGCCCCATACTGCTGGTGTCACTCAATCGTTAATTCGACAGTTTCATTGGGAGCAGTTCGATCACCCGCCGTACAGCCCGGACTTGGCGCCGTCCGACTATCACTTGTTCCTTCACATGAAGCGCGAGCTTGGTGGCAAGCGCTTTGGATCTGACGATGACACGAAAAATGCTGTGGAGTCGTGGTTATCGAAACTGGCGGGAAGTTTCTTTGACGATGGTATACAAAAACTGGTCACCCGCTATGACAAATGTTTGATCATTGGCGGAAACTATGTTGAAAAATAGTTTAAGACATGTATTTTCATGTAAAAATAAAATTGGATTCGAAAAAATTGTTTTACTTTTTTTTTTTTTTTTTCTTTTCAAAACGGTACTTAGTTTCCGAATACGCCTCGTAATTAAATCGGCGAAGCCAAGCAAGGGCCTAAGGTATGGCGGAACGTAGTAACTGAGAGAGAAATTAGTCAAAGGCAAATGCGCGCTAGTCAGGGAATCAGACTCTCTCTCTCGGAGTCGGTGAAGTATCGACTTAAATAGCACTCTTTCTCATTTGCGTTAACTGGGTTTCTGAAATTACATTCTGGCAGGAAATTGTAAGCTGAAATTAGAATAAGATAGGAAAGATACAAAACTTAAAATATCTGTTAATAAACTTAGGATAAACCTTACAAGACTAAGAAGCAGAGAAATGGCAGCGTCAAAGTGACCAATTTTGGCACTTTCGTGTTTGTAAATATTTAGTGGTCTAGTACGTTCACCATCAAACTTAGTACTTTATTTTCCGTATAATAATAGTACAAGCAGAGAGCAGCTAATATGAATTTATATCTTATCGAAAGTATTATAGAGATGGTACATAACAAGCCAAATCAGATTTAATTGCGCCACAAAATCCTTTAATTTATGCATATTTTTTCTTTTTAGCTTCATAACACCAAAATAAACCTAAATTTAATTTACTCCCTTTGTTTGAATATTGCGTTAATCTTGTAATTCCATTGCTAAGAAATGAAATGAAAATGATCTCAGAGTATTTTATGAAATCACAAGATGATTCAAATAAAACCAACTGTAAAAATAAACACAGCAGATAAAATTCCTTTCTTAGACATAGAAAATGCATACACAGGAGCGAGAGTGGAAGCTCTGCTGAAATGAGTTTCAATTAAAATACATAATAGCTTTTGAATACTTGTCCTTCTGTGTTGGATTCTTACAGAAATTTTCAGAAGAATAAATTTCGAAGCTTTTGTATTAAAACGATGCCCAATTCAAAAAAGTGTAAATCAGACTGTTTTTCCGTTATATATGCACTTATTTCCAAATTTTATTCAAGAAAACGACTATGAAGATCATGACAGATGCATCATCAAGGGGTAGAGATTGTTAGAATTCATGGTGCGTTAGAATAAACGTTTATAAGGTATTTTCTCCCTCCTTTCCGCATGCCTTCATAATGTAAAGGTAGCACACTCGGGGCGTATTCGAGACACCTAGGGTTCGTGTTCCGGAGAGAGCACTGCTCATTTTTCGTATCTCCTGCTTCCAAAAAATCCTAATGACTCCACAGTGGCTCCCGAACTTAAAAGGTGGTGGACGACAATTTTAGAAATTGGGTCCTCTCAACATGCGACATGCGACGGAGGACGTGGGCACCATGCCTCTACCATTGAGGTTAACTGGTATAGCGCCACGTCCACCTATGTCTAGAGTTTGGCCAGAGCGTGGTGTCACACAAACGCCTCGCACCGAGCGCCCAAACCCAGAGCCGGATTCCTCCGGAGGACAGTCCCGCGGACCAAAGCACCCTCCGGGAATTCACTGTCACCCAACTGCCCAGGTCCACTATTAATTGAAACAAAAAAAAAGGTTTTACAGGGCCAAACAAGGGCATTGAGATACATTGTGTGATTCATGTTACAACTGCATTGTGTTATAGTATTGTCAAGTATTACTACACTTGACAATACATGCTTAACTTTTAAAACACTATTACGTTTAGAACACTGTTATTAGGTACACACATGCATTTTACATCTGCTTATATACATTACGTTACTCATTACAAATTTCTAAAAGCACTATCATTAATTTCTAAAACGCTCTTGCTTTTACATCTACTTGTTTACTTTACATTTAAAACACTTTCACGTTTAGAACTCTGTTATTGCAATACACATTTACTTTTACGTCTGCTTTTGTACATTATGTTTAATACATTGCTTCTGTTAATCACTGCATTAATTATTACGTTTCAATATAATTTCATGAGTACACCCTTACATTTATTACTGCATATATACATTATATTACACATTACAGCTCTTAAAAACACTATTATTAATCTTTAGAAACGCTCTTGCTTTTACACCTATTTGTTTGCACTACAATTAGAACACTTTTACGTTTAAGACACTATTATTGCAATACACGCTTACAATTACGCCTGCTTATGTACATTACGTCTAATACATTGCTTCAGGTAATCACTGCATTAATCATTGCGCTTAAATCTGTTTGCATAAGTACACACTGACATTTACAACTGCTTATATACATTACATTACACATTACTACATTTAAAAACACTATCATTAATTTTTTAAGAACGCTCTCACATTTACATCTACTTGTTTGCGTTACATTTAAACATTATTACTTTTAGAACACTATTATTGCAATACACACTTACATATACGTCTAATACACTGCTTCAGTTATTCACTGCATTAATTATTGCTTATTAATCTGATTGCCTGGGTACACACTTAAATTTACAACTGCTTATATAAATTACATTCCATTGCACATTGACATCCGCTTAGCAATTTTTGTGTTATTTACTGATATGGCTTACACGGACTAATCCGCTGCGCATAGGTTAGTACCTATCTATGTCCTTGAGCTTATTCATTATTTTGACTATTTTTTTCGTGAGATACCTCTGCTTTATAAAGTATTTGCAGAAGGCCTGCTTGTTTACCGTTGGGATTTGTATGTGAAGTCCGTCTGTTAATGGGGCCCACCAGCGGCCGAGCGGTAAAGACGCTGAACACTGGTAGTTCGGTCCGAGGTTCGAATCCCGCGAACGGGCTGGCTGCATGGGCGTTTTCGTGGTTTTCCCCATGTGTAACGTGTATACGGGCCAGTTTCCCTTAGAAAGTCCCCCACGAAGGCATCTCTCCCTTTAGGCAGATAGCCCTCGTGTGCTTTGCCATAATTGAATAACCCAACCCGTCTGTTAATGGGCACTCCACCACATAATGCTCTGGGATGCCGTGTTCTCCGCAGCTACACTGTGCGGTGTTCGTGCTGTTATGCCTGGCATAATAGTCCGGAAAAGGACCATGTCCGGATATGTATCTTACCAGTTGCGGATGCGTTACCAGACGATCTCGGTTAACGTACGACATGTGGTAGTGTGCTCTACGTCCCGTGGAGCCGTTGTCCCATTCTTCTTGCCACAGAAACGTTGCGGCAAGCATGAGACTTCTCTAGACATATGACTTCGGCTATGGGATTGTTATTTGGGCTGCATTTACATCTTCAGCTGCCTCTTTCGCCAATTTGTCAGCCAGCTCATTCCCGAAGTTTCCAACGGGAGCTTTAGTCCACTCTAATTTTATCTGCAGGTGCTGGTGGTCTCGTAGTGTCGACTGTATGGAGGCAATCGCTGGAGACTTAAGTGCTGGATTTAGGATAGCATGTAAGGATGAGAGGCAGTCTGGGATGATAAAGGCATTGCGTATTTCCTTCCTAGTTACGTAGAGCAGGGCCTGTGCGATCGCTGTGACCTCGCCCTGAAAAACGCTATTATTTGCATGTAAATTACCTTTCCACGTATGCTGTATGTTATGTTGCTTTATAAAAGCATACGCGCAGCCAATCTCATCTAATTTCGAGCCGCCTGTATACAATTTAATGGACCTGTTGGTCCTTGGTTCGTTGTTTTTCAGGTTCACATTTACTCCTATACCAAGCATTGCTGGGTGGGTATCCAATAGACTATTATCCCGCTCTAGGTTTTCTGGTGAATAAATGACATCTCCGAATGTTGCTATTTTGTGCAGCTGGATCACTAATTGCTGCACTGCTTGTCGCTCTACGCTGATATATAGAGGCATAATCCCTGCTATGACATTCAGGACCGCCGTTGAGGTGGTCTTGAATGCCTTTGTAATGTTTAACAGGAATGGTCGCTGTAAGCTCAGTAGATGTCGTATCTTTCTCCCCTGCATGGGGTTGGCCCATATTGCTGCGCCGTAGACTGCGAATTTTTCTGCGGTCCTCTCAACACAAGTTACCCTTTAAAAGGGGAAATATATAAGCTATTTTCTTCCTCCTTCCCGCATGCCTTCGTGGTGTAATGGTAGCACACTCGGCGTGCATTCGAGAGGTCCAGGTTCGAGTCCCGGTGAGGGCATTGCATATTTTTCACGCCTCCTGCTTCAAAATAGCCTAATGCTTCTGCAAGTTTTGAAATGAAAAATGTTTTAAGAGAACGAATGCTCCTTTATAATAAAAATATTAGTTCAGTCTGAATTGCGCCTCCTTGGTTTGTCACTGACAACAGAAAAGTATTTCCAGACTATAAGAACAAAATAAGAAATTAGCTACAAACTCCCTTGAAGAATGGTTCCTGTTTACATAAGAAAAAATTAAATGTTCATCAGCTACAGATTTTACTCTTTTTTTACGAGTTAAATAATATAGCAAAATTTGCTAAAATAATAAATGTTTCCAGTATTTGCCTTGTATGTAACAGTATTTAAAGTTAGCATATTGAATATAATATATATATATGTAAACTGCATATTAAAGAATTAAAACGTGCATACTTTTTTTTTATGGCGGGCACATTTTAGGCTTTTGGCCACAACTAAGGCCAGAAGCGGTGGTCATTTTACTATGGAGGCACCTAACTTGAGGCTACCTTTGCCTCGTATGAAATGTCGGACAATTTACATTCGTACCTCCTTCGGACAGGGCCCTTCGGTACGGCAATCAGAATCACTAACCACTTTCCCGTCTGGGCGGCAGTGTGTATACGTAAAGAGAAAAATTAAGTAATTCGAAGTATAAGTTTCACAAAGAATTATAGTTACGAAAGTTTTGGTATATTTTATATAATTCTCTTACATATGATGGGTTAGCGTTTTTAGATTGAATATTAATAATGTAATAATAACTCAGAATGACCAAGAGAGAGTGAAACAAAAACATGTATAAATTAAGCTTTTTTTTTTTTTTTTTTTTTTTTTTTTTTTTTTTTTTTCTTTTTTTTTTCTTTTTTTTTTTTTTTTTTTTTTTTTTTTTTTTAGTCTAGTACCTTTTTTTTGCATAACTTAGTACGAACCGTTTTGCGAGAGTACACTTGCCACGGAGAAGAGTATCTCAAAGTTTCATTATGTGCAACTTTTTATAAAGCAGTCATTTCAATTTATGTTACGATTTCAAGTTGCAAAACCACTAGGAGTGATTGATGAATGCTTGTTAGTTTTTAATTTAAGTATTTTATTAATAGCTAAACACTTGAAAGGGACAATAACTCCCCAAACTAGTTAAATAACCTCTATGGTTATAACCATTAGGTGGTAAGCTCAATTTTAAGTTAATTCATAACAAACAAGTTACAACATTAGCTGTCAATTAAGAGTCAAACCAACATTTTAGTTAGGAATTCAAATCTGGAATTAAAATTTACTCAAATCAAAATTTAAATACGAAACCAAAATATGTTGACTTTGATAATTAGGTACTACAGATTTGTGTACAGAGATGCAATGACTGTTAAAATTTCTAAGAAATTATCTCCGACTCTGTGGCGACAACATTATATATTAACACAATACTAAGAACTTCTTGACCTAAAAGACAGTCATATCAAATATTTTATTATAAGAAACCTTTTAGTTTTATAATTTTAATTAATGATAGATATTCATAATCAATTATTGTTTTGTTAATTATATTCAACTTCTTTTTAATTAATCGTGATTTTTAGCAATGCTTTTCCTTAATTAATTAATTACTATTTTAATCAATCATTCAGTTGTCAAATTGTTAATTTTTAATCAATAACTGTTTACCAGCAAGGTACATTCTA
The DNA here is from genome assembly GCA_000611955.2 of Stegodyphus mimosarum. Lineage (NCBI taxonomy): Eukaryota > Metazoa > Arthropoda > Arachnida > Araneae > Eresidae > Stegodyphus > Stegodyphus mimosarum. Next base: position 28,755 of record KK114583.1, on the reverse strand, counting down.
AGTGTATTCCATGCAATGCCATTTTAGGCCCAGAAACACGTAAGTTTTAGGTATATATCAGTAATCTTGGTATATATCAGTTTCAGTTTTGAAAATAATCAATTGATTTAAAATTTGAACTCAATTATTAACATTAAGTTAAATTTATAGGATTTAAAAACACATTTTGAAAAGTTTCAGATTTTAAATTACGTCCAAAGGCGCGTTTTTTTTTTTTTTTTGTGTGTGTGTGTTACCTTTATTTATTAAATATTATGTTCTTCGCACTGCACTTAACCATAAAATTCAGTTCAAGAGCAACATCTCAAGATAATTTTAAAATGAGCATATCTTTAGAAGTTTTTATACACAGTCTCGCGCGATAGAGATAAAAGGTTTTTCTATACAACGTTGCCATTGCTCGCTTTGAAATCATTGAGTTTGTTAATCAAAAATTCGTTAACGTTTTACAAAATGTCAAAATTTGGTGGCTCTTGGTACCATTGTTTTATCCCAATGCGACAAACATGCATACATTTATGCAGATTCTTCATTATTTAATTTCTTTAAATATAGTATAGGGCGATACTATTTGGTGGCAACAATTTGAAAAGTGAAACAACGCTTTTAGTGAATCGATGCAAAATGCCAAACCGAAATTAATAGTCCTTCTGGGCAAATTGCTTCTTCGGACTAAGAAGTAGTTTTGAAGATATTTTTAACACTTTTATAAGATTATTATTTTTGTCCTTTCTTATATCTAAATTTTTCTTTCTCTTCTTTTAAAATTCTTTAGAAATTCTTCTGCATCGTTTCTTCTACCATTTGATTCCATTCCTTATATCAACAGTTTTCTATTTTTTTAAATAATTGGTAAGAATTAAACAAAAGCTTTCATTAATATTTTCGGAGATTTTACCTCAAAGGCATATTTTTAGTTATCTTTCTAATGTGTAGATGCTGCATCTACACGCTACTGATATTTTTATATTTCATTATGTAAATAAATGATTCGAAATTTAATGTAAACTTACATGTAAGTTTAAAAGATAAGTTACGGAGTAAAACTATTAACACCAGAGATGGGAAAGAAGCTGGCCAATTTAAATTTTAATGTTATTAAAATTTTGTTTTAGAATGTTTTTGCTTTAATGCGAATAAAAAAGCCTTTCCTTTCGGAAATCACAAAACCACCAAGTACAAGTTTCTTAAAACAAAGTTTTTATGTAAAACCATTGTCAGTCTAATATTGAACTTTACTAATTTTAAATTAGTAATAACATATTAGTATTAAAGACTTATTTTTAAAACTGCATGGTTACACTAGTCACAATTTCAAATCCTTAATATTTATTGCATGAGTGAACAAACTAAACTTAATAGATGTATAAGCTAATTTAAGGTAACTATTTATATGTAGTAAAAATATTAATGTACTTTACTATTTAAAGTACCTAGACGTAATAAACAAGTCTTATCAGAAAATATACTCATAAACTTTTAATTTTATCAGATAGAGAGTTATATGAAATATGAAAATATGTAAATAATTAGGTATGAAATGTTTTTGGCTGGTTAATGTCTTTGAAAAGAATTTCTTTTTTTTAAGACGTTAAAAAATAATAATAACCTTCACATCTCGAAAACAGGTGTGTTTTTCAAAGGCGGATAATGTCCACAGCTAACAGAAGAAATTTCTTGTTTTCCTTGTAAATAAGAGAAGAACATGTGAAAAGAAAAATGTCAATAGTAAGAGGTCATAGTTGATCAACCTAAGGAAAATTTAATTTTATCTTTCTTTTGTGTTCTTGCGTTAGCGGACTACAACTGGGCTTCGTAATTACTGTAGCTCATACGGTATGAAGCCGCTTGAACTCGACGAACTTTAACAGAAAAAGAAAACAGACAATCAAATGTCGTTGACCCTACAAAAGTCCAGTCTAATGTCATGAGCAAGGTCACTCAGCATCTTTATCTTCAGTGGGTCACTGTGCCAAGAAGGCATTAAAAAATGATGATTGAGAAATTCTGACGACAAGCGAAAGTAGGACAATGAATTACGCGAATATAACACACAAATAATACTTGGTGGCGCAAACGGCTCTCAACGCCCTCATGTTATCTCATTAAGTTTCACACTCATCATACGTTTATCATGTCTTGTTTGCTAGCTTCTCATCCCAGATGACATTTTGCTGTACAGTAGAAATAGCTGTTGAGTTTGGGATTTTCATTATACTATACAACTGTTAATATCTGAAATGACTGGATCGTGTAACTCATCACAGAAAATTTCGCAACATTGGTCCGGTCTTTTTTTTAAGTAGGTTAAATAGCAAGTATTTACTGTTTTTTCTAAACGAAGTGATTTTTTTATTTTCCTGAACACAAAACTCCTTTCTATTTCAGCGCAAATGAAACAATAAAATATTTTAATTTATGTAGACCTTATACCTAAATAATATATAATTTTGTTTAATAACTAGCTGCTCTCTCGGTCAGCAGCCTAAAATAATTATTACACAAAAAAAATGTACATATATCATGATTCAATGAATCCAGCTAATGTTATTTCACGGTTCAACCATTAGTTAATTATAAATGAAATTTATCAGACGATCGAGATTAGTCACAACAATAACAATATGACTGAAATGTATCTACGCTTATTGCCAATTCATTAAGTCATTTATTTCTATATTAAATAACAGAGTAAATTTGAAAAAAAAATGAAATATCTTACCCTTTACTGAACGATAACACGTTGTGGCGGGGAATATAAAAATATTTTAATTCGGGCAATATAAATATATTTTTTTATAAATCGTTGAGTTTGTTGATAAAATTTGAAAGACAAATATATTGCGTTTTGCGGAGTGGCAGCACATAGCGCAGAGATTTTTGATTAAATTTAATATATAAATATTTTACGCTTTGCCGAGTAGCAACACAAAACTTTTATATTTCTGAGTTTTCAATCAAAAGTTACTTAAATTCGCACAAAATGTAAAATAAATAGAAAGCAAATTCGGAATCCAAAATTCGGGCTTCGAAATTGCACATGTTCTGGAGGAGAAGACTATTTGTGTTCAAAATTTGGTGGCTTTAGATGCCGCATATTTCCACAAAATGACTGAATTCTAAAAACAAATATATTACGTTTTACTGAGAAGCAGAGCATTTCTTTTATATGGCTGAATTTTCTGATTAAATATCTTACGCTGTGCAGAATGATAGCACAAAGCTTTCAATTCGCTGAGTATCTAATCAAAACTGCATTAAAGCGCACAAAATGCGACATTAAGTATTAAAAAAAATTCGAAATTCAAAACTCGGGCTTTGAGGTATTCTAATGGAAGATTATGTGTGTTTCAAAATTTGGTGGCTGTCTAGGTTCCAACGTTTTTCAGAAGCTTACATACATACATACGGATTCTTCATAATTTAGTAATAATAACAGATGTTATTCTTTTTATATTAATCAATTTTTTTAATAAAATAAAACGGATAACTTCTTTCTGTTTAACTAAAATTAAAATAACGTATCCTTTTTTATTCACGCAAATTATAAACGTAAGAAAATCACCAATATAATAAATTTTTAGCAAGGAATGCTTGTTAATTAAGCAATGAGTCATGAAATAAACAACGAATATTGCGCTGACCTCATTAAGTCGTACACGCTACAGAATTTCCGAATACTATTATTTAAATTAATTTTGTAATTTTTTTAAAATATGTAGTAATGTTTTCTTATGCTTTATATCAACAGAAAAGATTAAAAATATAACAAATTTAATTTCACTTCGCTTACAAAGGACTAGGTAATTAGGGTTTCAGACAGCTGAAGCCTGAGTAAAGAAAATCCTTCTATAATATGCAGAATTTGATTTTGATAGATTTTCATGCTTTAAAATCAAGCAGAACGAAAACAATCTGTTTAAGGCAACAAGATGGAGGATTACTTTTCACATCTCCTGCAATTAAACGAATTTTGCAGGTATAATACTGTGAGTCGGAAACTTAAATATGAAGTTTTTGTATTGCGCTTTCGAATCCTAATTAATCTAAGCAAAAGAATGCATTTGATTATCGTTATATGTAGCTCAATATGTATCTCAGCAATCTTGCAGACTCGTATGATAAGACTATCGAAAGAAATGATTGAATGCTAAGGTTTTTCAGTTATTCGTGCGTTAATATGTGGATTCAGGAAGAAGCTGCAAGACAGCTTATGTACTTGCAAACAGCTTGGGGAGTTATTATCACACATTTTTTAAGACTAAATAAGCCTGGTCTTTTGATGCGAGACAGAGAAATCTACTGTTTTCAAGCGCGTAAACTCATCGCCTATGTATGCCTGATGCGAAAGCTAGTTGAAGTAGCTATTCGGAAACATTTCCAATTATTGCAGAAAGCTAACCCCCTTTTTTTGCGATGGTAACGTTATTTAAATATTTTTTTTTTAATTTTGTATTTGCCTTTCAGTAATGAATTGGATCCATTGTGTTCCAGGCAACATTTATGCTCTTCCCACTGCTTTTCAATAGACGGAACGAATTTAGTTCACGGTTTCAATTTCTTTCTTTCTGTTCTGTGCTTCGATTATAAGCTATATATCTCAGCATAAGTTTGCACCCATTTGTCGCTTAAGTGTCCATTGTGCCACATTTGCGACAGTATTACAGACTGTCAAAACTAAGTAAAATCTCTGTGGGAAACCTCTTTTTCAGTCTTTCATAATGTTGCTAACAGCAACTTCAGCACAGTTGAATGGCATCCAGAATTACGCAATTTCGAACATCTTCAATATTAAGTTGTGAATGACCCAAGAAGTATCAAATGATAAAGTGCTTGTCCATAATGATGAAAGAATTAATTAAAGTTTTTCTTTGGATGTTATGTTTCCAGTATATTCAATAGTATGCGCTTCCAGTATGTTTGTATTTTTCTATTGCAATGTCAGACGGAGTTATCCTAATTATATAGTTTTAGCCTGTTAATTGGAAATAATAGTTCGCAATAGTTTAATTCCTTTCTGTATCACTTTGTTTTGTAGTTAGTTAAAAAGGACTGGCATAAGATTGTAAAGACATTAGGTTATTTAGAAGCAGGAGATATGAAAAATGAGCAATGCCCTCGCCGCGACTCGAACCACAGGCCTTTCGAATACACACCGAGAGTGCTTATCACTACACTACAAAGGCATGCAAAGAAGAGGGGAGAAATACCTTATATACTCCCCCCTTTTAAAGGGCGACTGGAGATTAGGGGACCTAATCGCCAAATCCTAGTGGTGGAGAATCATCATTCACACCTTTTAGTTCGGGCGCTATTGAAGACACATTAGGTTTTATCTGGAAGCAGGAGATGTGAAAAAAGAGCCCTCGCCGGGACTCGAACCATGGACCTCTTGAATACGCTCGCAACGTGCTGACCATTACTCCACGAAGGCAAGCGAAGAAGGCTAGAGAAATACCTTATAAGTTTATATAACCTGTTAACGCAAAAAACACCAACTCAGTATTTAAAAATACTAGGATATATCAAATTGCTTAAGATTTGCTTAAGATGTTTTCTTGGTGGTAACGGGTACCTGGAGCTCTCCACATGAAAGTCCGGCGAGAATCAGACTGCAAGCTAAACCTGGACTCGTCGGAAAACATCGCGCAAGCCCACTGTTGCGGTGTCCACAATGCATGCACTCTACTTCAGGCTAACCGCAGGCGACAGTGAGTTGCAGTAAGTGGAACGCATCTGACAGGTCTACGAGCATATAGACCAATCTGCCCTAAGCGTCAGTACACGGTCTGCCTTGAAATTGTCGTACTAGTAGCTAAAGAGAGCTGACGAGACAGGTCTGAGGCTGTGCTCCGCCTGTTTCTTTTGGCAGTAACTGCCAAATACCGGTCCTCATTCGGCGTTGTAACTCTGGGGCGACTTGTGCTGTAACGTCTGCTCACATTACCATCATCTTAGAATCGTTGCCAAAGCCTGGAGATGACACTCTGGGCAATTCCACGTTCGTCTGATACTTCCAGTTGGGTACGCCCACATTCCAGACGGCCGATAATTCTACCACGTAAAAAATCATCCAAATGCGTCCTTTGTGTCATAACTATTCGGTTATTGTATTGAAATGCTTATAAAGCGCCTGCGAACAATTTTACTTCTTTGCCTGCATTCCTTATATATCACTCTCTTACACTCTCGTCATTGTGACTTACCATCGGTGTCATCTGGTTACTTTCTGAAATTTGCATATGATTCTTGAAGATGTGTGTAGTGATTTTACAGGTGATATATTTATTTTAGAGTTCGATTTCCGCGTGACTCCGAATTATTCTTAATTTATGGACATGAGTGTATTTTTAAAAAGTTATTCTCAATTAATTAGACAGTTTAAACAAACGAAAGATGCTTTGGATTGCTAAGGACAACCCATCTGCACATGTTATAAAGGAAAATACACTCCCGCTAAAGGAAGAAAAAGAAAAAAGAAAAAAAAAAACAACAAAGGCAAAACACTTAGTAAAACAAAACTATTTCATGAATATGCTTGAAATTAATCTAAGAGGTTGGCAAGGCGTTACTAGACAACACATCAAGCAATAAAACAAAGACATACAAAAACGCATGTATTGCAAAAAAGCAAATGGCCCGGACGAATGTGCAATGGAAACATCACGCTAATAATGGCTATGATAGCTTCTAACTGAAATGCACGCTTGACAACGGCGAGACAAGCTGGCAGTAGTGTCGTTGATCGCTTGTTGGGGCAGTAGTGTCCATTTTTGTAGTAATCTATGTTGCAGCACACTGCAGTTTGTTATCCGTCGTCCCAATATGATTTTTTTTTTCAATTAATGAAAATATATTGCATATTTCGCTTGCTGGAATTTTTGTTCTACCGCGACAACATGGGAAGCTTATTTTTAAGCAATTCTCCCATCTCTAGCGTTAAATTATTTTTCATAAAATTACTAAATTTGCCGGCGTAAAATCAACCCCTAAATTTTTATTTAAATAATCACTAAATTTAGATAAATCTGCATATAAGTCCATCCTCTATTTATTAAAAATCGATGATTCGATCTTTGAAAGGCAAAAAAGCCGAGACGCTTGTGAAATTATTTAAAAAATGAAGCATTTCAATTCTTTGAAAGAAGAAGAAGATGATAATTTGCGAGAGTTGATAATGAATTGAAGCTTGAAGTAATTTAGGCATGGAATGATTACAGTGCAATATCAGGGCAGTAGATGATTAATAAATAAATAAATAAATAAATAAAAAATGGAGGAACTTTTTTTTTCGGGGGGGGGGCGAATTAGAACATTGACTTACATGGTGGAAAATACGGTATATGCCTTATTTTTAAACGACTTGGTGACTAAAATTCTGATATCAGTATTTAAAGAGATCAAAATTAAAGCCAAGATATTCAAGCTACTTGCACGTCGCAATTCTTTTTACGATAATTCTTTCAGTAAACAGTATCAGTTGTTGAAAACAGGTCTTTGCATCTCATTATGCTAAGCAGAAAAAACATAAAAGTTTATGAATGAATGAATTTGAAACAAGTTTCGTTGTCTCTTTTCTAATCGAAACAGAAAAGTTCTTTAAAGTCAAGAACAATGGATCCGGGATTTCGAGATGTCACTGATACACTTCTAAGCACTTTAAAATATCTCATTGTTTTCGCAACGGCAATTACCCTTGAAAAATACAAAGAGTAGATACTATACTGATCTTTAATGCTTTCATCACATGCCTTTATAGAGATTATCAAACATATTAAAGGTTATTCTTTTCTTGCAGGTTTGCGACTGGTCAATAATTTTATTTTTAAAGCAATAATAAAAGTTTAAAAAAAATCTGAAAGGTTTCAGATTTTAAATTACATCCAAAGGGACGTTTTTTAATACTATTTTGTCTGTTACCTTTATTTATTAAATATCATGTTCTTCGCACTGAAACCATAAAATTCAGTTCAAGAGCAATATTGCAAAATAATTTTAAAATGAGCATATCTTTAGAATTTCCATTGAAATACTTGAGTTTGTTAATTAAAAATTCGTTAAAGTTTTACTAAATATAAATTCGATAATAAAATAAACACCAAATTTCAAATTTGGACTTTCAGAAGCCCATATTCGCAGGAGGATTACGTTATTCAAAAATTGATGGCTCTAGGTACCGTTGTTTAATCACAGTGCGAGAATATACATATATTTACGCAGATTCTTCATCATTTAATTTCTTTAAATATAATACAGGGCGATACTATTTGGTGGCAACAATTTGGAAAGTGAAACAACGCTTGTAGTGAATCAATGCAAAATGCAAAACAAAATTATAGTCTCTTTGGGCAAATTGCCCCTTTGGACTAAAAAGTTAAGATCTTTTAATAAATCATTTTAATTTTTCATTAGAATCTTTATACTAAATGAATTGAATGCAATGAATATTAAATAAAATGCAATAATGAAGATGTCAGGAGTTAAATATTTTAACTACAACAATACGAAATAAAATTATGCAATTTAAGGCATGTTAAATTTAGCAGAATTTAATTAAGAGATGATTGTCAACATCATTTTAGGAAAACTCGAGATATTCAGAGCCCAGATTATCTTTTCTCTCTATATATTTAAAAATTAAGTTAATCGTTAATTATTTAAGTTTTTAATAGTTTTCATTGATCTAAGTAACGTAAAATACTATGTAATGCAGTAGGTGTTTTTAAGAAACTGTTTAATTAATTTATGAATGTGTATGACCTTTAGATTGGCTTAAAATGTTCAGCAAACATGTTGCCTATACGCATTTACAGTAAGGCCATTACCCATCGTATAGACATTAATGTCCTGGGTTAAATTACGCGTCTTGTTTTACGAAGATTAAAAAATATTTTGTTTTAATACTGTTGTGGGGTTTTACTTATTTAATTCAGTGTTCAATCCTTGAATCCCACAAACATAAACAAGAGAATAGCTGAAGCTTGTTGAACAAAGACGTAAGACTTAAAAAGGGTTAACTACCCCTTATTTCTCAGAATAAATATGATGCAATCAGCTCCTAACTCGGAACGTACAGCAAAGCCTCCACTTGGGCTTCAAGTTAAATAAATATGAAATTAAACTAAACTAAGCTTAATTAAAGCTAACTGAAAGGTATAGCTGAAGCTATCAAGATCCTAAGTAGTTGGCCCCTAAATCTTAATTAAGTCGGGGAAGCCAAACAAGGGCCTAAAGTATGGCCAAGCGTAGCAATAGCTTAGAGAGAAGTAGTCAAAAGGCAAACGCGCGCTAGTCAGGAACTCAGGCTCTCTCTGGATGTCAGTAAAACATCGACTTAAATGCTACTCTTTGCTCATTTGCATTAACTGCGTTTCTGAAATGACATTCTTGTAGGAAATTGTAAGCTGAAACTAGAAAGATAGGAAAGATGCATGAACTTAAAGTAACTGTTAATAAAATTAGGATAAACCTTACACTAAATATAAAAACAAGTTAATGTGCTTATTTTTGTTCTATGCATAAATAAAAACCAACCCCCTTATATTATTATAGTTGACTAGATAATTTAGCAAATAAAAATAATTCAATTAAAGTGTAATTTAATTGTTTAATTAAAGTGTAATTTAATTTTAAGTGTAATTTAATTTTATTAAAGTGTAATTTAAATTTAATTTTAAGTGAATAATACAATTCACAGGATGTTAAGCCTTATTATTATGATCTAATTTTATGATTTGTTTTCTGATAACTGTTTTGATGTTAGTTTAAAGATATTGTTGCGTGCGTACGGGTTCGTTATGGATTGAATGCACAAGTTGTTAAAAAGTTAACAAAAATTTATTCTTTCCACAAGAAATAAATAAAAAAGCTGAAATATTTCTTTAGAGATATTCTTACAATATCACAATATCTCAAACATTTATCAAAACTCAATTCATAAACAGAGAAACTAATTCTACCTTACAGCGAAATCGCTACAGCATTAAGTAAACAAACAGAAGTTCGCTTTAAACAGCTACAACTACTGAGATGAGGTGTTTCAATTCGGCTTTTAAAAGCTTTTTAATTATGACTAGAACAATTTCTCGACTTTTATAGATTTTTCTGGATGGCAACAGTAATTACGAGATATTTATTTATTAGTCCAAAGGGATTTAATCCCAAAGGACTATTATTTTCGTTTGGGCGTTTTGCGTTGTTTCACAAGAAACGGCGTATCACTTTTCAATTTAGTGCTTATTTATTTTTGTT
>KK114583.1:0-14321 GCA_000611955.2 Stegodyphus mimosarum | reverse complement strand
ATAAAAAATTTTCAATTATTGGTAAAACGTTATATTTAATAAAAAATACATATATTTATAAATACAAATAAAATATTAAATCAATTGTATTTTTACCCATAAAAATGACAATCAAGTAACAATCGATTCAGCTTTTGTGATGGGAGAAAATAACAGTGGTCATATGTGAAGTGCGTTAAAAGCTAATTTTAGCCGGCAAATTTTTTTTTAATTTATTTACTTTTAAATTATAGTTAGCTATCAACATCTGAAGTTGAGTGTTATTTTTTATTTATTTATTTATTTATTTATTAATCATCTACTGCCCTGATATTGCACTGTAATCATTCCATGCCTAAATTACTTCAAGCTTCAATTCATTATCAACTCTCGCAAATTATCATCTTCTTCTTCTTTCAAAGAATTGAAATGCTTCATTTTTTAAATAATTTCACAAGCGTCTCGGCTTTTTTGCCTTTCAAAGATCGAATCATCGATTTTTAATAAATAGAGGATGGACTTATATGCAGATTTATCTAAATTTAGTGATTATTTAAATAAAAATTTAGGGGTTGATTTTACGCCGGCAAATTTAGTAATTTTATGAAAAATAATTTAACGCTAGAGATGGGAGAATTGCTTAAAAATAAGCTTCCCATGTTGTCGCGGTAGAACAAAAATTCCAGCAAGCGAAATATGCAATATATTTTCATTAATTGAAAAAAAAAATCATATTGGGACGACGGATAACAAACTGCAGTGTGCTGCAACATAGATTACTACAAAAATGGACACTACTGCCCCAACAAGCGATCAACGACACTACTGCCAGCTTGTCTCGCCGTTGTCAAGCGTGCATTTCAGTTAGAAGCTATCATAGCCATTATTAGCGTGATGTTTCCATTGCACATTCGTCCGGGCCATTTGCTTTTTTGCAATACATGCGTTTTTGTATGTCTTTGTTTTATTGCTTGATGTGTTGTCTAGTAACGCCTTGCCAACCTCTTAGATTAATTTCAAGCATATTCATGAAATAGTTTTGTTTTACTAAGTGTTTTGCCTTTGTTGTTTTTTTTTTTCTTTTTTCTTTTTCTTCCTTTAGCGGGAGTGTATTTTCCTTTATAACATGTGCAGATGGGTTGTCCTTAGCAATCCAAAGCATCTTTCGTTTGTTTAAACTGTCTAATTAATTGAGAATAACTTTTTAAAAATACACTCATGTCCATAAATTAAGAATAATTCGGAGTCACGCGGAAATCGAACTCTAAAATAAATATATCACCTGTAAAATCACTACACACATCTTCAAGAATCATATGCAAATTTCAGAAAGTAACCAGATGACACCGATGGTAAGTCACAATGACGAGAGTGTAAGAGAGTGATATATAAGGAATGCAGGCAAAGAAGTAAAATTGTTCGCAGGCGCTTTATAAGCATTTCAGTGCAATAACCGAATAGTTATGACACAAAGGACGCATTTGGATGATTTTTTACGTGGTAGAATTATCGGCCGTCTGGAATGTGGGCGTACCCAACTGGAAGTATCAGACGAACTTGGAATTGCCCAGAGTGTCATCTCCAGGCTTTGGCAACGATTCCAAGATGATGGTAATGTGAGTAGACGTTACAGCACAGGTCGCCCCAGAGTTACAACGCCGAATGAGGACCGGTATTTGGCAGTTACTGCCAAAAGAAACAGGCGGAGCACAGCCTCAGACCTGTCTCGTCAGCTCTCTTCAGCCACTGGTACGACAATTTCAAGGCAGACCGTGTACAGACGCTTAGGGCAGATTGGTCTATATGCTCGTAGACCTGTCAGATGCGTTCCACTTACTGCAACTCACTGTCGCCTGCGGTTAGCCTGGAGTAGAGAGCATGCATTGTGGACACCGCAACAGTGGGCTTGTGTGATGTTTTCCGACGAGTCCAGGTTTAGCTTGCAGTCTGATTCTCGCCGGACTTTCATATGGAGAGCTCCAGGTACCCGTTACCACCAAGAAAACATCATTGAACGACACCGTTACGGTGGTGCAGGAGTGCTCGTTTGGGGTGGAATTATTCTGGGTTTCAGAACTGACCTGCATGTTCAAATTGGAACCATGACAAGCCAAATCTATTGGGACGTCATTCTGGAACAACATGTACGTTTCTTTCGGAGCACAATTTGTGTTTATGGATGACAATGCCCGTCCTCACTGTGCAAACATCGTAAGCGAATGCCTTCAATCGGAGGATATCACCCGTATGGACTGGCCAGCATTCTCACCGGACTTGAATCCAGTAGAGCACGTGTGGGACATGTTTGGCCGACGAATTGTAGCCCATCAACCTCCTCCTACATGTCTACCGGAACTTCGGAGAGCATTGCTTTTTGAGTGGTGTAATATCCCCCAAGATCAGATCGATAATTTGATACTCAGCGTGCCTAGGCTTTGTACAAACTGTATTGTATCGTCTGGGAGACATACAATGTATTAACAATCATACCAACCATGTAATATTGGTTTTTTGTAAATAGATTTTTTTTTTTGTAATTTGCTCCAGGGAGAAAAAATCGCTAATTTTTTTAATAATACCAAACATATAGCATCTTTTTTTGCTCTTTACCTTTTGTTTAATAAATGAGCTTTACAAATAAGTCAAATTCGTTTTGCTTCTAACTCTTCCTTTGCCTGATTTTGCATTATCCTTAATTTATGGACATGAGTGTATTTCACCTTTGCTGTTGGTATATGCCAATAAATTCTCGATACATTTTTGGTTTATTTCCAGCCTATGAGTTATTTAAATACTTCAAAATATATTTGTAGATCGTTTATGTTGAAACCGATAGATTTCTTGGATGTTTTTGAAAAATGTGTTTATTTTATTCACGTGAATGAAACTGATATTTTCTTAAAATTTTCTTATTCAGAGTATTAATCAATTATGACAGAATGGCGGATTTGTTCTCATTATTCAACATACATATGAACTTTAGTATTCCAAATGTTTCACGTAATCGTAATTTTTTCCTATCAGTAATAAGAAAACGAATGGAATAAATGCAGCATATGTAGGCATAAGGGAAAAATTTGGAAATAAAAGAAATTCTTCAGATCTAAGAAATTAAGTAGAATGTGAAAATATTCTTCCTATTAGAAGTTTATTTTTGGAATGACATGGCATATAAAACGTAAATTTACTAAAAACGCGGTCTGGTGAACGTCAAGTACTCTGCAAAATCTGGAAGGTGATTATACAAAATTGATTATAAGGAGTTTTCCATAAAAAAGTGGTTCCAGTGAAGGAAACATGCCGGCAATCTCCCGAAGCTTTAAGTGGGCATTTGACCTTCGCTCTTACGTAGATTTCACAATTCTACTAAAAATATTTATAAGAGCGAGGATCAGATGCTCACTTAAAGTTTCAGGAGACAGGTCTGTTCAAAAATTCTCACCAAATTTTGTTACCTCAAGAAACTATTTATTACTCGAAAATAACTATATCTGTTTTACTCATACCCTTAATGAAAAAAAAAATTCTAATTCATCTATAACAAGTGCTATTTTTATTGTAATATCCGAGAAAAAAAACAAAGTTACACTAACTCTCAAAACAGAACATAGCATGTTGCCATTCTCTGAAACATAAACTATATAAAACATAGATAATAATATGAAGAGGTAATGAATCAAAAAACCTACAGAGGCTGTTCGCACATTTTTAGACGATGTATATTGTATTCACAAAACTAAATTACATAAAATTCTTGTGTTTTAAATGCTCTATTTGACATCCCTTATTCTGAACTATCTTCCGACACCACAATTTCCAGGATAATAATGCCTTTTGAAGTGTCAGAAGAGGTATTCTATCCCATTCCTCCCTAACAGCTTTCCAGAGTCCTGTTAGGATTTTGGGACAACGTTTGGATAATGCAGTTTTTAAAAGTCCGAAAGCACAAAAATACATAGCTGACACATCGGGAGATTTAGTAGGGATATCAGTGAAGGGTATGGCCTTGATGCCAGTTTTTGTTCCATTTCTTTTAGGAAATTTACAGTGGATTTTGATGTGTGACTGCTAGCTTTGTCCTGATTGAGTCTCACAGATTGATGGCACTGTGGGTAAAGCGATGGAATTTCATTCAGAAAAATTGGCGATAAAATATGTTCCTGATAGTATTTGGAGTTAATCTTGACATTGTTTTTGCCCTCTCTTTAGTTTTAACTTGCCATTATAAGAAAAACCGGCAACAATCATGAATCCCTTAGAAAACCTTTCTTTCTATTCTTTGAACCATGTACTTAAATTTTTTTCTCCCCTTTTATGATAATAAATGGCTCTTTTTTTGTTACAATCATTTAAATACATCCAAGCTTCATCTATTGGGACAATTGTTTTCCATTTTTCTTTGGATAAGTGTTACTCATATAGAATTCTGCAGCGTGTCCTGCGTTGAGCGATATGCTTTGGAAGAAGACGATGCACATTGCGTTTTTTCGCTTTCTTAAGATTTAAATCAACGTTTATCATTTTGTTTACAGTGGATACCGAGCATTTTAATGATTTTGCAACTGTCCTTTGGCTAGGGGAATTTTCTTTTAGCATTAAACAACGTACCTTAGCAATAGTCGAAGATGTCCGTTTTTTCCTTTGATACTTGTTTGGAATTTTTGTCCCACTTGAGGCTCCAATTTGACTTTTTTTTTCCTTTCTTGTTGATGATATTACCTATCGACGCTTTAGATATCACAAAACCATGACTCTCACATCGTTTTTGGATAACGGAGTATGCATATTTCTCTTCGGAAAGAGCGTAAATGCATCCTTCGAACCACTGCTTTGTTAAATTCGCCATTTTGAATAAAAACAAAACTTTCAAGCCACAAACGATAATTTTGACTTTTAAAAACATAGTACAATTGCAATTACTTCTTTTGCAGCAAACTCTTTTTTATTACCGCTTACCAAAATCGTCTAAAAAATGTGCGAACAGCTTCTGTATAGAGTAAAGAAAATGATTACATCTGCTTGAAGCTCGTGCAATATTACTCAGAAGCTGCAGTTAGAAAAAATGAAAACAAAAAATATTAGAGTCAAAATATTGTTCATCCTCCCACCTTGCAATAAAAAATTCGGGATTGAGTATTGCAAAATAATAAAAAATTAAACATTGTTCTCACAAGTCCAATCGATGAGGAACTTTAACTGCCCTTCCTGATTTGGTTGTCGTGGGCGATTTTAAGTGGGTATGTATTATTCTATTTGTTTTTACAGGTACATCATCAATTGGAGTTTGCTCTACCGAAATATTTTCGCATTGTCAACTTCCGCTGAATTTCGATGGAGGTTCCTCGGCAGTCGATAATTCCAAAGTATAAAGATTTTGTACAGCTCTTATGATTTCTCCGCTTTGCATTTTAATTCTGGCTCGTCGACTTTCACCGTCGGTACCTGGAAATAATTGTATGATTTTACCAAGAGGCCAATTTAATCTCCTTTTGTTATCGCTTCTAATTAAGACAATGTCTCCTTCTTTATATTTACAACTTCTAGCGAATTTTTTGCTTGTTGTTTTCAAAGTTCCCAGATATTCCTGGCGAAGTCTTTTCTTAAAAGCCTGGTTAACATTTTGGATATAACGCAATCTACATTTATAAAAGTTAGAATTGAAGTCATGTTTTACAATTGGCATTGAATGGTTTTGTATTTCCCGTAAAAAATTTCCAGGCGTTATGGAAGTGAGACTTGAATCAGCCGATACAACTGTTAATGGTCTATCATTTAAGATAACTTCACAATTACACAAAACGGTACACATTTCCTCATAACTAAGGCAGGTTCTCCCAAGAACCTTTCTTAATATTCTCTTCATCATTCCTATGAGGCGTTCCCACCAGCCACCCCACCATGGAGCGCCTGGGGGAATGAACTTCCAAATAATACGTTCATCAGCTCCTTTTTTTTGCAATTTCTTTGAAATCGACTGAAGCAAGTGCATTGCCTGCTCCAACAAAATTTGTTCCATTATCAGTATAAATTATGGATGGCTTCCCACGTCTAGCAGCAAAACGATGAAACGCTTGTAGAAATGTATCTGTTGTTAAGGATGTAACTAGTTCCAAATGAAGTCGTTAAGGATCTGTCGTTAAGGATGTAACCTGCGCAAGTGAATAGACAAATCCATGCCTTTTTGTATCCTCTTAGAAATATAGGTCTAGCATAATCTATGCTGGTTATTTGAAACACTGAGGCATTTTGTACCCGATCTTTTTTTTTTTTTTTTTTTTTGAATAACGCTTACAGGTTATACACGTTTTCAAAACTGATGACACAACTCTTCTTCCTGCTAACATCCAAAATCTTTCTCTTAAAGAATTTAGGACGTGAGAAACTCCAATGTCCTTTCAACTTATGCTCTTTCACTATTAAACTTCTTATAAGAGGATGATCACTTGGCAAAATAGCAGGAGTTCTGAACTCAGATGTATCTTCTCTTTGAAATATTGCTGTTTTAGTTCTGATGATCCCACACTCAATGAATGGATTAAGACTTAAAATCCGTTTATCTTCTATTCCATTAAAGGATTCATTTTGTATTAAGCGAATCAAGATATTCTCTGCTTCATTTAACTCAGATACAGTAAGTTCATCCTTTTTCTTGTTTTGATGTTTACAGTTGTAAACAAAACGACACATCCACGCTACAAGTCTGATTGTCTTACGATAACTTGAGAATCTAGTTGCAACTATTTCACTAGCATTAAGATTTATTAAGGACGAAATAATCCTTTTCTTTTTCTCAAGAGCTACTTCTTCTTTATCAGCACTAAAATCTTCTTTTGGACATTTTTCTGGTGATAAATATAGCCATTCAGGACCTTTCCACCATCCAGATTCAATTAAATAAGAAGCAGAGCATCCTTTACAGGGCAAATCAGCAGGATTCAGCGATCCTGGTACGTGCCTCCAAGATTCAATAGAAATCAGATGCTTTATTTCCTTAATTCTGTTGTGAACAAATGCGTCTCACACTTCATTCCTCTGTATCCAAGCTAGTACAGTAGACGAATCTGTCCAAAAATAAATATCATCAGCTTGAAATTCAGGTATTATGCTGGATGCTAAACGTGCACATACTGTAGCTCCAAGAAGTTCCAGTTGAGCTATTGTTGTCTTTTTCCTTCCGCTGGGTGCGACTCTCGCTTTAGCCTGCACTAAATGAACTTGAACCGAATCTCTTCTTTGTACTCGAACAAAGGCCACAGCTGAATATGCAAGCTTACTCGCATCACTGAAGAAATGAAGTAACATATTTTCAATCTCACAATCACAGTTAAACCATCTTGGTATTCTCATTCTTTCCAGACAATTCAAATCATTTAACCATTTACAAAATTGTGATTTTGAATTTAAATCAACTTCTTGGTCCCAAGATAACTTAACTTCCCATAGGTGCTGAAGTAAAAGTTTCGGCACAAGAGTTACGGGGCAAGCTACTTCTAAAGGGTCAAAAATTTTGTGTGTAGTAGCTAAAATCTCTCTTTTAGACAAAATTTCTGGTAGATTGTAGGTGATTTCCTAAGACATTTGTGGTACTAGAGGAATTAGCTGTTGGGTCACTGTATTCCCAACCACGTAATTCTAGCTTTCTTGTAGGTAAAGTATCTGAAGCAACTTGTATGAATTGTTGCAATGCTAAATTATTTTTTACACTCGCTAAACAATTATCTACATAAAAGCTCTTCTTCAATTGCTCAATAATATCCACTTTATACTTTGGGTTTCCATTTAGTTGTTTGAAAGTGGATTCTAGAAGATGGTGAATTACAGAAACAAGCAAGAAAGGGCCAAATACTACCCTACAATGATTGTAATACTTCAGTTTTCCATCAGTTCTATACCATAAGAATTTTAGATAGTCTTTATCTTTAGGTTTGAGACTTATTTGTAAAAATGCTTTTCGTATATCTTCAGAAACTCTTACAGAAACTAGCAAGAAAGGGCTACTTGTAACTCCAAATACTACCCTACAATGCCTGTAATACTTTAGTTTTCGATCAGTTCTATTCTAATATCTATTGGCCGAGACATCAAACACTGGCCTGATTCGTGTAGTAGTGTTTTCTTTTACTACATGTCGATGTGGTAGATAATGGCATGTTACATCAATTTCCCTTTTTGGTACTTCTTCTATGACGCCTTCTCGTTCTCATTCACTAAAAACTTCTCCATAAGCATCATAAAGTTTCTCAGCTTTTAGTCGTTTTACTGTAAAATCTAATCTCTTTACAGAGTCATAGCTATCTTTTAACGGTAGATGGTTATCAAGCCATGGCAAGCTAACTTGAAAACGTCCCTCTTCGTTCACCTTTACAGTAGACAAGAAATGATCTCTTGCCTCTTCTTGAAGCTCAGTTTATTTTTCTTCTCTGAGGGATCTAGAATTCCAAGTGAATCTAGAGACCATAGATCAGATATCAATATTTCCTTATTCAACATGGATGTGATGAGCAGTGAGGAATTGTCCGAGATCTCACGCATACCAGTTTTTCCAAAAATAGTCCAGCCAAGTTTAGTTTCTATAGCAGCAGGGCCTGAAGTAAGCAATTTAAATTCTCCGGTTATCAACTTGCCTGCTATGTCAGCGCCGATAAGTATTTCTATTGGTCCATCACTATCGTCGCATACAGAAATATTGTTCTCTTTAAGCTCTCGAATCCACTCGCCTTTAGCAACTGATGGTATATTTCCACAAATAATATCTTAGATAAGAGCTTTGAAGTTACAATGATAAGTTCCATCCGTTTTAGACAAGAACACTATAAAAACATCGTGGTTTATGACATCAGTACATGACTCGCCAAATAACGAATGGCTGAATCTTTCTTTAGATGTACTCTCAAATTTCATTTCATCTGCAGTGCTTTTTAGAATATAAGATCTTTGTGAAGCTGAATCGATAATAGCACGGGCCTGGCGCTCTCTATCTTGCCCTTTCAACGTAACCGTTAAAGTCCGCAAAAACACATTTGTTGTTCTCCCCAAATTGGCAAGGGCTTTATCTTGTTCAGGTACTGCATCCGTATTTTCATCCTTATTCATGTTAACAGGAACTGGAGATTTTGATTCAGCTTGGATATTTCTACATAAAAGTATGTGGTGTTTCTTCCCACAAATCACACATGATGTCCGTTTTTTACATTTAGCTATTACAGGTTTTCTGTCTAAACATAAAAAGCAACTGCGACTATTTAAAACTGCTTTTTGCCTTTCCTCAGATGTCATCTTTCTTGCTTTAAAGCAATCACCAGATGCATGATTTCCAGGACAAAAAATACATCCAGTTGAATTTTGTTCAGATGTTGCTATTAGAGTAGAAGCAGAAGGTGTTTTGGAAAATTCTCCACGGTTTTTGAAACCAAAGTGTTTAGCATTCCCAGGCTTAGGAGTCTAATATTTATTAAAGCACTGAGTAGCTACAGATACTCTCTCTTCACCTTCAATTTCATCCAGCAAAAATGAAATCAAACCATCTAAATCCATGCGATGTGTTGACTCATTTTTCTCTTTTCTCTCACTACTTTCAGATTCTCTCTGACTGCGATTAATAATTCGGAACCTTTGCCATGCTCTTAATGTATTATCCGGCAATGCCGACTCGACTAAAGGATACAACATCGCCGCATATTTATCTCTAGCAACACCCAGAACTTCTAACGCTCTAAGTTTTGATTTTTAAGTTATCATAGAGTTTTCGTAATGAAAATTTCTGCTGAGAGTTTTTTAATAATATTAACGAAAGTAGATCTCTAACATAGACTTCTATAAGAAGGTCTTCTTTCCCAAAACGCGATTGTAGTTGCTGTAAAGCTTTATTATAACTTTCACCACCGGGCGGAAAGCTTTTAACTCTTCAGCAGATGACCCTTTTTCCATTGACTGCAATAAATATGCAAATTTATCATGATCATCTAAATTGGGATCAGTATCGATCTTTTTAAACTGGCCCCAAAATCCTAACCAGTTTTTAATATTTCCATCAAAAGTCGGGAGTTTAAGCTTAGGATAACGAAGAGTAACATTTTGAGTTACGCTTTCTTTAACAACAGATCCGTTTTCCTTTTCAGCTAGAAGCGAATTTAATTTGTATTCTACCATTCTCCACTTATCAATATAGCATTCAGACTCATGAAACTCAGTATTTATCACAGTTTCATCTTTACAAATTTTAATCAATTCTTCTCTATAAGTCTGTTCTATTTCAATCACAGGTTTCGTTTTGTCCTCAACTAATTTAAGTTTCGAAATTTTTTCGTCTAAAGATAAATCATTTTCATTCCAAAATCATTTCAAAATCATTTAGAGCTCTTGTAAACAATCTCCTAAATTTAGATCGTTTGCACTTCAAAACATCCATTATAAATAAACGAAAGAATTCTACTTACAGATAACAAACCTGTCGCGGACGCCAAATGTTCAAAAATTCTCACCAAATTTTGTTATCTCAAGAAACTATTTATTACTTGAAAATAACTATATCTGTTTTACTCATACTCTAAATGAAAAAAAAAATTCTAATTCATCTATAACAAATGCTATTTTTTATTGTAATATCCGAGAAAACAAAGTTACACTAACTCTCAAAACAGAACATAGCATGCTGCCATTCTCTGAAACATAAACTATAGAAAACATAGATAATAATATGAAGAGGTAATGAATAAAAAAACCTATAGAGTAAAGAAAACGATTACATCTGCTTGAAGCTCGTGCAATATTACTCAGAAGCTGCAGTTAGAAAAAATGTAAACAAAAAATATTAGAGTCAAAATATTGTTCAACCCAAATTTTTCAGCATTCAGGAAAGGAAAAGTTATTACAAGGTAAAAAATGTGAAGATTTTGTTTCCATCTTAATAGAAATCCAAATAACTCAGTTATCCGAAGAGTGCTGAACTACTGCAACTGATAATTAAATATTTAAATAATTAGTAACAGAACTTTTTAGTTTACATGTAACTTCATGGGTCGTAACTCAAATACGACACACTTTTAAAACTAGACGGAAGAACAACTGTACAGATATATGTGGCACATGGAGAAAATCCTGGAAAACTTATGCAGTCAGACATATCACTCACGGAGAAAGGAACTATAGCCGAAGTACCACTGTTTTGTGGCTTTAGCCGTTCAACCATTGGTAGGCCTAAAGAACAGAGATCTGAGTCCTGTCTGCATCTATTATTTCTTCAGGATTAATGCTAATCTATGATCGTAATTTGCTAGACCTTTTGGATAAACTTTAGTTTAATATACAATTTACAAGGAAAAAAAAAAGAAAAAGGGTTAGTGCATGATGACAAAAAGGAAGAGAAACTTTTATCAGATTATTTGCAAATGCGTAGGAAGTTTCTTTAAAATGAATGTCACTCCAAAGTAGAAGTTCAGTTAGTTTTTAAAACTGATATATTTCTTAATATTTGCTATTTGCTGATGCAATTTAGAAGTTACCCACCACTCGCAGATGATTACTTTGGTATGTCATAATACCCATATTTAGAACTTTTTTCATAATGGAATTCATTCTACACGTGAAGGTAGGGATGCCCCGCGGAGAACTTTTTAAGGGAAACTGGCTTGTATCTACGTAGGGGAAAACCGCGGAAGCGTCCATGCAGCAGCCAGTTCGCCGGGACTCGAATTCCGGACCGAACTGCCAGTGTTCAACGTCTTTTACCGGTCGGCCATTGGTGAGCCATTTAGAATACATTCAGATACAAATTTTATGCGAATTTGTTTCCCAAGTTGTCTGCGACATAAATTAGAAAAAAAAACAACTGCTTATACCGGAAAGTGTGAATAATATTTTATAGCTCTTTTTTCGATTATGAAGATTTTG
This sequence comes from Stegodyphus mimosarum, assembly GCA_000611955.2. Classification (NCBI taxonomy): domain Eukaryota; kingdom Metazoa; phylum Arthropoda; class Arachnida; order Araneae; family Eresidae; genus Stegodyphus; species Stegodyphus mimosarum. The sequence goes on along the minus strand of KK114583.1, from coordinate 2,453 downwards.
TTGATTATAGCAAAAGGCGCATGAATGATAATGACATCTACATGCATTAGGCTGCCCAACCGGTATAGTGGTTAGCGCCGAAGGGCCGGGTTCGAATCTCAGTGAAAGCGTGAATGTTTATAAATGTATAGTGTGGGTGCGGCATGGCGGCACTTTAAATATGCGGCGAGCCGGAAGTCCTCTCCTTTCGTTTGGCGGAAAGTGAGAGGAGTGGGAGACCCTCGGACCCGTCCCCCCGGAGTGCTCTTCTTCAAAATTGGGGGGAGGAACTGAGCCAAATTTACTGTCACCTGTTAGGGGTTTAAGGTTGTTGCCAACGACGGGCGTAATCTCAGCGCTCTTTACAACGAGGAATTTCGTGGGCTTGGGCTGACTACGTCAGACAAGTGAGCATAAGCAACACAAGCATTAAGGCGGTTTGTTGACGAATGTCTGCCTATTCTTTCAACATAAGCAAATTTAGCGGTCTATTATCACATAAAAGAAATGCAGTGAAGTACTGCAAAAGTCTTCTGATACATAGAATACATCCTTAAAATTCTGCTGAGTTAAAAAAATGGCATAGTTTATCATATTATTAATATATATTCGCCGAATATCACTTTTGTTTTTTTAGCGTTTTTTCGATTATTCGCCTTAATGCAATATTTTTTCGATTATTCGCCTTAATGCAATATTGAAAAATAGAGGGCGCCACAACTCCTTTTGGGCAGATAGTGAATTTTCATTTTGGAGGTAACATTTAACTCTTCTGCATTAAAGCGGTTAATTTCTTACTTCAGGAAACGAAGTAACATTTACAGATTCCCCATGACGCAATTCATTCATCAAAATGTTATTTCTACAACACAAAACGTCCATATACATCCATTATATTTAAAAAGGCTGCAAACCTAAAGATTTCGGTTACGTCATTCCATCTTTCGCCGAGGCCAACGTGATATACAGGCCCTGGCGCGAAAAAGTCACGTGAACAACAAAGGCTGGAAGTCTTCCATCTTGGTATTCGTGCGTGCATTGTGTCTTGATATTTGTGGTGCTGTTTTTGTGTTTATATTAATCGCATTTTTATTTTGAATTTGAGCGAACTTAAACGTAACGTGTACGTTTTTGTTATAAGAAAATATTTCGTGCATTATTGTACTGAATTTTTGATTTGAACTTCTGTAGACGTGTTCCTGTTCACTTGGAATTAGAAAATTTGAGTAATCTTCAAACATTATTTTGGTAAGTAATTTATTCTTTTCAATTTGTTTCTTATGTTATATATTGGGTACACTTTATTTAAATTTTTAATTCATGTTAATTCTAATAAATAAAACAGTTATGGTGAGCGAAAAGTTTTCTATTTAGGCGCGAATTCAACTGCGACACTTTGCTAATCGCAGTTTCTTCATCGCAGTAGGGCCTAGGGCGTTCCTAACAGAGCCTAGCAAAGCGAATTCAGCTGCGACGCTTTTGCCCTCTCGCAACCGATGACGTCAAAATAGCAGTTGGAAACCAGCTATCTTCAGTTCAGTTCAGTTGTAATGGTAAAGACAGCGTGTAGCAGATTAACTGCTTTAACTGTCGCTTTTGGCGAGGTTTAAAGCCCTAAGGCGATGGTTATTAGAAAGATAGAGGCGATAAATCGCCACGCCTTACCGGCGAAGCTAATCAAGCACACAAAGTGCGTAAATGAAAGTAGAAAAAGATGTTTGCATCTGGGAAGCAGTCTGCTCTTACCAGCGGCCAATCAGCGTTGTTCAGTAGGCGGTTCAGGAATTCGACGAGGCGCGTCACGTGAGAGGTCACCCTCTCACGAACTAACCCCGAGGAATGCAGCTTGAAGACAGGGTATCCTGTAAATGAGAAATTAAAGTTTTCATAATTATTTTGAGTTAAATTGCTGGGTAGGAATCTAATGCATTTCGGCAAACTTAATTATAGCCATCAGGGCTTGAAATCCAGCCGTAAGTTTTCCAAATGTTGTTTGGGCTTCTTGAATCTGCTGTACGTAGGTGATGGTGTTTCTTAGAAATTCAGTAATGGTCTGATCCTGAGTTTGGGTCGATATGGCCTCAATTATTTCATGTGTAGTTGTCGGCTTTCTTTGCATTTTCTTAATTTTTTCAGAATAAAGCGGCTTCGCTTGTCTGTTTGCTGCTTGTTCGTTCTTCACTAGTTGGGGGAATTCTTCTTCTGTGATTTGGAATTCGAGTTTTCTGCGTGGTTTACTCTTCTCAAATCTGCGTTTGTATGCGCTGCAGCCTCTGTAGCTACATACATGATCAAGTTTGCAGAAAATACATACGGGCTTGTCACTTTCTGTCAGGGTGCAATCCTTGCTTCTATGGTTTTTACCGCACTTACAGCATCTTTCTGGGTTAGTGCATAGATGTTGGGAGTGCCCCCACTCCTGACATCTAAAACACTGTATCGGTCTTTTCTTCGGTGAATACTTTTCAATCCTA
>KK114582.1:13569-24031 GCA_000611955.2 Stegodyphus mimosarum | reverse complement strand
ATCTTTTGAAGGGAAAGAGTTTGGCACATGTACTTTTAAAATACAAAAGATCTATATTATTTTTAAAGTTAAAATATTGCATTTACAACATTTAAATGTTACAGTAGGAAGAGAGGCAGACTATAATCCGTAGCAGGAGCAGCAGACGAGACGAAAACTACCTTCGCGTACGACGGAACAAGCTCGAATATCTGATATTCTCATAACGTAGTATGTAATGTTTTGTTTTATGTCATGGTTTAGTTGATTAAAGCTTTATTGAGCATCTTAAAAGAAATAACACTCTTACTACATCGATCAACTGGAGTCGAAGAATCCGCTTTTCACGCTACATGGGCGTGTGGACTTAATTACTAACAACCGATGTCTTAAGGCCAAATTATCAAGCACTGGTTTTAAAGCAAGGAGTTGCTAAACAGCAATTGCACCATCATGCTCTACACTCTACGATAGGCTCATAGATATAGACATATTACTATATATATGGCTACGCTACGCGATATAAACAGCATTAACTGAAATTCCGGTACTCAAAATCATTTTCCCTTCTTTATCTCCTAGACAGGGAAAAACCGGCATGAGCAAAAGTGAAAATTTGGATTCTAGACGCTTGTCATTTTTGCTGCGGTGGTATAGTGTTCAACTAAAGTTTATTTTTGGAAGAAACTTCATTGACCATATCTGATAGAAGTATGAACGCTATGAGTTTAAGTAGTGATTGCTCAGCGGTAAATTCTAAAAAATGTGGTTTAACAGTTCTTGAAAGTACTAGTTGTAGTATCTTGTGGTGTATCGAAAATTTTTGTAATATACTGAAAGACGAGCATTCTATTCACAGCGATTTTTTCAGAATCCCGAACTATTTCCATTTGGCCTTTTATTTATCATTAACGTTTAAACAAAACAAAGTTTTCGTGCACGTCTGTAAATGCAGTAGGTGTGATGCTGTAGTTAAGGCCGAAAACGTTGATATTCGTTGCATTGTTTCTCTTGTGCAAAAGGAGGGTGAAAATAAGATAACAAAACATCTAGTCCTATTTAAAGACTCTGAGTATGCACGTGCCACATTTGAAAAAGATGAATTAACAGAAATAAATGAAAAATTCGTGGCAGTTCGTTGTACCATATCTATTAAAGAGAATTGCAGTTTAGATCGTTTAAAATGCTATAAATTTGAAAAAGATAGGCCATTAAGTGATGTGACTGATTTAACTGTACATGAGTTAAAAGAACACTTAAAAGTGCTTTTACAGGATGATAATTTTAACAGCATAACAATTAGTGTTGATGGTGAAGATTTTCTGGTGCATCAACATATACTTTCTTTTCACTCACCAGTGTTTGCTGCTATGTTACACCATAAAATGCAGGAATGTATTCAGAAGTGTATAACTATTGAAGATATTCCAGCTCATATTGTTGGAGAAATGCTTATGTATATGTACACTGGTAGTTTAAGTAAATTACAACTAGAAATGGTAATGAATCTTTTTGTTGCTGCAGATAAATATGCTATTATAAATCTTAAAAATCATTGTTCAAAATATTTGGCTTCACACTTAACTCAAGAAGATGTTCTTAATATTCTTGTACTAGCAAATAAGCATGCAGATGAAGAACTGAAATATGCTTGCATCAGTTTCCTGACTAAAGACATTGGTACTATAGAAAGTGACCAGTTTCTGTTATTCTTGAAATCAGAGCCTGAGTTGGGTAGAAATATTTTTCTTCATTTAGTAAAAGAAATATTTAAATAGTCATTCATATCAGTTAAAATAAGTTTTTAAGTATCAAATACTGTATTTACTTGCATGTTTCTTCCTCTCTTGTAATTTTCACATTTGTTTTTTCATCGTATGATTTAGGAACATCTGATCTATGATAACAATGTTAATGCATGCACAAACAGTAAAAAGTATATTGAAATTTTTAATTCCTCACTAATGTGTCTTTATGTGTGTATTCAATGCATTATATTTCATATATATTTTTATTTCCTTCATATAACACCATGTAATTTCACCTCCAGGTTTTCAAGCATTAAAATTAGTAGAAAAGGGACAAAATAAACAAGTAAATGCAGTGTAACCATGATTTTTTTGTATTGAAGATATGCTAATGTAATCTACTTAGGAAAAAGGAATAAACTTTTTATTGTTGAAATCAGGTTAGGTTATTTATTATGCATGGCTCACAAAGGCTATATGTTTTAAAAGGGGATGTATATGAGGCTAGTTTGCAGGGAGAACTAATTTATGTTTACAAAAAGCTTTGGAAAATATTAAAAAAAGTGTGGTCAGTTGATTCAGTCACTCATAAACTTGTAGTTTTCAGTGCTTTTAAAAAGTATTGTTGGGCAAATGTAAAATCGGAGTATAATCTGTTTTTATGGCATTGCATATTTATCATAAATAAGTAATATATAAAAATTTCGGCTCTAATGTAGAATTGGGTGCCCTTTCGATTGGCGAAAAACTTTGTTCCGTTTTGGCAATTAAACCCTATTTCTGGTTACCATGAGAGTTTTAACATGATTTTAGCTTCTTGATTTATTTAATTGAAAATAAATCGATGTGCACATGGACAAAGTCAAGGCAATGTGCAATGACTAGTTTGTGCAATTCTCTGATGTTTTTTTAAGTGAAAATAGGTCGATGTGTACATGGACACGGAGTTTATGAAATTCTTTGACTTCTTGTTTTGGTTTTGTGTAGCGGCCATCTTAAAATTGGGTCTTTTTGGCGCCGATCTTGGCGTCAAAACAGAATCGCCAAAAAACAAGGGACACCCGATTGTAAACTTTTACCAAAATTTCTTTCTCTTGTACTTCTGGAAAATAATATAAACACAGCCGAACTGGACAGGACAATGTTTTGTTGACAGTGTCATGAATGTGTTTTCTGTCAGTAGCGGCCATTCTGGCTAGTAGCCATGATCTTACTTTATTACAGATCATTCCATTCTTTTTATCAGTATGTTATATACTTGGAATTATATTAATTTTTAATAATAAATAAGTAAAAATACTTTAACCCTTTGACAACTAACAGGAAATATATGTCCCACTAAAAGTTTAAAAAGGAGAAGGAGAGGAAGGTGAGTCTCCTGAATGTTGGGGATTATCTTCCAATAGTTGGAAAATAAAGATGTCGATGGGCTCGTTCTACACAAATGAACATAGAGAAAAGAATAAATAATGAGTTGCCCATTATGTAATGTTGGATTATGCAAATAATACTTTACTGTGTATCATATGATGTAAATCTATTTCATATAATAAAGTTTTCGAGAATGTGCTTATAGTAAGTCGATCACGAAGATGTGCATATAATAAGTCGATCGCCTCATGTAGGACATATGTATCCCATCATTAACTACAGCTAAGACATATTGCATCCAGCCTTTGGCTTGAAAACCATTTGTCAAAAATATCCCAAATGTTAAATTTACCTTATTTATGATATATTTTGACCACCTGGATAGAAAACAGGATAATTTTTTTTTCTTTAAATTCGTAGTCAAAGGGTTAAAGAAGTTGTTGGAAATAGTTAAGTGTTAGCAGTGGTCAAATGGAGCAGATTACACAATTTAAAGCCATTTTTATTCTGTGGATTTTACATGCACCAAACTATAAAACATTTGATAATTTTGTAGGTCCTCCTATTAATATATGTCTAAATATCTATATCAAAGTGGACCGGCTGTCTCTGAATGCTAACTGACCAAAAATAGTAAGATAATGAAAAAACTTTAGCTGCCAATTTCCTAGAATATTTATTTAGGCAATAAATAAAACATAGCCCTGCATACAGTTAAATTCTGAAAGCTGTTGAAGGCAGTTTTTCTGTCATATAATTTAATTTTTTGCAGCTTAAAATGGACCTTATGTAATTTTTTAAAAATGGCCATATCAGTTCAAACCAAATGCAAAAAAGACATGATAATAATTCTACAGTACACTTCTGATAGAGAAAGCATATTTTTTATTAAGATTCTGCCATTAATATAAGTTTTAAGGAATATGTACCTACATGTTTTGTGTAAATTATATACAGTTAAAGTTGGTTACATGATTAATGAGCAAAATAAAAAAGAAGGAAAGGTCAGATGAGTAAGTTTTATGGAAATTTGTATTTCTAGTTCTTTTTCCGTTCAAAGTAAATGGTTTCTTTGCTTTCTATTCAAAGTAAATGCTTGAAGAGATGCTAGAAAAAAATTATCACGTTAATAATTTTATAAGGAATTTAATTTTAATCCTACATAGTGCTGCTTGATCATTCTATCATATCACTGTTGAAACATACAGTAATTTGTTAAGTATGCCAAACAGTTGAAGATGATGAATTAAAGACTTAGATGTGAATTATTACAAAATTATAGATAAATTGGTACTTTCTTATTAAGGTGGCCACCTCAGTTAGAAACCAGAATTGGCAAACTTGGAGTAACAGTAACAGTAAACGTGTAAAAGTAGTAATGCAGTGTCATATATGGTTAAAATGTGCAGTCGCAAAGCTATGCCCAATCCCACATTTATGCAATTCTCTTGTATTTTTAAGGAAAAACAGATGACTGTGTACATGTGACGAATCTCTTGTGATAATGTGCTAGTTTGGTACACTTTTCTTAAAAAATACTGCACCAATCATTTTCAAATCTTGCACGGTAGTTAAAAACATATCATTTAAGAATAATAAGAAGTATTTTACATTTTACTGAAAAAGAAAAAATATTAAAAATGAATTTGTAAAATGTTTTGAAAAATCATAAAAAAATTAGTATAAAATTATTAATATATTCAATACTACTGCTCCTAAATTTTATATCCTTCTTATTTTCAAAGAAATAGTAATGACAAACAACTGTAGAAAATTTGAACCTTCCACGTTGAATAGTTTTTAAGAAAAGTGTACCGAAAGTTAAAAAAAACACATTTTGAGAAAAATGAAAAAAACAATTTAAGCACTATTAAGTTATAAAAAATATCATTTTAATATTATATTTAAACCATAATCATCTTGAACTGACATTTCTACATCAATCTGTTTTTTCTTTATAAATGTATTTTTATTTCTGGCAACTTTAGAAAGCTATTGGTAAGCGAGCTGTGCCTCACGAATTCTAACACAGTCTATTTTTCGCAGACACTTTACCATATAAAACACTGGTTGAATTCCTAATAGTTCCATTACTCTACTGCGGCTTTGTACACCATCATTAAAGCATAATACTGCATCGAACAAGTCTAATTTTAATGTGATAACACTCACAAAAACAGATTTCAGTGTGCGTATCCAGATGCAATTATTAAAACTTTCATTGGTGTTTTGAGTTCTTCCATGAAAGCACTTTGACAGTAGTTTTTTGCCAGACAGAGTTCTGAACACACTTTTAATAGCTAATAGGACAGGTTCTGGCAAAGAATGTTTATGCACATATTTTTTACCTGCTGATATGGCTTTATTGTAGCCACACCAAGAATCATCATCTGTAGGGCAAAGGCCGTGCTGAGGATTTTCATCTGGGGACAATTTATGGAAATAAGTTGCCCATACGGATTTCACCATCTCATCTAATGAAGTATTGATATTGCGACGAATTGCTAAACCATAATATGTTTGTATTCGCATGATTTCAGTTTCGCTTAAACGGCCACGACCAGAAATCTTCTTGCTATCGGATAGTTTCTCATCCTTTACTTAGTTGCGAATAATTTTCAATCTTGTACCCATTCTTTTTTGTACATGGGCAATACACTCTAATTTTTCAATAGTAGTATCAGATCCATAAACCTTTTCTGCACACACTTTTTTGTAGCCTCTTGAATCACCATTCCCTAACTATTTTATATAACACACCCCACTTTCAGATTCTGAACGTTGAAAGATTTTAAGAACGCCATCAACTTCCATGCCTCCGCTGTATCCTTCAAAGTTCTTCACACATTCATAGGCTACATGCTGTTTGTTTCTGCATAATGGACAATACTTCATCAGGCACTCTACATCCATAATTTTTCCATTAAAAACAGAGGTGGCACATACAACACCATTCAGTGAAGAGTGACCCCTCTTCTGCCAGGTACCATCAAATGCAGCTGGAATGTCAGTATTCCCACTGTTATCTGCAACTGTTTCTTTTACAGCTTTCAACATTAATTCTTTAGCAATTTCAGATACTATAGGTAACAAAATTTTGTTACACTTCTGAAAGTTACTTGGAGGAGGAGGTAAGTTCATAACAGCACAGAATGTCTCTGCAGCTTTCTTACCTTTACCAATGCAACGCATTGCATACGTAAGGTGTAAATTAACATCTTTTAGATATTTTAGATGTCATACTACTCGTAGAATATCCACAAGCATTACACAAATACAGTAAACTTACTGCAAGTCCTCTGCGAGAATTACTTTGGTCTGTCACATCAAATGAATCACATTTCTCACAGTTCTTACATTTTGTTAATGCTTTCAACAAATGCAATAATGTTTCTGCTTCAGTTATAAAGTTTTTACTCTTCTGAGACTGTAAAAACTCATCTTCGCCATTAACTATGCCAATTTTGTACTCAGATGCACTCATATTTAGGGGAGACTTATTTACATCATGAGTAACATTTTTCACATATGTATGTTTATTTCCGGTATATTTTCTCTTCCCGAATGATTTTTTCCTCGGCATTTTCTTATTTAAAACCTTTATTCACTAACATAAAGCAATAGAAAATCATAAATAAACATAGAAAGCACGAATTTAAATTAAAAGGGCGAAACACAAAATAAATAAAGCATGTTGTAAATACGAAAATTGACAATTCTGCACCACACAATTAATAAATAAGCCAATTTAAAAACGTTTTGCCAAATGCCTTTCAAAAGAATCATATTCTGAACAAGGAAGTAAAAAACTGCTAAAACATCTGTATATGCAAGCGATAACAGACATTAAAACACCTGTCCCTTAAACTGGTGGGCGTGACAGTGCTTGTTTACATTTTTAATGAAAGATTTTGACCTTTTAAAATTTGGAAACATGCATAAATTATATATTTTTGCAATCATCTCAGTCTACTTTATTTTTCTAGCCCAAAATTGAAAATTTGGAAAATTTTATGTCATATGTCCCCTTAATAAAAGTATCAAGAAAGTGATTATTATGCACCGTAAAAGAACTCTAGGACGATAAGATTACAAGCTTCACAGAGCCACTTTTGGTGTTCACTTAAAAGGCTCAAAAACAAATCCACGGTGAATTAACCCATCTGCGTAAATAACAGAATCGCTCTGACAAATAAATCAAGATAAAGCCTCCATTCTCGCTGAACACTTCGAAACTTAGTTCAAACCTAATACGAGTCCCTGCGACTTTGATGTCGTCTACGACATCAGGTACTGCGTTAAATACTGGATCGACACTCCTTGTACAAATACTAATATTGAGCTTACCTCATCCAAAAAAGTAAATGATATCATTAAAAAATTAAGAAACAGGAAAGCCCCGGGCTTTGATGACATTAACAACATCGCAATTAAATGGCTACCGCCAGGAGTAATTTCCAGATTCACAGGAATTCTCAACACCTGTTTGTATAATTCCTATTTTCAGAAACAATGGAAAATGGTCAAAATGATCGTTCTACCTAAGCCGAGCAAGGACTTTAAGAAACCAGCGGGGCTATAGGCCAATTGACGTACTTCCCGAGCTAGGAAATATCCTAGAGAGGATAATACTAAATAAACTTCAACCCCATATGACTAAACTTCCATTGGAACAATTTGGGTTCCGTAAGTCACTTTCAACAACCAAACAGTTAGTGAGATTAAATGAATTCATCGATGGCGCCCTGCACAATCGTCAGAATGTTGCCTTACTCATGCTGGAAGTGGCAAAAGCCTTCGACCGCGTTTGGCATGAGGGGCTAGTTTTCAGACTCATCGGCCTAAATTTCAGTAGAGAACTAATACTTATTCTTTACTCATTCCTAAAAGGATGCAGATTCTTCGTCAATATTGGAAAAGACTCATCCGAAAATAAAAGGACTCATGCTGGTGTCCCTCGGGAGTCGATCTATATTTTCTAAGTAGTAGATATTCTCCAAATCAATACTGATCACTTCTTCCTAGGCTGCTACGCCGACGACACAGCAGTTGCTGTGAAGTCGGCTAGTAAAGATCTTGCTGTAGATAAACTTCAGAACTTCATGCCGCACCTGGAACACTGGTGCACAAAATGGAGGGTTGCAATTAATGCAGATAAGTCCCAGCTGCTCATAATTAAACGCAAGAATTCTCGAATATCTCCTACTACTAAGCTAAAACTCTTCAAAACTGAAGTTCCTCTAGTTGCCAAAGCTACATACCTCGGCATAAAGCATACAGAAAATTTCAAATGGATTGAACATGTTACGTATGTAAGGGGAAAACCCGAGGAGTTATTCAAAGACTTACATCATTACTCAACGCCAAGTCGAAACTAGACCGCAAAAGGCACATCTAACATCACCATAATCTGACCTATTTTCGCGCACGCATCTTCTGCCTGGGCTTCGGCCAGTGAAAAGGATCTTAAGAAGCTGCAGATTAATCAAAACAAGTTACTTCGACTGATGACAAATGCTCATTTCTTTGTCTCAAATAACACTCCATAAAGACGTAAAAACTGAGACGGTCGAAAAATATCTGCACAAGATGAACGATAACTTCTTCAGAAAGGCGAAAAACTGTGAACATCTCGCGAAACTCAATGCTTTATGTTGCTCTCGCAGAAGACTCCCACATAAGACCATATGCGGTCCACCTCACTCATGGCTATAACTTCCCTACTTAATATTACTTTTTACCTAGGACTATTGCAGCTTTTTGCTCTCGTTCTCGCACTGTATTATATTGTTTATTTTCATTACTTGGGCTGTATTTTGTCGTATTAACAGCGTATTGTATTTATATTATCTCATATTTCGATTGTATATACTTGCATGCATATACTTCTGATATGTAAATATACCTGTTGTTTTTATATGTCATGATTTTGCTTTGGTCTCCCTTAAGAGTAAGTTTTGAGAATTACGAATGCTGCCTTTTGACAATAGATGGCGCTGACCGTTGCCCTGGATTTCTGACGTCAGAATTATGTGTTGCTATCTTTGGCGAAGTTTTCGCTCATGTTAAAATACAAGCTCTTGGCGCCATATTTTTATTATGAATTTGTGCAACGTAACAAAATATTTGCAAGTAAAACAAACGTGACAGTATAAGAAAAGCATTCTGGTAAGTAAGAATTCTTTTTATGTGGGGGGTAGTATTTTTATATTATTCATATTACGTACTTTTCATCAAAATTTTTTAATCATAGTTATGGGAATAAATAAAACTTTTATGGTGAGTAAAGATCGAAACACAAACATGCAGTCTACCTTCGCTTTCTCACCGCTTCCTGAGGTCGTTTGTCACTTGTTCGATTTTTACCTTAGGAGCGAACGATAAGAAGACTTGAAGTCTCAACAAAAAGGCTGAATTCAGAAAAATTATTTGATATCTATGATGATGTCCTTAAACAATGGACTGAATTGGGAATAATAGATGATGCCACAGACGTACATCTTTAACACCAGCACTTTCTTCCTCACCGACCTATAGTCAAGGAACACGGGACTACCAAAGTACGTCCAGTGTTCGATGCGTTCTGCTAGGCAAATTGGATCTCCATCTTTGAACCAGTACCTAGTCCGGTCCCAATTTATTAGAACCCATTCCAAGTCTCCTTCTGAGATTTAGAGAACTTAAATATGTTGTTATTGCAGATACTGAAAAGGCCTTTTTGCAAGTGAGCGTTCGGCCGGAAGAACTAAACTATTTGAGATTTTTCTCATGGCATGACAGCGACTGTAAAGAAATTAAAGTAATGTAACACAACAGATTGGTCTTTGGTGTAAAGAGCAGCCCTTTTCTTTTGGGAGCAGTCTTGGATTATCATTTAGGAAAATATTTGAATGATGCCATATATAATCAAGATTATATTAAGATTCTTCTCTCGAGTTTCTGCATTGATAATTTAATAATGAGCTTAAACGATGCATATGATATATTACCCTTCATTGAGACGTCTCAAGCCATACTGAGTGAAGGAAAATTCAATTTAAGAGGCTGGCAGTACACCATTGATAATGCTTCTCAACCGTTTACTTATGTATTAGGACTTTTATCGGATAGAAAAAAAAGGATACACTGATGATAAATCTGGACTGGTTAGACAGCTTTAAATTTGAAACTATGTAAAGAAGAACGATTCTTTTCGTCACTCATAAGGTGTTCAATCCTGTTGGTTTATTATGTCCTATTTTGCTGATACCCAAATTGTTATTGAAAAAAAAAGATGTGTAAAGAAAACATACCTTGGGACTCTGAAGTCAAAGCTAATACAAAAGAATTTATGAGCTGGTTTTCAGAACTAATGGTTTCTGTAA
>KK114582.1:3499-13553 GCA_000611955.2 Stegodyphus mimosarum | reverse complement strand
AGAAGTGATCCAAGTAGACAAAACATTTCTTTGCATACGTTTTGTGAGGCTAGTCCTTCAGCCTTCGCAGCTGCTGTTTACATTCGTGCGGAAACATCGGGGAATGTCCAAGTTCATCTCTTAGCGGCCAAAGCTAGAGCGGCTTCTGTAAAACCCATGACTATCCCTCGACTGGAGCTGATGGCTGCTATGGTGGGAGCTCATTTGTGTGTATCTGTTGTGGAAGGGCTACGGAAAGATGCTGAATAGCATTATTGGACTAACTCTACGGTTATTTTAGGGTGGATTCAGCTTAAAGAATCTTTGACGGCACTTGTGAAGAACAGAGTGAATGAAATAAATAGTTTAACGGTTCCTCTTGCATGGAAATACCTTCCTAGGATCAAGAATCCAGCTGATTTGTCTTCTCGAGGATGTTCTGCTAGACAACTGTTATCAACAAATGGTGGGAGGGACCTACTTGGTTAGTAGAACCTTCATTTAACTGGCCCATAAAAGAACAAAATTTTTATAAGCATTCTATAGCTAAGGAAAAGAGAAAAACAAAATCTGATGAGCAGTCTTCTATCTGTTCTTTAAGTTACTCAAATACTTGTAGCTGCAAAACTGATGAAAAGAAAAATAATGGATGCAGAACATTACGGGAGCTCTGAATAAGACAAGTTCCATTATTTTATTTTATTATTTAACTATTTTCTATTACTTAATGATTTACTCAATTTTAACCATCAGTTATTTTAATTATTAACCAGTTTATCATTTTAAATATTAATTAGTTTTAATTATTAATTACCTTAATATTTTTTATTCTCTTTTCTGACAAGCTTTCACATGGTTCTGGCACTTCAAATTTTAAAATTAAGCCGTACATTCAATGACAGCTTAGATGTAAGTCATTTAATTACAGTTTGTATCCAAAAAAACTTGTATAAATTTTGTACACATTTAACAGATGAAATGAACACAAACAGGATGAGATATACTACACGTACAAAGTTAAAAAAAAGACCTCAGTTATTTTATAATGTAAATACCTGTCTGTTGAAAAGCAGTTTAATATTCTATAAATAGTTTCCTGGCACAAAATTTGTTTTCAATTGCATTTTTATGCAGAATTAATGTCACAGTATTGAAGAACATTATCATTTTTGTGTTAATACAGTAGTTAAATTCAAAATTTGGGGGAAATACATCTGTTTTATCTTTTCACTTTCCAAGTCTTAAGAGCATTATCTATAAGAGTTGCCTCCTCTCCACAATTAAAATGTTTATCATTAACATTTCCAAAAATAGTAAAATTTATATAAAAACTATAATTATAGTCTCCTAATTCTCCGCCAATGAGAAATAAACCGAAATTAAATCCAAAGTTGTCTCATCCTCAAATATGGTTTTGTTAACCAGGCAGTCCACAACAGCATTGGCAGTGAGCTGTATATCCTTGTTTTTCAGGATGATCGGGACTTTTCTCCCTTTCCAATGCTCTCCAATTTAGATAGGCTGTCTTTTTGTCGACGTACTATGGTTCTTGCACTGTTATTATGTTTATTTGCTTTCTCAAGTACTCGTCAATCATAGATAGCTAATACAGGTGCCCGTCAGATATCACGCGTAGTTGGTTTCTGAAAATATGTGTGAATGCTGAATGTTTAAAAGCAGAGGCATGTAAAAAAAATTAAACATATTATTTTTAAATATTTATTTATCAATATACATAATTAAATTAATGAGGTGTATTTAAGCGTTTCCAGGTGTTTTCGTAATTATCAGTTCAAGAATTATTTTCCACCCTTCTTTTTCTTTTCTCCATAAAGCATTCTATAATATGTTGTGTCTTTATCAATCGCTCTATGTACTTGAGGTGTACATTTTCCATTGAAATCATATTCTTCCATGACAGTCAAAAATTTGTTACGATGCACTGGAGGCTTCATTCATATTTTTGATTGTCAAAGACTTGACGAGTTTGTCGGCTTCTTCTTCTTCACTTTCACTGAGTATTTCATTTAACTCTTGTTGCTCAGTTAAGCATTTGACAGAGGTAGTGAATGAGATACAATTAACTAATTAATGTCTTTGCTGTTGATGTCCAAATTTAGTTCACTTATTAAGCTAACTATTTCATCTGTGCTAATTTCCTAAGTTTCTTCAGAATTTATAAAATCCCTCATCATTTAGAGGCATAACTCTATCCAGGAAAGGCTGGCAAATACATTTATGAGTTTCAAAGTATTTCTTAACACTCGCAGACAATGAAATTTGCACACAAAAGGAAAAAAAACTCATACTTTTGTTATATATATGTATATATATGCCAATTTCAATATCTGCAGCAAGTGCAATGGCAAGAAGTCAAACCGCGCCGATCGCCGAAGCCTAACCACGTTGTGAACCTGAAGCGAGCTGGATAACCATTCTTTGATGAAGTAAATAAAAAATTTTTTGGTGAATTTTCCTTGAATGTAGTGAAAAATGTCGTCTGAAGATTACAAAATGCCGAAATTAAACGGAGATAATTATCACACATGGTGTATTCGCGTGCTGTGCTTGTGCAGAAGAGATGTTGGGAAGCAGTGGAACCCGGATATGGAAATGAAATGAGCAAAGCGGAGAGGAAAAAGCATGACGAAGCCCTTACTCTATTATTCCTCACAGTTGAAGATACATTTCTAGACGATGTTGGAAATTGTGTTAGAGCCAGAGACGCCGGAAACTGTTTAAACGAAATGCATACGAAATTCGGTTTACTTCACGTACTGCAGCTTATAAGACAATTCTTTAACATAAATATGAAACCAAACGAATCTGCCCAATCCTGCCTAGGAAGATTAATGGATTTGCATAGAAAATTAGCTAATGTTGGATATGCTTTTACAGATAGAGAAGTGGCCCTAGTGATGCGGTTGGGACTGCCTAGAAGTTATGAATCACTCATTCTAAGTTTGGAAAAAGACGAAGTAAATCTGACAACAACGATTGTGAAACCAAGGCTACTCGTAGAAGAGAAACGCATAGTTAGAAACGAGAGTTTAGCTAAAGTGTATCATGAAGAGCAAGCTCTTCACACTAAGTTTTGCCATCAATCAGAAGAAGCCTGCATTTGGAAAACCCATAAAGATGTATACAGGTAAAAAGTCAAATGAAGAAGCAGAAACAAGCAGAGGAAGAAATACTAAATGCTTCAGCTATGGCCAGTGGGGGCACATTTCTAAAAATTATGAAGAAGCCAAATAGCAAAGCCCAAACAGTGGCAAAACTGCAATTGACCTTAAGACAAATTATGCACTCCTAGCAAACGAAGAAAAATCAAGAAAAAATAATCTGTGGATTTTAGACAGTGGAGCTATAGAACACATGACCTCTGAGAAAAGAAAATTCTCAGACCTTAAGTACACATCTCAAGCTGAAGTCGCTAATTCAGGAAAAGTAAAGGTCACTGGAATCAAAAATATTTTATTTTCTGTTGAAGAAGAAGACGGAGAAAAAAATGTCACTATTGAAAATGTCCTATATGTTCCAGAACTAGGAGGAAATTTGTTATCCATTGGAAGAATTGAAGAATGAGGATTTAAAGTGGAATTTGCTGAAGGAAGAGCCAGGATGATTGGTAAGAATGAAGACACTCTTCTATATGGTGAGAAAAAAGGGAGGCTCTATATAATTGAAGAAAATATGAGAACTGCCTATGTTATGAAAACTAAAAGTGCAGACTTACTGCATCGTAAACTTGGTCATCCACATTCTTGTATAACAAAAAATACTAGCTCCATTGAAGGAGACCTGAAATCAACAGTATTATCAAATGCACCTTGCCAAGTCTGTATCCAGGAAAAATGAAAAGGAAGAAATTTCCAATGGCCACCAGTACAAAAGCTGAAGACATTTTAGAAGTTATACATTCGGATGTTGTTGGTAAAATTTCTCCTCCATCCTTTGGAGGTTCAAATTATTTTGTGACTTTCACAGCATTCCCTATGAAGGCCAAAAGTGAAGTACCAGAAAAATTTGAAGAGTACCGTTGCATGGTAGAAAATCTCCAAAACAGAAAAATCAAATTCCTGGGACATGTCAATGGTGAGGAATATATAAGAAAGAAGTTTGATAAGTACCTTGCTGCGCATGGGATCCAAAGACAACTAACTATACCTGAGACACCACAACAAACGGCTTGGCAGAAAGACTGAACGAGACATTGATAAACACGACAAGATGCTTACTTATCAGGAGCAGATCACAGATTTTGGGCTGAAGCAATGCCAATGCGGCCTATTTCCCCATCTATGGCAACTGATGGTGATATTCCAGAAGAAAGATGGTCAGGATCCAATAGCAGAACAGGCCACCTCAGAGGTTTTGGATGCAGAGCCTGGAGCCATGTTCTCTCATATTGAAGGGGAAGCAAGCTTGATCTAAAGCTACTGAATGTGTTTTTGTAGGATATCATAAAGGAGTCGAGGGCTACAAACTGTATGATCTGAAGAAGAAACAATTTTTTGTCAGCAGAGATGTCATTTTTGAAGAAAATGTTTCCCCTTAAAACTAAACAAGTGTGAAAATCCCACAGAAGAAGCTACTTTTAAAATTGAAGACATTGAACCAGAATATTCCATGGACCTACCTGAAACAGAAGCTGATGACCCTTCTCTAGATCATGTAATTCTTGATGCAAATGACTCGAATGAAACCCCAAGTCCAAATACAGATCTGAGTGACCAAAATTCTGAAAGATGTCCAGACCTGCAGCTTCGAAATGCTCCAGATTACAAAGATGAAAACTCAGACCATTCAGTTATAGAAACGCAAGATGTTACTAACAACCCAGATCCTGAACTTGAAGCAGCCACCAGAAATTCCTATCCATGGAAGTGACAGAGGTGAAAAAGGAAAACCAGAATTCCGAATCATCTTGAAGATTTTTACCTATACAATGTCCATCAGATACAACAATCAGAAGAAAAAGACCCTGTGACTCTAAAAGATGCCATGTGTTCCAATTCAAACCGTTCTATTTGCCGATTTGGGAGAGCATTCGAATTCATTCTATTCAGACTTCTAGTCTAACAATAATCCAAATCAAATTACTTATTAAATATTATTTATTTACACGCAATACACTATTTACAGGGTTGAAAGTTAATTTCTAATCAAGAGATGGGAGTTTTCGATTCGAAGTTCTATTCGAGAGCAGCCGAGCAACACGACCGCTCGCTTCCAAGTCTCTTGCCTCGACTCTGTTGCCAAACGGCAGAAGCGAAACTCTATTTCGCTTTCGACTTGTAACATTTCTCCCACCTTTTGATTTTTGACAAAGTAGGAGAAAATCAAAACAAATATGAAAAATGAAAATTAAGATTGTATTATAAAATGAGAAACTTAAATCTTACCAAATTTTAACAACTTTACTTAGGTGTAACAAATCTCTTGAATATTTTAAACATACCTAACATATTCCAAACTTACATTCTTTAACCCTTTAACTGCTTAAGACGTCTTTAAACGTTTTCAGAGATTTTTCTAAAAATGCTTAAGACGCGTATACACGGAACTGAAATTCTCAAAAAATGATTAAGACGTGTATACACGGAGGCGAGGTTCCCGATAAATGCTTAAGACGTGTTGAGACGCTACGCGAGGTCTTCTTTCCCCCTGCGTTTCCGCAGGCGGCTGTCATTTGCACAAAGCTTTTAATAGGCTGTGAAATCTGTTTGAATAGCGCACCTTACGGAAGAGCCCTCTGAGTAAAGGCTTATTCTCAGACAGCAAGTGTATATTATTCTGCAAGGTTTATGAATGATGACAAATCGTTTTACAACTGTTTGCCTTCTGGTACATTGTTGTAATGCTGATTACATCCCAAAATCCTTAGTAAAAATAGGAAAAATTCAGAAATGTAATAAAATATGCATTTTTAATAAATCATATAATATATAATTGACTATTTGATCTTCGTGTTAAAAGTTGGTTACAGTTTCTGATTTCTCAACAACAAGAAAAAGATATATAATGTCAAAATTAACTTTTTGTTTGCCTTCGTATTTCAGGTGTTTGTAGCATGCCTGAGTTTTGGAATTTGTAATTGTGACTGATTGTTTTACTATAAACGCGAACTTACATGTAAAAGATTCTTCGAAGTAGAAATTAAAATATTCAACTTCAGAAATTATAATAAATCGAGTAAATGAATATGCCGAAAAAATTCATGAAGATCAATAGCTTTGTTTAAATAATTTATTAAAATTTGGAATGCAACCAAAATTTTAAAATCTGCGTGAAATTCTCCGCCTTGTCTTGGAACTCTTTTAGAAAGAAATCTATAATTCTTTTATTCTTATATTTAATGGAATATAAGAGATTTGAAAAAATAAGTGCTTTGAAGTGTTAGATATTTTGCGCCCAAAATATTGCGGTTGAAAATATTACGGTTATTATATGTTTTATTATCAGAAAATAAATTATTTCCTCTCCAAATGTCAGGGCTGATAGCGATAAATTGAATGAAAGTTTTCCTTTATATTGAGAACTTAATTAATATATAAATTCGTTATTACATAGTAACTGTATCTACGCAATTATTTTACAAAGCCTTTTGATACAAATGCTAATAAACGCCACCAGCAGTTGAGTGGCTAAGTCGCTGAACACTGGTAGTTTGAGATGGGTTCTAATTCCAGGGAAGGGGCTGTTTACGGTTTTTCCTCAAGTGTAACGTGGATGCGAGTCAGTTTCCTTTACGAAATCCTTCGCGAAGGCATACTTATAAGGTATTTTCTTTCTCCTTTCTGCATGCCTTCGTGGTTTCACGGTAGCATACTCTGCGCGTATTCGAGAAGTTCAATTTCGAGTCCCAGCGAGGGTATTGTCCCTTTTTCGCGCCTCATGTCTCAAAATCCTAATGACTCTACGTACTTACTCTTGGAAGGTAGTCTTGTATACGTCGAAATAATTAAAGCAAAGGTATGAGAAGGATTTTAGTTAATGTATGCACTTAACTGCTTTCGCTAAGAGGAAAATCAATCCCAAACCATCCGAATAATCTTCCGTATTCATGGACGATTTGTTTTTTTATATATTTTACTAAGAAAGAAGTTTCTCGTATTAGCGGGATAAAAGGCATTGAATAGTGTATAAAGTAATCCCTGTTTTCTCAGTTATTTGGGAAAGACGGACCATTTTTCAATGGATGAAGACGTAATTAATTTATAGTCATCATATAGATGAATGTTGAATGACGCCCGAAAATTTTCACAGTGAGCTAAACATAACTGAATTATTAATGAAAAACTTTACTTATCAGCAAAGATATATAAGCACGTATTTACGCAAAATGCACGATTAAGCATAAAAAATGCAAGTAAAGTGACGATTCTAAAATTAATTTTCCAGAAATAAAGCAGAGTGAGCCCACCTATAGACAAATGGATACAGCCGCTGGGCACCAGTAATTTAGTCCGGATCGAATTTCAAGACTGACTGCATGTCATTTTCATTGTTTTTCCTTGTATACAGCATAAACCAGTTTAAATCCTTGAAGTCCTTCATAAAATCACCTCTTTCTTCAGGCAAATATCTTTCACATTCTTTGCCACAGTCAGTTAAAACTGAGGATTGAGTTAGCATATATTTTACTTGCAAATTATTTGTTCACTTTTGTTATTATTATTGTACCTCAGGAGATGCATTTTTTTTAACTTAACGATTAAAACCGCCTATTTAGAAAAGCAAAATTTGTAGACATTAATGTGCTTCAAAAAATTGAGTAAAAAATCTAAAAGCTGGTGAGAGTTGCCACTCCGTGAAATGTAAGATCTTTCATTTATCTTCCATGCACACGCAAAAAGAACAGCTTCTTAGAGCGTTGTCATTCAGTAAAAGCATCAGCTCTTTAATTAATTTTTCCCATTTAATCAATTTACTATTGATTAAACAATGGAGTGATTTAAAGTTAATAAAAGCACTTCTTATAACATAAATCTTCATTTAACTTTTTCGACAATGTCGGTATAAATTAAAATTATATATAGCTCATAACTTTAACAGCTTCGTTGTAATTTATAAAAGATAGATGTTGTCACTGCATGAAGAAATACACTCATGTCCATAAATTAAGGATAATGCAAAATCAGGCAAAGGAAGAGTTAGAAGCAAAACAAATTTCACTTATTTGTAAATCTTATTTATTAAACAAAAGGTAAAGAGCAAAAAAAGATGCTATATGTTTGATATTATTAAAAAAATTAGCGATTTTTTCTCCCTGGAGCAAATTACAAAAAAAAAACCTATTTACAAAAAACCAATATTACATGGTTGGTATGATTGTTAATACATTTTATGTCTCGCAGACGATGCAAGACAGTCCGTACAACGCCCAGACATGCTGAGTATCAAATTATCGATTTGATCTTGGGGGATATTACACCACTCAAAAAACAATGCCCTCCGAAGTTCCGGTAGACATGTAGGAGGAGGTTGACGGGTTGCAACTCATCGGCCAAGCATGTCCCACACGTGCTCTACTGGATTCAAGTCCGGTGAGAATGCTGGCCAGTCCATACGGGTGATATCCTCCGATTGAAGGCATTCGCTTGCGACGTTTGCACTTTGAGGTCTGGCGTTGTCATCCATAAACACAAATTGTGCGCCCATGGCGCCCCGAAACAAACTTACATGTTGTTCCAGAATGACGTCCCGAGAGATTTGGCTTGTCATGGTTCCAATTTGAACATGCAGGCCAGTTCTGGAACCCAGAATAATTCCACCCCAAACGAGCACTCCTGCACCACCGTAACGGTGTCGTTCAATGATGTTTTCTTGGTGGTAACGGGTACCTGGAGCTCTCCATATGAAAGTTCGGCGAGAATCAGACTGCAAGCTAAACCTGGACTCGTCGGAAAACATCACACAAGCCCACTGTTGCGGTGTCCACAATGCATGCTCTCTACTCCAGGCGACAGTGAGTTGCAGTAAGTGGAACGCATCTGACAGGTCTACGAGCATATAGGCCAGTCTGCCCTAAGCGTCTGTACACGGTCTGCGTTGAAATTGTCGTACCAGCGGCTGAAGAGAGCTGACGAGACAGATCTGAGGCTGTGCTCCGCCTGTTTCTTTTGACAGTAACTGCCAAATACCGGTCCTCATTCGGCGTTGTAACTCTGGGGCGACTTGTGCTGTAACGTCTACTCAAATTACCATCATCTTGGAATTGTTCCCAAAACCTGGAGATTACACTCTGGGCAATTCCAAGTTCGTCTGATACTTCCAGTTGGGTACGCCCACATTCCAGGCGGCCGACAACTCTACCACATAAAAAATCATCCAAATGCGTCCTTTGTGTCATAACTATTCGGTTATTGCACTGAAATGCTTATAAAGCGCCTGCGAACAATTTTACTTCTTTACCTGTATTCCTTATATATCACTCTCTTACACTCTCATCATTGTGACGTACCGTCGGTGTCATCTGGTTACTTCCTGAAATTTGCGTATGATTCTTGGAGATGTGTGTAGTGATTTTACAGGTGATATATTTATTTTAGAGTTCGATTTCCACGTGACTCCGAATTATCCTTAATTTATGGACATGAGTGTAGATATTTAATTGGTACGCGGTTCGTGGTGCGAGGAAAAAAGGTCAGGACCGGATTCAGAAATATTAGTATGTATGCATGTAAGTATCGATGTGTTCATGTATATATGCATATATGTACGTACGAATATATGTGTGTGTATACATATACACAGATACTCACATATGTACATTTCTGAATCCAATCCCGATAACAGAACAGTACCATTTAATTTATCTACTATGTGACATTTCTGTGTTCATAGTTAGTTCTCTTTCATCAAATTCTTACTTTTTATACTTTAAATTTGCGAGATTATATGTTAAAGTAAAAATGAAGCTTATTGTGAGAAAAATATGTCAGGTTATAGAATAAATTTATTGACATGTTCCTTTTTTATATCTATTATCGTACAAATGTACGTTTAAATATCAGAAAATAGTTATTGAAATGAAAACATTTTTGCACTTATTATGCAGTTATTATTATTA
>KK114581.1:186160-202338 GCA_000611955.2 Stegodyphus mimosarum | reverse complement strand
AATTACTGAACCATTTCAAAAACTTTCATGATATATGTATTTCAACTGAAGATCTGCTGTTCCTTTCTTTTCAAGAATTTAATGTATGGAAAAAAGACATTGAAACCGAAATAATATGCAGTTTTGTACCCGGATGTGGTGCTCCAAAAAGAATTTCTGATACCCACTACTTTTTTGTGTGTCATCGGTCCGGTGTTTATACACCTCAAGGTAATGGTATTAGACATCTAAAAGTACAAGGGTCGAAAAAAAATAATGGGTTTTGTCCAGCAAGTATTAATGTTTTTGAAACTGATGGAAAATGCTGTGTTCACTGCATAAAGAGTCATGTCAGACATAAAAATGAAATTGGACATATGTTTCTTTCTAAGGAAGGTAGAATGTATTTAGCTTCTAAGATTGCTGCTGGTATTCCTTTCGAAAGAATTTTAAGTGAAATTCTTGATTCTATTGCAGGGGATCCAACATGCATGCATCTAGTCACTTGACATGATTTACATAATATTGAATTTCGATTTAATCTTTCTGCTATAAAACATACTGATGATGCAGTAAGTGTGGAAGCTCGGGTGAATGTCATGCAGCATTCAGAAAATTCTTGTGTGCTGTTTTACAAACCACAAGAGCAGCAGTGTGATATACACCCTGTTCTCAAACCTGAAGATTTTGTCTTGATAACTATGAATAAAGTTCAGGGACATATGCTTCAAAATTTTGGTCACGATTGTATATGTATTGATGGAACACATGGTTTGAACTGATCACAATCCTTGTGATTGATGGTCTTCGCCAAGGATTCGCCTGTGCTTTCTGTATATGTAGTAGAAATGACCATACTGTGATGGCAGTATTTTTCTCTTACATACAGAAAACATGTGGGTATATAGAGTCAAATATATTTATGTCAGATATGGCAAACAACTTTTACAATGGGTGGTGTGAAGTAATGCCAGTCCCCAAGAAAAGACTTTATTGTAGTTGGCATGTAGATAGAGCCTGGAGAAGTCAGTAAATAAAAATAAAAAATAAAGAAAAACAAGTAGAGGCATACAAAATTCTAAGAACTCTACTAGCAGAAAGATATTATGTCCTTCGAAAAGATGTTGAAAGCAGCAAATGAGAAGCTATTGAGTGATAATGGAACAAGTGACTTCAGCCAGTATTTTGCGAATTACTACACAAAGAACACCCAATCATAGGCGTATTGCTACTGTATGCAGTGCAGTCTTAACACAAATATGCACTTGGAACGGATGCATAAGACAATCAAATATCTTTACCTAAATGGTAAAATAGTGAAACGGTTGGATAAATCGGTAACAATAATAATGAACTTTATTAGAGATAAACTGGTGGATAGACTTATTATTTTGCATAAAGGTAAACTATGTACAAAACTTCAAAATTTAAGGAAACGACATACACTAGCCTTAACTAAATCGTATTTAGTTACGGAAAACGAAAGAGGGTGGCAAGTTTTATCACGTGATTGTTCTGAAATATCTACATAGTTGAACAAAAAGGCAACTTTGTGCTTGCAAACTTACTTGTACTGACTGCAATGCATGTATTCATAAATATACTTGTACATGCATAGATGCTAGTATAAAGTGGAATATGTGCAAGCATATTCATTCTGTATGTCAGTACAGAAAAAGTAAAGAAGCTGATGATCATAATGATTCAGAAGGTAATTTATTTATTGATCATGATGATGACAAACTTAATGAGCAAGATATAATTTCATCGGAATTTGGAAAAAATTTACCTAGCACTTCTAAAACTCTAACTTTGATGGAAAAAGTTCAGAATATGAGCGAAAAGTTTTTATTCATTGCATGCTCAATCAAAAATGATGCTGAGTATAATGCAGTAAACAAAGTGTTAGATGCAATACAACCAACACTGGAAGCAGTGTGTGCCGATAATTCCAGCTTTTCTAAAATTCAAACTGCTAGCCCTTCCAATAAAAATATTACACCCCAAAGTACGACAAAGAAAAAGAAAACATTGAGGTGTTCTAGAGACGTTTATTTTTTATAAAAAAAGGAGAAAGAAAAAACACACATAAAAATTTGTGTAAACTCACAAATGATGAACTTCAAATCACTGCCTTAGGGTTACTGAATGTTGGAGAGTCGACTAATAATTGGGATATGAGACCAGCATCACAGCAAAACAGTCTAGAAGAAGACATCACAGACAAATAGTTTAAAACAGTCCAAACTTCTGTATTCTAGGATAGTAGTATATGCTCTCTGCTTTTATGTAATACTTGTCTGAATACCTAGTAGCTTCCATTTTAGATTTATGGTTATATAGTAACCTAGAATTCAAATTTTTTTGCAATACTTAATAATAAATGCTATGAGAGAAATAAATTATGTATAGATAAATTTCTAAATTCATTAATGATACCTGTTGTTTAGTAACTATTTTGTTGATTAATAAATATCAATGTTTTTCTACATTTCAAAAATGCATGCTCATTGTAAATCATTTTATGGGCAAATAGCAAGCATCTCATAAAGTAGTTAGTCTAAAATTTACATCAATTTTAAAACATATGAATGAATAACAATTACACTATTCTAAAAATTTCTCAATTTCATAGTAATTTAGATGCAACAATTAGTAAATTGGCCAGATACCAATATTCAGCTTGAACTTAATTTGGATATTCATCTACCCAGTTGCTGTATATAAATTTTATTTTAGTCAAATTATATGTAAACCAAAACTCTGTATATAAATAGTAGTAAAGGTCAATGAAAAATGTACAAAATGTCTAGAATTTTGATTCAGAAGAAAATACTAAATTTTAATTACATATAATTAATAAGTACAGATTAGTATGTTATGAAAATGCCATCAATTTAAATCATATGACAAATTTTAACTGAGTAGCACTCATTGAAAATTTTGGATTATTACAGAAAATATAACTTCATTGCCTAAGATTTTTGTTCATTACTGTATATACTAATTACATACTAATTTGTAAGTAAAAAAAAACCCCTTAAATCATGAAATTCTTCCTTGGTTGAGAGGAAAATTCATTACTCTTCAGAACTTATGGTTTACATGAAATTTATTTCATATATTTGTTATTTAATAATTTCAAAATGATGTACAGCAACATTTTCACTGTACATTGAATGTATTGTATTAACTCATCCTTATCTCTTTCTACGCTTTAGTTCCAATATTTTCAGGATCAGTAGTTACTGATTGGGGGGGGTCAAACTCAATTACAATATTTCAACAATTTTTTCTGCATTTAGTTGCTTAAATTTGGAATGAATTCATTAACATTAATAATGTAATATGCAGTGATGTGAAATGGTATTTACTGAAAAGTACAGCATATACAAAATTATAATCTTTTCTAAGATGACTATGCATGAATGATGATGATCATCTTCTAAAGGTGAAAATTTAGTGCTAGTATTTATGTTTTTGCAGGGCCATTCCTAGGCCATTAGCTGCCTGCATACTTTCTTAGAATTGCCATCCCCAAATTAAAAAAAAATTTCAATGATTAATAAAATTTTTATTTCATTCTCACTATTTACATATGACAAATTGTATAAAAAGTATTTACATAAGACAAGTACTTAAAATGAATTTTAAATATTTAGTTGCGGTATCACGAGAGTCAGGCCACCCACGTTCTTTTAAGCACTGCACCCTTCGCTAGGAATGACCCTTTGTATTCGGAAATACTGGCCATGTTCAGAAATGGCCATCTTACAGTGGTGGTTATCATGACAGAATTTGCTGCATTTCAAATACAAAGACTAATGAGTTAATATACTCTAATAAATTTATGAAAAGTGGATAAAGAGGAGAAGTCAGAGCGACCATACTATAATAAATAAATAATTTGTTGTATGCATGGGCAGTCGACTGTAAACACCATGCCAAAAAAAGTCGCCCAAAATCTGTGCACCCTGCTACCAAAGTAGCATTAATCTGATGAATGTTGTAATAAGTTAAATATTTTGTTTTAAAAAGAGCACAAGGTAAGCAAAAGAGATTATTTCTTTATTTTATTATTAATCATTTTTCAAGTTATATAATATTCCACTTTGCAATGAAGGATGTGATATTTCATGCTTTTTAATGATCTATCACCATTAAGTATTTAATGCTATTTTTACTTCAGCCACGGGAACAGGTGAAACTTAAGTAGTCTTTTCTGGTATAGACATAATGTAGTTCAAGCTATTCTCTTTGGCACGATTACTGGACACTTGCAATTCTGTTCGAGACTTGAATCACGGCAAATGGGTCATTTGCATTGGAGTTTCCATGGTTTACCCTAAATGTGGATATGACTAAGTTTCCTTTAGAAAGTCCTCCATGAAAGCATCTCTCCCTTTTAAGTAGATAGCCCTAGAGTGCTTTGCCATAATCAAATAAAGTTAGGTTATTCAATTATGGCAAAGCACACGAGGGCTATCTGCCTATAGGGAGGGATGCCTTCGTGGAGGACCTTCTAAAGGAAACTGGCTCGTATACACGTTACACATGGGGAAAACCACGAAAACGCCCATGCAGCCAGCCCGTTCGCGAGATCTGAACCTCGGACCGAACTACCAGTGTTCAGCATCTTTACCACTTGGCCGCTGGCGGGCCATAATCAAATAAAATTAAACTCTTGGATGTGAAAGCCCAACTATATTTGAAGAGCGTAGCATTTCAAAAGTGGTAAAATGACATTCCTTTTAACATTTTTATAGCAATAATATACTTCAAAGTGTTAATGCATAAAATTTTAAGGAACTAGCCCAGTCCCTTTACAGATTTTCCAATTCATCTTTTACTGTTTTACCCTATCATCAAAACTGTGCCGATTCGTCCGCTGCTATCCCCTCATAAGCAAAACTGATGGAATCTTTCTTGATTCATCTGCTTGATTCATCTGCATCTGCTCCCCAATCTCCTCATCAGTATCCCCCACTAAAAGCAAAGCTGAAACTTTTCCCGTTCATCTCCTTTTAAAAAAATTGTTGAAATGGAACATTACATGATAAATGTTCATTGGCGTAACCGTTCATGACCCAAATTAAATCTAATTTGTATTTTATTTTCTTGTATTTCAGTTATAAATGTGTAGAAATAACCATTAAAGCTAACAAGGCACTACAACATGATGACACAAGGTGATATAAAACGGCTTGAATATCTTAAACTTGTCTTTTTGTGTTTTTATGCATGTGTATTTAAAACATAATCATGAACTTATGAAACCTGAATTTATTACACAAAATATAACCATCCAGTAGTAATATTTGAAGGGAGATCACAAACATTAAAATGAAATTTTTAAAATGGAAATAAACAGTGGATTTGCCGAGAAGCTTACTGCAATGCGGGTCAGTGATTGCCTTTTTCATTCATGCTGCTGTTGAATTTTGCTAAAAATAATAGAGTACTTTTTTGTGTAATGCCTCTGAAAATATGTACAAGAAAAGAACACATATTTCTTTATTTTGAAAGTATTTTTTTAGTTGTATGAAACTCCCTTGCTCGACATTGCTAACACTAATATTGCCAGAAATAACAACTGAGCCCAGGAGTTGGTCCATCACGGTGTTTAAATACTGCTTCAACAGAAGCCATCTACTATTTGAAAATGCAGCTAAGGGTTAGTCCTGTAGTCCAGTCAGATGGTAGTCATTTATCTATATTTCCCCCAAATTTTTTTCAGAATCACACGTTGTTAAATTACATTAAAGTTACAAACTAAGGAGACATTATATATTGAGAAGAAAACAATATTTACAATAAACTGAAAAATCAACTAGGAAGAAATAGCACTGGCACTAGTTGTAGTGCTGAAAGTGTACAGAAATGCCTTCAAACTGCTGTTTATGTTCTACCTATTGAAATAGAAGCTGTAGCAGTCAAAATTTATAAATATTTTAATATTTATAAATTTAAGTCACTAACCTAAAAGACTTTTGGAATCTGTGTATGTAGGCTATTAAAATACTCTTCAACATAAACAACACTCATTTTCTTTCGCTATTTCCAGCTACTGGCAGAATACTTGAAATTTTATTTCACAAGAACATTTTGAAAGGCTAAAAATTGTACTATTTATGGTTTGTACAAGGGCAACTCACATTATTTAACGAAGCTATGTTAATTATGGAAAGTACAAAAGCAACTGATATTGTCAATGAAATTGGAAAAAATTCTGAAGAACAAAATTCTGATACAAAATTTTAGTCATTTCAAAGAAAACACATTTCCTTGCACAGTGCCATTTTAATGATAGAATACATTTTCAAGCATGCAAGACACACTGACAGCAATCAAAAGAATATTTTCAATTATAAGCATCGTAAAAAAATCGTTTGATGAAAGAGGTAAACTGGCTGAATCAAAAGTAAAAGCTTTACTAAGCTGCAAATTAATAGCCAACTAAATTGCAGTGAATTTTTCTATACTGTTAAAAATAACAAAGAATTTTTAAACGAAGTTCACACTACACTAATGAATAATATTTTTAGTTATTAAAAATTTATTTTAATGCATTGTTATTTTTTGTTAATAAATTCTTTATTTAGGCTTTTCAATCCTTCTTTATTTTTCTTTTTTCTCCTAGTTGCTTTTTCAGGTTTTATTTTCTGTGCGAATATTTTCTCAAAATTCTTTTGGTTTGAGCAAAAAATATTACGGTAAGCCGAGTCATATAGGATCGATGAAGAATAAAGTGTATGTCTTTTCTTTTAATCAACAACAAGAAAACATAGATATATATAAATTGCATTAGAAAAGAAATTAAAATAAGTTTCAATTAATTGATTATGGCAAAGCACTCAACAATTATTTAGATGAGAGATGCTTTTATGGAAAATATGAATTCAAATAATTTTCACAGAAATTTTATAACAGTAAATATAGGATGGAATATTAAACAAAAATACATTAGGAACTAAAGTAAAGCAAATTGATTATTAAGCATTACAGAAATCGGCTCTAGTGTAGAATTGGGTGACCTTTCGATTGGTGAAAAATTTTGTTCACTTTTGGCGATGAAAGCCCATTTCTGGTTACCATGAGAGTTTTAACTTGGTTTTAGCATCTTGATTTTTTTTAGTGAAAATAAATCGATGTGCACATGGGCAAAGTCAAGGCAACGTGCAATGACTAGTTTGTTCAATTCCATGATGTTTTTTTTAAGTGAAAATAGGTTGATGTGTACATGGACACGAAGTTTGTGAAATTCTTTGTCTTATTTTGGTTTTGTGTAGTGGCCATCTTGAAATTTGCCTTCCTGGTGCCGATCTTGGCGTAAAAAAATAATTGTCAAAAACAAGGGGCACCCAATTGTAAACTTTTACCCAGAACTCTACAGTCTTAATTTAAAGCAATTCAAAAAACATCAACGCGTCAACAAAGAACAATGTATGTTTCCGCACATCAGCTCAGCAATGTAATACGATGCGTGCCTGAAGTCTACATTCATTGCCAATCGACGAAGGTTGCCGTGCTGGAAAAATATGTATTGCGCATGCGTGAAGCATAAGGCCCACAGAACGGAGCCACTACTCACAGCGCAAGTTCTCCCACTGAAGTGTTGACGCTTTACTATACTAATGCTTACTATACTAATACTATACTATACTATACTAATGCTTTGCCATATACTAGGATTAAACCAATTTTGTTTTAAACAAGAATACATATTTTCTTTAGTTCAACATGCACTGCACATGGGCATACGAGTCTCTCGATTCTCGAGGTTACTGGAAACCAAAAAGTTGCTGGAAACTTGCTTTGCCTTTCTAAACGACAATCTGATTGGAGCTGCGAAAATTGGCTGCTATGCCAATGACCCGAATGATGCTCACACACACAAAGAAAGAGATCGCTTCCAACGTTGGTGCAAAACTCGCTTTTTTGGGGAATCGCTGTGAGATATTCCCCGACTTTTCCAGATTTTAAATAAAATATTTAAATTCCCTGACTTTTCTGGTCAATTTTCCTTACTTTTTCCTTTACAATTTTCCAGGTAGCGTGGCAACCCTGCAAACAGTTCTGCAGAGACAGAATCCAAAATATCTCTGGGCACTGGCAGAAGATCATCAGTGCAGATAATGTCTATTTCTTGCAATGATTGACTTAAAGTTTAGTACAAAAAATCATCAGAATATACTCCCAAGATGGAATAACATTTTTAGTATACAAATGTTTTTCTTACTCATAGTGATTTTTTGCTCTTTCAAAATCATTAAACAAAATGATTTTTTTTATTCAAATAAATTCATATTCAGTTAGATATCATACCGCCCATGTACAAAAAAAAGACAAAGCATCTCATAAGACATATTTGCAGTTTTATATCCATATGAATTAGTTAGATGACATGCATCATAAAATTGAAATCAATCTTATATCCTTAGAAATCAATTACATAGAATCAATTTAGTGTTACATGAAATTTTCATCAGTATTATCAGCAGATTTTGTGCATTACATATTACATAATTTAATTCTGCTTGCATAAAATATTTTCACAGATTATAGAAGAGTTTACATACCTGACAGTCTTACTTCAGAAGCCCCTCCAACAGATTTTGGTCGTGGCTTTGGAGCTATAGGCGGTGGCTTAGATTTTAAACTTGGAGTTAATCTTCCTCCTGGGTCCAGCTGAGGAGAACCTAAAATTTTTGGAAGCAAATATTAAAATGTTTATGATCAAGTTTACAGCTGTACCTTATATTTGCTATGCAATATTTGTTAAAGTGACAATACGTAACATCATTGATTTCAACCTTAAAATTTCTTGAACATAATTTGCAAAGATAAAAGTTATATTTTATTTCTGTAAGATTATTTTTTTATATGTATCATTAACAATAACATCTAATCAATTATTAAATTGAAAAATAATTTGTCACACAAAAATTTCAACTATGGAAAATAACAGTTAATAAGTTGAAAATTTTTATACTAAGAATTTATTACATATTTGTAGATAGTGAAATCAGTCAAACAGTACTCTGATATTTGAAATATTCTTTCAAGAAAAAATTCCTTTCTCTTACATAACACTGAGATAAATATAAAATTACTAATTCAAATTTCAGAACTTTTTGACTTAAGATTTAAGCAATAGAATAATTATTACAAATTACATAATTTGTTTTACGCATTGTTTACAGTGTTTATCAATCTGTGATCCACAAAGGCTGTCCTTGATTTCAGAAAATGACAAAAAAATTATTTCCCCCCAGACCAATATTTTATGAAATTTATTACTAGTGACTTTTATCTACAGCATACCACTCTAGTCTTAGCAACAAGAGGGATTTAAAGCACTATGAGTGTGATGTTTCTTGTCATCAGTTCGTTGTACAACTGGAGCCTTTGGGCTCATTACAAGTAAAGTAGAATACAGTGAACTATACAATTTTGCATTAAAAATCATAATTCAGTTCGATTCGATGTATCTATGTGATAAAGGGTTTTCATCATCAGTTCAAATAAAAACAAACTTCTGAAGTAGATTTGATGTGCATGTATCACACAATTAACCCCTTAACGCATTTGCCCATATCTGACGCGGGCGAACTTGTATCTCATGTGATTTTATTTTTAATGCCCATCTGAGATCCGTTCTAGTAAAAATAGTTAGGCTAGATTATAATCAAACTTATTTCCCATAGAGGGCGCCACTATACATATTTTTTTTGTGTGTAAACCACGTGGTGCATTTTGATGATTAGCTATAAATTTGCTAGTAATTCTTTGTTATAAAGCAATTGTTTGTATAAAAAAGGTAATATATCCTTTTTTATTACATTAATTATAAAAAAGTAAACAGTTAACCATACATTAATTTCCACTAAGCGTTTTTGTAGCTTGTTTAGAAAAATTTATTTGATAATAAGCGACTTTTACAGTTTTGAGTATGCCAATTTAAGTATGCAAGAAACTTCTATTTTAATTTTGAGTATACAAGAAACTGGTATCAGATTAGTACAAATTAAATAATAACTAGTAAAAATCAAAAAATAACTTACACTATACCTACATATTTCCTTTCTGTAAAAAAAAAAAAATCTTGGTAATTTTTTACCAGTTTTTCTGAAAAAAACTTGTGTTTTAAGGGGTTAAGCTTACCAGCATCCAACCAAACGCAGAAAAGCTGCACAAGAATTGGTACACTCATCTGTCTCATTAATATGAGAATCAACATTTATTTAAATTTTAATTAATAAGATTAATCAAACTCTAATATCCTTGAATTATTAAAAAAGCATACAATTCTATTAACTATTCTAACTATTTCTTCAGGCCCAGCTTCCCCCTCCCAATGCATAGGCTATGTAGTCAACCACCTAAATTACTAATCTGTAGACAGTTATGTTATTCAGATAAGTAATAATAAAAGAAAAGTGTAATTTGCTTTGAATATTGATATGTTAAATTTACATGGGGCACCAACTGTATTGATCACCCAAGGCACTGAAAATTTTGGAGCTCGGCCTAGTCACAACCTTTCATGATAATATGTACATTAAAAAAATAAAATAAAAAGGGGGCAGAAGAAGATTTACAGAGTTCGTACACATTTCTGCGCATGGAAATTAAGTACTTTTAAGGACCATTAATGAAAAAAATTAAGACCTATGAACAAATGGGCACTGAATAAATTCAATTAAAATATTATCTATGCCTGAACTTCATTTTTGTAATACCATCCTAAAAAGAAAATAGATCCGTAAGTAGGATGAATAATTATTAAACATGAATTAATAAACAAAATTATTAATAAGTTTGAGAATAAAATCAACTTTATAAAATGTATGAAGCAGCATTAAATATTTTACATTTATAATAGTTGGACATATTTGAAAGAAAATAAGTGACATTTTATTTATGTTTTGCTAACAGTTTTATGATTTTTTTAATGCTTCATTTTTGTCACATACTTGCTCAATCTAGAGGTTTAGTAAATAGCAAGTAGATTTTATGTCAAGTGGCATAGATTAAAATTGGAAGTAGATCATACTCAGTATGATTCATAAAAGATCGCCCTGTCACCGCTGCTGCTTGCCTAGAGAGAGACCTGCTGATTAGAACTAACCTAAAAGGCATGATGTAGGCACGGTTGGCAAGATCTGAAAGTTAGCTGGGTTCTGTCTGTTGCAGTTAGTGTCGTAGCTTTGTGTAGGTCCAATAAACCACTAAAGCACCACAGGTGGTAAGTTGTTTTGTATTGTTTAAAGTCTCACTAGATGCAAAGAATAAGTTTTACGTGGTTTTTTACATTTTTGTGTTTTATCTTGTGGCCACGGTAAAGATTAATGAAAGGCAATAACTCGCTTTAATATGCAGAGGTAATTTTTAAGGGTAAGCAGTTAGTTATAAATAATTAAATTAGGTAGTTAGATAACCTTAGTCATTATGGATTTACATAGCCAATATGAAATTTTATTTATTTTTTTAATAATATTTGTTAAAAAAGCCCTATTAAAATCACAATCTAATAAAATTTCTAAAAATAATCTAATAAAATTAAGTTTAAATCTAAATAAAATCTAATAAAATTAAGTTTAAAATACATGTAATTTATGACATTGATTCTTAAACGATATTAGGATAACTACACATTAAAAGCTATAAAACATTCATGTTTTGTAACAACAAAACTCAACAAAATATTTATGCGTCTTTTTAATTTGAAGCCTTCCCAGACATTTTGGCTAATTTAAATCAATTTCCTTCTCTTTAAGCATGTTTTCTAACAATCAGAAAATTGTCTCAATACGCCAATCAGTGTTCTCACTAGTTTCTGCGTGCTTTATCTCCTAACTTGTCAACCTCTCTACAATATAGTTATGAGGCTTTACTTGATCTGGTAAAAGTTAAATAGTCCAAAACCTCCCGACAGACGTGAAGCAAATTATCGCTATGTCTGAAAGTAACTACAGTGTCAGACACAGGTTTAAATAAGCCTCTTATTTAAAAAGAACTTAAACATAAAGGCATGTTCTGATGCTAACAAAATTAGCTACAGCTCGTGGTGATGTAATTAAACAAGAACAGTCAAACTAAAAATGCAGACTAGTGGTCAAAGACTATACAATTTAAATTTAATTTAAGCTGGCTTAGCAACTCTATCATATGAGGAAATAGAAATGGGAAACTATACTAAAGGCTGAAATCATAAACAACTGGGTAATTTATATAATAATAATTGTACATATCTTTGAAGAATAATTTTCTTTATGTATTATTGTCTCTTTCTTCAACACCTTTCCTTTTTATTTTAGAATTTTTGGATTTAATTAAGGATTCCTATTAGTCTAAAAAAACTAAATGCATATAGAAAAAGCTGCTAATTTTATTTCTTTAGCAATGTCAAAATTGGGAAGAAATATGAAATATATATGGTAAGGGCTGTTTATAGAGCTGATGTGGCAGAAATTTTAGAATTTAGTGACAAACTAAGCAACAAAATCTAGAAATGTCATAACTTTTAGAATTTAGAGCAGGCACTGGAAGCAGAATTTAGAAAGGCATTAGGCAGCAGAATTTAAGATTCATAGAGATTGCATCAGGTGGAAATATGCCTAGCGCCAGTTCTGTTGCTATGTCTGATGCATTAAGGCATATTATATGAATCTTTTAAATTGTCAGTTTTCAATTTCTTTATTGATAAAAAAATACATTCTATAACGCCTGTCCATGTGATAAGATCAGAAGCATTCCTGATATTTTCCATGCTTGTGTCAAATGAAATGTAGAGAAAATAAAGGGAAGATAAACATGTTAAGAAAAAGATTCTAGTATCAGAAGTAAAACATTCAAATATTATGTTTTCATTGTTCTTCAAGGCGTTATCGAAAAAGTAAGAAATTCATCACAAACTTTCTGTAAAATACATCCATTATGTTTTAATACCCCGGAGACATTTTTAATTTTGTCACATACTACTGGAATCTTCTAGAATCGTGAGTCTATAAATCTTGCCTTCAAATCCTTCTAAACTTTCCAAGCTGCAGTGTCTAAAATCCTAAAGAAAAATTATCCCTACCAATTCTGTAATAGCCAAAAGCCAGAAATATGTTGAAAAAAAAGAAAAGTGTAAAATAAATTTTATAGAGAAAATTGATGCATATTCTGAGATTTCTGAATATTCTCAGACAATTACATGGGATAAACTCTTACTATGAAAAAATTAAAAAGAAAACAATTTTAATTAATTACATAGCTAATTTCGCGTTTAGTAAGAACTGTTTCGTAAATTGTGTTTTATAGCATTATACCTTGTTTATTTCTCAGATTCAAAATATTGTATAATAAGTTAAAATGGAACTTTATAATATGACAGCGAAAAATAAAAATATTTTATTATAATGTCTTTTTTAAATATAATTTCAATATATTACCATTATTTTAATGGAATTTATTACTGTTACAATGCACTAAAAAAATCGTTGAAAAATTCTCAGATCTCGAAATTAAAAATTTTCTATAAAAACTTATCTTAAAATAGCCAAATTAAATGTTGATATGTCACCAAATTTAGAACCGTTAAATAAAAAAATTCACATCACCAAAAGCGAAACGTTGTTTAAGAGTTCACTGGAGTTCATTAGAAAAAAAATGAATTTCGAAATGCTTATGTTTCACTTCTTGCTTAGAAACTCGAATATCCCACTATTTATATTAGAAATAAGAACAAATTATAATACATGAACCCATTCACCCATTCAAAAGATAATCATATATGTCAGTGAATCGCCAAAAATATTTCTCCAAAATGCTAATTCACACTCAAATTGGCAGTCGTAAAAAGAGACAGAAATTTCAGATGATTAAAATTAAGGACCTTCTGCCGATTTTAGCCGAAATTAAGGACTTTTAAGGACTAAAAATCGATTATAAAAAACCTAAAAACTCTTAAGGACCGTACGAACCCTGGATTTAACTGTAAAACCCTTGCAAGGTGGGTTTTAAATTAAAATGGGGCCATTTCATGGTGATTTTCACGGATGTAATTCTAACAGAGTTCAAGATGTCTCAGGGTAATTATATTACTTGTAAAAATAGCATGAAAAGTATTATAGTGACAAATTATAAGAACAAATTTAAAATGAACAACATGTACCAGGCGACGATGTGATAACCGAAGTAGTTGAAGCATGTAGATTTGACTCTTCTGTCGCTGTGGAATCTGTTGGTGACTTCAATGTTTGACTTAAACCTGTAGGTTTTAATTTCACACTCTGTAAAACAGACATTGCTTCTGATTGACTTTTTTCTTCAGCTGCCTAAAATATATTGTAAAATGTATTTATAATATCAGAACAATATTTTAAAAAATCTTTTAACATAAAATTAAAAATTCTTCAAGATATTTTATTTCATAAAATAATATGTTTTAGACAGCCAATTATATAAGATTAAGAAGATGGTTTTAAAGAAATATTACATTAAAATTATAAGAGAGTTGCCAAGAAGTAATATTATTAATAATAATAATAAATTAAAACTTCAGATTTTAACAGCAACTTTTTATGAGAAAGGAATTTTTATACAGTCACATAATTAATACATTCACTGCTATCTACGAGAACACTCGCTACTGATCGCCTCACCTAAATCTCCCAAAATGAGTACTGCCATAGCAAATGCATGCAATATTTAGATGTTTCACATACAAGAAGGGACTAAATAATGCATTTGGCTTCCTGAAATGGATAATTTATTTTTCAAAATGTAAATACAAAAAATAAATTTTTAAAATTCAAAACATTTTCTTTTTAAATTCACTTGGAAAACTTAAACATACTGCTCAAATTTTAGTTCACTGACTTGTGTGAGACTAATGAAAAATTACACAGTGCACCTGCACAAGTTTTGTGTAAATGCAGAGAACAGGTGATAATTGTTTATAAAGTTAACTCGTAATTGACACAGGGAGAAAAAATATTATTTTATATGATAACAACAAGTACACTCACATGAATTTATTTGTACTCACAGAAATTGCTAATAATAATCAGTTGCATCTATATTTAAATAATAAAATGGGAGAAAGTTATTTAAAAACATAAAAATGCAGACAGGAGTTTGGCATGTGTTGAACAGGCACACATCAGTTTTCACAGCAAATATGTTAATTAAATTTTATATGAAAACAACATGCCCATGCTTCACAAAGCCAAATGCAAAAATATTTATTTGTTACCTACCTTCCATCTACATAGAGAATACTCAAACTGTTCCGTGAATTTCATTTACTTACATTTTGACAGAATAAAAATTAGAAAGGAGCTATAATAGAAAAATTTAATATGATTTGGTTTAAGAATAATGGATTAGAAATTGAATCCTATATACTTATATAGACACAAGTTTTGCTTTAATAAAAGTCAGTTTCACATAAAAATTTAGTTGATCAACAGTAATTAAGATAAAAAGACACTAAAGGGGAAAAAACACCTCGGATATTTGTCATGTAAGAGAGGAAGATGCCTCTAATACTATACAGCAGATATGTGATTGAATTTTGTGTTACACCATAACAAACATGCCATTACAAAACACTTGAAATATTACAATATGTATAAAGTGATAACTGTGCTTCTGTATTTCAGGGATAGAAATATCTCAGGGTATTATTCCGTGAGAGATTGACAAACATATTTTTAGCTGGTTATCCACTGCTCTTACAGATGCCAATGTTACATAGAAATGGGCAAACAATGAACAGTAACTATTATGCAAAAATCCTGTAAGCCATTTACTTACAGCCATGAAAAAGAAAAGACAGGATCTGCTAAAGAAATTGTAATTTTTGCATCACGACAACACTATGACATTGGCAGCACTGCTTGAAATCCTCTTTCAAAACCACAGTATTCTACACATTTACCATTAGTTCAGATAAACAGAGTTTTACTACACTGGCGATGAATCACACAGCATAATATCACACATGAATTAGAGTAAAAAGGATATTAAATTGCTAAAAACAAAAATTTTTATGACCTGTGAATTATGATGTGCATTAACCCTCTTCTCCTGCCTTGATTTCATTTCTGCAAGTAGGAATGGACTGGAGCGATGTATTGAGCCAGGACCAAATTTCTCTGAACTTTTTGGTTTAAAAGATATTTCATTTGCATCATTCTCTTCTTTCC
>KK114581.1:79961-186100 GCA_000611955.2 Stegodyphus mimosarum | reverse complement strand
TATATATAAAATATATATATATATATAGAAGAGAGAGATTTATGAATACGAAAAGCAATATACAAATATAGATACAAAAAACATTAACAAATATAGGGAAAATGACATATAGATTCAGTAATAACCTTTATCTCGTTTATTTCGACCACCAAGCTGAGGAGATGAGGAATGCAAACTTATGTCACCAATTCCAATAACACTTTTGGTAGAATCCTTTCCAGAGCTATGAGTGGGCGATGGGTCAGCTGCTACTACTTTATCTGTTAAATCATATGAGCGAGATTTATGAATATGACTAACATCAGGAGATATTCGACTGAAGAGGCTACTGATACCTTTCATAAACCTATAAAAGTGAGAAAGCAACTTTTAAGAGTAAAATTCTAGGATAATTAATAATACAAATGCTTATGTGAATTAGCAATATTTTACACATATATATACTTATTTGTCATAATCATCAGTTAAGTAATACTGAAATACTAACTAAAATACCATAAAAATCACTTTTGATATGTCATATGCTATCACTTTATCTGGTGAAATGGTACAAATACAAAACTAATTTTACTGCAAACAGAACATTTTATCACATTTTCAACTCTATTAATACACTAAGAAAACAATACAGAAAACACTCATAAATTTAGAAATTTAATCTTAAATTTAAATATTTTCCAGAAATATGAAAATGGCAATTATCAGTTGTTGAATTATTGTTAGACTTATCTGAATATGGCAAAACTATGAAAACCAAACATATAGGCAGTCCATTCGCTTGGAATCAAACCAATGTCAAACATCCAGTATTCAGCAGTCTTAACCACTGGTGGGACTGCTGGCTTATTGAAACAACAATACTGTCTGACAGGTTGAGATTTCAGGGCAAAGCCTTATTTGATTGAATAAGTATTTCCCAGCCTTGTTTGCTCAATATTTTACTACTCTTTAAAAAATCTAATACTAATCTGAGATGACAAATATATAAATATATGGTACGAAAGAAAGAACTTTACTAAGCTAGAGAACTGAAGAAATTTCATAATATGCACTCACAGCATTTAAGTAGGTCAAACTTTCAAAACAGATGATTACTGCATGCTTGCTTGCCCAACTATAATGAATTCCCATACATGTTTCTGTTCTACGTATCAGGCAT
Organism: Stegodyphus mimosarum; assembly: GCA_000611955.2. Lineage (NCBI taxonomy): Eukaryota > Metazoa > Arthropoda > Arachnida > Araneae > Eresidae > Stegodyphus > Stegodyphus mimosarum. The sequence continues at coordinate 184,941 of KK114581.1, read as the reverse complement.
ACACTCATAAATTAAGAAACTTTATTTTCATTATTGTGGCTTTCTATCTGCCTTTAGTAAATAGACCCTTATAAAAGAGTGGAAGAAATTATTAAGCAAAATATTGCTGCACCTGATTTCCTTGATCTTTTTAATATACTTTATAGACTTTTACCTGTGTACCTTTAAACAACACAGACTAAAAAGAAATTCTGTTTATGAACAGTGTAAGGGAAGAATTACTTATACTCACATACACAAGTAAAAAGAATAGTATTGAAGATAATAACTGTAAGAGGCTACTTTGTAAATTATTGCAATGTTTAATCATATATGCTTCTGTTGTTGTTGCTTATCCTCGAAAGATCTGACATATGTCAGATCAGCTCCAGAACATTGTTGACCGTCAAAAAATTAATAACAGCGAGGCAATTGGATGTTAAGTCCTCCTTAGAAAGTCCGATGCAATCCAGTATGTGATCCAATGAATATGGATGGTCACAACATTTTTTACAAGCAGGGTAAATTTTTCTGCCTTTATCAAAGGAAAGACATTTAAGGTGGCCACTTGTTAATCTAGCCAGAGCAGTCTGGGAGCCACGGTCACATTTGAATTCCAGTAGGGAGCCAGGGGATGTTCCTGTGTACCATTGGTGCGTAGGTGGATTACGCTATATTATATTAAGTTTAGATCTTTCATTTGAGTAAAGTTCTTGGTATGTGAGTGAGGAGCCAGTGACCATTTCATTTTCACTACTCTCTTTTGCCAGTTTATCAGCGACCTCATTATAATATACATACCATGTTATATATGCTTCTTAATATGCTAAATCTGTTGAAATAGTTACCATTTTTCATGAAAAGAGATAATTAAAAACCAACTGTGCTCATGTAAGAACTAGATCGCAGGTCTTCCAATGAATTTTCAGCTTTCAATCATAATGGTATACCATAAAAGCACGTACAGAATATTAGCAAATTTTATCGGCATCAGTTGTGCTTTCTAGTCAACGTTCTCTGAAACTCCTCAAATATTTACAATCTAACACATAAAAAAGTTTACATAAAAGTGTTTAAAAAATATAGTATTAGGAACTAATAATAATAACAACAATAACGGACATGTACAATATTTTAAATGCGAATCTTCATCTTCATATCTTGATTAATTTTAGAGCTGAACATTCATCCCCAGAAATTTAGAATACAAAATATAAAATCTCATATTTTAAAAAACTGTTCAAAATGCCAATGCTAGAGAACAGGAAGAATTATTCATGATAGAATAACTACATGAGAAGGCTTTGGAAATTATTCAATCCTCCAAGCTATAACGGCTTTTGGATCTACTTATCAAGTGCTGAATTAAAAAAAAATTATCAGCTACATGTGTAAAAAACAGTCATTTTATTCCTTCTTTTAACTTTCCTCTCAGAAAGATGATATTTATGTAATTAAAAGTAATATAAAATATTTTAAAGAGCTATATATAATATACAGTAAAAAAAAGTTAATATATAACATTCAGCAAAGATTTCATTATCAAAATAAGGCTTTTTTTTTTAATGGTTCACTTGTGCATGAGGTTTGCAATCAAATACTTTCCTTAAAGTGGAGTAGTGACAATTTCTTATCTGCTGGCATATGAAATTTACACAATGAAAGAAATACCTCCTTGAAAGTATTAATACAGCAGTAACTTTTGTTACTTAAAATAACAGAATCCCCCCCCCCACTGGCAGTCCTTTAACAATGCAGGAATAAATCACTGTAACCCAAGTAATACTTGGAAATTTAGATTTCAAGAGCTATTAACTTTACTTTTCAACATATTTTTTTAATTAGGAATCAAAAAAATATTCACTTACTTATTTTTTACAGTTTCTTAAAAATTAATTTAATTATACAAGTATTAAAAATATTTTATATGTGATTCATACAATATTCAATGATTTTTGTTAGAGAATTTAATTCAGAGCAATGAGTAGTAAAGTTACATTATTCAGTATTAATCTATTAATCTAAAAAGTAAAAAAAAAAAAAAAAAAAAAAAAAAAAAAAAAAAACACGAAGTCATTTTAATATAGCCAATTACTAATAGTTGCTTCCCTATAAAAACTTCCACCACAATCTTTATTAACATACTTTAGTATATAGTGTTATAAATGTATTTATTTAGAAATTATAAATTCAAATTATTCTACACAAACAATGGGAGACAGGTTTCATTTGAAGCAATTGCTGATACATTTACATAAAGAAATTTTGCCTGGCTAATAAATTTTTTAAGTGCTCTTACCATGGAAATAGAATTTTTGGCCTCTACCAAATACCTAAATTATATTAGAAATATTGGTTATCAGTATATTTTCTCTATTAATTTAACAATATTCCGTAAATGTTGCTTCAGTCTTCACTAAAATATGCTTATTTTTCAAACTTTCAACTAAATTATATAAATGTTTGGTTCACAACATGGTACTGTCATTATTATGAAAACTTTTTTCCAAATATTTTCATAAGCTCTATGACAACAATCTAATGCTTCCTAGCACTTACAATTTTTCATTATTTATGACAAAACACAATTCTATACTTCCATAAAATTCGCCTTAAGAAAGTCCCCCTAATTTTCTCTATATAATTAAGATAAATTATGAAGACAGTTTACAAATACAAATTAATTATATGTGAAAGCCTGAAAAATTGGAAAAAAATTCTAATAAGTTCTTTGTCAAACAGTGCACTTTAAAAAAGAAAGCACTTTTGTAAAAATAGTTTTCCTTCAGTTAAAATAAGTAAAATTTAAAAAAGAAAAAAACTGATATTTATGCCACTGAAGAGTATGAAATGAACACATCTGCTCAAAATTATTGACTTTTTAATTAAATAAAGAAAATTATATTTGCATGATTTAATTTTAGGTACTGTCTTATAAGAGATTAATTTTTCTCATCATTAATCTAAAAGTGAGTATTTGCTACTCACTTTCAGATCAATTTTACTCATGCTTGTATGTGATAACATGACTCTTTGAATGCTGAATACAGACCCACCAATTGCCAAGTAAATGAGAATACTGAATAGCAGTAATTCAACTCTAGTTCAAATCCTGGTGAATGAGCTGGCTACCTGGATAATTTTTGTAGTAAACTTCCTCACATATAATGTGATTAAAGGTCAATTTCCTTTAGAAAAACCCTCTATAAAAGCATCAATAGCATGAATCAATTATAAATAAACCTAAAAGGCATACTTATGAAAAAACAACTTTTTTTTTTCTTTTTTTAAGAAGATCATGACTGCTCTAGCTGAGCACAGAAAATTACGTGATAGATCTGAATTAAATATAAAAAATTTTAAACTTTTTTTAAATAAGTTGATATAGCTTAGTTAAGGAAAAAGAAAAAAAAAAAAAGATTATAAAAAGTCTAAAGATAAGCAAAACTTTTAGAAATATTCTTCTTGATTCAGAATTAATAATTAATCTTGATTACAGCAAGACTGGTATGGTTTACTTTAATTATGGCAAAGCACCTAAGGCCTAAGATGAGGGATGGCTTTCTAAAGAAGAAACTGGCTCATATCCACACTACATACGTGTAAAACTCCGAAAATGCCCATGCAGCCAGCCTAGCCTGTTCACTAAAATTTGAAGCCTGGACCAAATTACCAATGTTCAGTGACTTTACCATTTAGCTGCTGTTTAAACAAAACTGTTTTAACCTGTTCCCTGATCAAAACATTTATACAAAGCATAAGTTATTATTATTCCTAATCCTCTCCATATATATATAAAACTCAGAATCAAAACTTGAAAAATATATGCAATGAAGCATTATAATTTTATTGTGGATAATAATGTATAGCAGTTTAGTTCTGGATTTAAGATTCGGGGAAGGGGAGAGGATATATATATTTAAGGAGCTGAATTAGGGTTATTAAAATTATGCAAAGCATACTAGGACGACAAGGAAAAATGCCTTAGGGGAGAATTTTTTTAAAAAAATTTGCCTACATTTTTATTACACATCAGAAAACCAAGAAAACTTCATACAGTCAGTTCATATAACCATAAAGCAATTTAAGCAGCAGTCTTTCAGGGCTTCATACATTCAGTGAACACGTAAAAGAGTAACACTATAGTTTTAATATCTCTGATAAGTGCATTTTCTTCCCTTTTGTATCTAGGGGCAAAGAGAGAGAGAAAAAAATCAGCAGTAAAATATTTTAGTAACCACGCATTTCTATTATCCATTTAGTTTTATTATATAACATTCTTAACTGAAATAATCAATACTAAATACTTTTATTAAAGGGCTACCAAAAAGCCAGATATGGATAATTTTTAATTAATTTATTCACAAAATTTATTTTAAAATAAAAGGAATATTACACCAGTCTAGTCTTTCTAATGTGACTGAACAAATACGAAGGCGACCATGATTACAGGATAAGTGTTAAGTCTCAAATGGAAAAGTTCAGATTGAAGACGTAATAGCAATACTGTAAAATTCTCCATGCTTATAGTGTTACATATTATAGGTGATATAATGTTTGCAAGGGAAAGTTACTTAGCAATTCTTTTCATTAATATAATTTTAAATTCATTAGATATTCAAAATCAGCTCTGGATTGATAAATTAAGTATGTCTGATCACTTTAACACACTGTATGCAGGAGACTTATTTCTACATTTTTTGCAGTCAGTCACTATAACATAAAATTATGTATTTAAAAGGTCTTATCTGCAGAGCAGGTAAAAATACGATAGGATACTTCAGTGTGTATGGATTTATTTCAATTTTAATGAATGACTAAACTCCTGCAAAATTCATGAAAAAAGCCCGCTACACACATAATGTCTGCAACGAAATATACCAACATGCAATGCATTAAGCATAATTAATGATTACTGGAATATTACATAACAAGTAATACATCTGAAGCATAGCAGAGTAAAATAAATAATAAAATAAAATAACATTAAAAATGTATAAAGCAGCTAACCAAGGAAATGGTGAGGAGGATACAAAATATTTGCTTTTTATGAAAGAAGGTATTTTTTATCAGTGTAAATAACATTAAACATATTTCCATTTATAGAATTCTGTGAATCAACTATTTCCTTCACCATATAAATGTTTTGGCCCTTTCTCTTATTTATTTAAGTAAGACAGGTTCAAATTCTCAGTTTGTCAAACTGGCAGATCTTTGTTTATCTAGAGTGTAAAGCCTTCATTGTATTATTTATTCCAATATATTCTAAAATAATTTAATTTCAATAAGCATGAAATAGTTATGTTTAACATAAGCAGAAGGGAAGATGTTATTCTCTATAGATATGACTCGAAATACAAAGAAAAAGGAAATAATTTAAAAAATCCTTTTAAATAAGATAAAAATTTCAAATAAAGAAATTAAAAAAACTTTTAGAAAGTGGTACATCTATTAGTTTCTGCCAATTTAATGTCAAATACATTAAGTTACTTGAATACAATTTTGGTGTTCTAAGTAGGCAATCTTACATTACTTTAGTTACTCTCTTACATATATATATCTTTTATATATATATATATATCTATAGTCCTTGATGACTTCATCAGACAGAGAGAAAACAGAAAATTTCCTTAACCTGTTAACTGTCACGAACAAGTATACACGCCATAAAATTTATGCATTTCTACGCCTTGTATGAATATACTGGGATTTTTTCTTGAAAACAAAAATATATATATAAAATTTAACAAAAATGTTAAAAATTTATGTAAAATTTAATAAACATTTATTCAGAAGAAAAAATGCTATTCATTTCTTAAACACCTACATATATCATTACGCTTAAATATTAAGAAAAAAAAAAATAGTACAGAGCAGGGCAAACAAAATGTAGCAATCAATGGCTTAAGAATGTATTTGCAAAAAAATTACTAGCCTATGATAAATTAGGGGGAAAAAACACACACACACACATCATTCTTCCATCCAATGACAATGAAAGAGAATGTGCCATTTTAAAAATTTTAATCAAAATTTCTTTTATACACTGGTGTGCAAAACTTAAGCAACAGCAGGGGTTTTTGCCATAACTCCACAAGAAATCAACTGAGAGACATGAAATGCAGAAAAGAAGGAGAGTATTATGTACATAAAGGCTGACGAAAGCATCGGAGTTGAAAAAGGAATACAATGCATACGGTATGGAATCAAACAAAAACAAGCTTTATTAAATGCATAGTATCGTGACTCACGATTGTCTATCCAACAGGAAGAACAACAAGCAGATGTTCCTTAATATCGGATATGCCCTACCCTCACTGCAATGGTTGCTTTGCACCGTCTCTGCATACTCAGAACCAGCTGGTTCAACATTTCTTGGGGTAGGAGTGCCCATTCCTCAATCAGCATCTGTTTGATATTTGTTGGGTGTTCACAGGAGGATATAAGCGTGCTGCAATGCATTCTACACATGTTCGATGGGATTTAAATCTGAGGAGTACACTGGCCAATCCATTCGAGTGATATCTTCACTTTCCAGTAGCTCCTCAAAAGAAGAGTCCGATGTGCCCGTGCATTGTCATCCATAAAAATTAAGTCTGGGCCAATGGCACCTCGGAACAGACGCACATGGGGAAGGAGTACCTCCTCACAATAGCGATCCCCGGTTACAGACCCTCTGTCGAAAACGTGGAGCTCAGTTCGCCCGTTCAGCATAATGTCTCCCCAGACAAGAACTCCAGGACCACCGTTACGGCGTCTTGCCTTGATGTTACTGGGATAAAACCGGGTCCCGACCTCTCTCCAAATCAAAACGCGTTGAGAATCGCTTCAAGTACTGAACCGACTCTCAACCGTAAAGAGGACACGACTCCATTGATCAGTTGTCCAGTTTTTGTGCTCTCTGCACCACTGTAAACGGTGGCCAACTTTCAGCGCGAGGCAGGGCTCAGGACGACCGGCGAATAGGCCCCTTTTGTGAAGATGTCTGGCCAGAGTAAACCGCGACACTTGTCGTCCCGTTGCTATACAGAGTTGCTGAGCAATGGCGCTTGCTGAGAGCTGTCAGCATCTTTTCGCCTGCAGGACGATATATCGGTCATCCCCTGGAGATGTTGTCCTCGGGCGGCCATCACCAACCTTTCTAACAGTTGTACCTGTGGTTTGGAACGGTTTCCAAGAGCGCGAAAGGACACTTTTGTTGAACTCTGCAGCTAGACTGGTGACAGTACGCCCCTCCTCCAGCTTTCTGATCATTTCTTCCATGTGTGAGGTCATCAAGTTGATTTCTTCTAGCCATATTTCATGAACTGACTCACTGGCACTTGCAGCAAATATGTTGAATTGCGTCTCCGTCCTTCCTTTTATTTTACTGTTGAGCTGCGCACGCCGAGATCACGCGTTTTGTGTACGCTCACGTCGCCCGACGTTTTGTTCCTGATATTTGCATACGCATGACGTTTCTACTGACTTACGTGTTCATTGTACTGATCTCCAGACCTCCTTTTCTGCAATTTCATGGCTATCTGCTAAATTTTTACATTGTTGCTTAAGTTTTGCACACCAGTGTAGATATTGAACTCCCGACTATCCAAATGTGGATTGTTTATGCTATTTACTACCCATGCACTGTCCAACAGAATAGCACTTAAAAGTTCTATGACTAATATTTGAAGACAAGAAAATTGAGGATTTTCGAAACAAATTCATGATTTTTTGATGCAGTCCATTTCCCGGCTAAAACTTAAAAAAGACAAAAGCTTTCAGACTGGAAAAACCTATTTCTTGATAAGGTAAAAGAAGAATGTTCTGTTAAAAATCAAGTAAACATATTAGGCCTTATTAAAATTATTGTGGATGTTCCATTTTGAAAAATCTATGTAAGGACATACATAAATGTGGACCAGGAAGGGGAAACTAGATGAAGGCTATTATCAATCCAGCAGCTTAAAAGGAGTAAAATAACAGCTTGGGCAGAATACTGAAGATGAATGTAAAACAGCAAAGATGACTGTCGGATCTGAGTGAGAGCCTTGTTTGAACCACTAGTATTGAAAGGTGTGGCCATCCATGTAGCCGTACTACGAATATAATAATTTCATTTTCCGAGATGTTCAAAACATAAATGCCAGAAAATTGAAAATGATGAAAAGTATAAGATATTATTAGATTACAAAGTAAGCAACTCAAAAGTTATCATTAAATGAAAAAGATGTAAAAAAAAAATGATTATGGAGGTGAAAAACCAAGATCAGCCACAGCAGGCAACTATGATGTGTACATAAGTTGTTAAATTATAAGTTGTTAAATTAATTTAAATTGACTTTGCAACAGCATTTTAACAGCATCATCATCTTGCAAAGTGTTTGCTCTTGTCTGTAAGAATGTATATAAGGTTCTTTGAAAAAGGAATCTAACAGACTGTTCTGAAAACATTAACTAAAAAGCTACGTAAATTTTGTTATTTCAATTAAAACTTATTTTAAGCAGCCATTCATTTAAAATCTCTGAAGAGTACATATTTTATGACACCTAAATACAGTTTTCTAAGGCCATTTTTTTATTATCCATATACATCCATGCATTAATTTGCATGGATAATCGGAAGTTCAGTGTAGAATGTAATATAAAGAGAAAATTATTAAAAATTAATTAAACAAATAAAATTTCAGAACCAATTAGTAAAAGAAATAATGATGCAAGCAAACACTTTATAACTCAGAAAACATTCAGTACTTATATGGGAATGTATATTATGATTTACTAACAAGACATAAAAAAATTAAAATACTGTTAAGAAGGAAAGATTATGCATAAGTTAGGGCATTCTTAGACAGTAAAAAATGATACAGTAGACATGCATTAGTATCATTCCACATTAAAAATATATGATACAGATTTTGTTAAATGAAGAACTTCAACAATCACAAAAACGAGCATTAAACATGACAGATTAACAGAAATATGATTTACCTAAAAGACGAATGTTCAGCAGAAGTATTCATGCACATAAAATTTTGAATACCTAACAAAACTAATTTTTAAATTTATATTTTTGAATGTTGCATAGAGAACAGGATGATAGAATTAACCAATAATTTATAAGATAACCACAGTTTAAATTATTTAATATAAAATAGCTAGCTCATTCAGAAATAATGAATGACTATATATGTTTAAATAGTAAACAGTAATTAAAAAATTTAGAAAAAAAGAGAATCACACAAAGATTCATTTAGAAAATGTTTATTGTAACTGAAAATATTTACACTAACGACAAGCAATAATCATAAGCATAATGCCAAAATTAGAAATAATAATTAAAAAATAAATAAACAGGATTACTTTCAAAGACTAGATAAAATCCTACATGTAGCAAACAGACCATTATGTTTAATTTACACAAAACTCGTAATAAAAGACAGCGTTAAATTTTAAACTAAACTAGGCTAAGTTATCGCAACTAGCCAGTGAAATCCCTTCTCTAGAATTTCATTTTACTTGCACCTATTAATAAGTATTTGATTTATTCTGCCTATGTGCTTTCAAAACATAGATGTGACTATTTAATAGAATATTATGCACTCTTATTGAAATCATGCACATTGTAATCAGTAAAGGTATCTGCTTCCATATGCAAATATTAATTTAAAATACAGGATATTTTCCTGTTTTGAAATTTAGTAGTCATGAAAAAATAAAGTACCTCTTTAAATACAAAATGACAGTAATATTTAAATTTTAGGTTTAATATTTTATAATGCCAAAATTAATAACTATAGGGATATGTTAATACTGCAAAAGAATTGCTTTTAAATACACATAACATGAGCCAAGTAATACAGTTTACAATAGTTGGCACATTTTTTTAAAGGCAGAAATCTAGTCTTAGATAATACAGAAATTGTTCTGATCATTTTAGAATCCAAAATAGATCTGAAATTTTAAGAAAGTTTCCATTACGAAAGATAATAAGGAGAAATTTATTTTATAAAACATGGATAGGAATTTGTACAAATAGATTAGACAATTATCAAAGTAGACGTTTATCAGATTTCATATTTATATAGAAGAGTAGTTAATAAAGCATTTACATACTTCTAATCAAAAATGCATTCTGGCTCACAGGTAAGAAATTTATTTAGGTATGAATTCTTAAAAATTTTATAAAAACTTTCGAGACGGCTAATGCATGAAACTAACATAAAATAAGTGAAAAACAAAATATACATTCCCATAAAAATTTCAAAAAATCTATCAAAATATATATATATAAAAAATAAATAAAGATGTTTCAATACCCAGAGCATTTAAATATGCGATTGTATTTTCAAACAATACATACACAAATAAATATGCTCAACAAAGGCTTTAAAACTTGGTTTTTTACATTCAGTTCACTAATCAATTTACAAAACTGAAAACAAATCACCTTTTTAGAATTCAAGTATAAAAGATTACACATTAAGAAAAGCAAAGACACCAGAATATGTGATTAAAAATGCAAAATATTTGGTTTTTATTGAAAAGAAACTGAAAAATAAATTCAAAGGAACTATAATAAACTACAATATTATACACAATAAAAGACTTGGAACCAGATGTATTTAAAAAACTCTAAAACATTTTAATACATGATTTAAACTTTTGCCATGGAAAATATTATATACAAAAGCACAGAATACAATGAATGACTACAACTAATACATAACAAAGAACAAAAAAATATACAAAAATAAAGAGAAAAATTATGTGCGTTAGCTTTTTGTGAATAAAAATGCATCTAACATATTAAAGAAAATATAGCTCAATTACATTAAACAATATAGGAAAAACAAATAACAAATTTGTTACATTTGGCTGGACTTGTAAGTCTCAAATCTCACATTTTCAAGCTCAATTATAAATGAAAAAATAATACTATACTACAACAGAGAAAATGTTTGTGATGGGAAATAAATTATCATAAAATATTTTAGCAACATTTGTTTAACACATATAACCTCATAAAAATTGCACAAAGCTAAAATAACTTGTAAATATCTATGCATAAAAGAAATAAATTATTACAATAATATGTAACTTTTTCTTTTACTCATTGCACATCCCCAAAATGAATAAAATATAGTTTACAATAGAAAATAAACTGAATAATTTCTTATCATAATAAAATTATTTAAAAAATTAAAAACAATACAATTCATATAAAAAATATTAATGAAATTCTGTAATATATAGTATAAGCCGGCAGTCTCCTTCAAGAAAAGTTTACACTTCCCAAACATTATTTTAGACTCAAGAGTAATTCAATTTCACTTTTTCTAAAATGAAATATACACAAACAATCAATCCGAAAACCTAATTCTGAGGGGGGGGGGAAGAACTGCCTGAGCTTCTAACTATATATTCATCACAATCGAATTTCATAAAAATATATTTTGAGTTCTACAGTCATACATGGATTAAGAATACAAACAAGACTACTCTGTCAAATTTTCTCTAATCATTCGCCTAAAAAATTTACCACGCTGTATACTTTAACAAGACAAGATTACAGTGACAGTGGCAGTGAAACTTGCAACAATAGAACTAGATTAAAAATTTCTGCGAGTTTGTCATTAAATGACTGAAGTTACTGCTCAGACACTCACCCTCGTTCTTTTTTCTCATTTTCTGGTGAGCGATCTAGTTTGACAACACAATCTGAAGATGTTAAATCTCCACTTAATAAACTGGCAGAAGTACTACTACTTCCAGCTCTTTCTCTAGAATAAAAGAAAAGAAAGAAGCAAAAGTTACAAAATTTACACAGTACATTCATTCACAAGTACTTGATAATAATGACAGTTCATTGATTGTACACAAAAATTTATACCAGGGAGACAAAATAATAGGTTCAGGAAGATTTTATTAGCAGGAGAAACACCTTTTGTAAATTGTAACAATACTAATTATGACATAAATGTAAATAAATTTTTATTTAAAAGTCTTTAATCGGCCTTTGTTTTTCGAACTGTTAGTCATGACCATTACGTAATTACGAAAATGTTTTAAATACAAAACACAATTAAAATGTTTATACACAAGAATAAAAATGTTTTACATAATACAAATATTTATGATTTAGGATTATACATTTTAAAGCATTTATGAAATTAACTTTTTATGCTGTCTTCTGGTTTATGCCTGGTCCTATACTTATAATTAGGAAAATTTTTTACTCATTACAAAACGTCCGACTCCTGTAAGACAAATATCTTGTCTCAAAATTTGGGATATTTGCCATCATTTTCAACTTAAGTCGATAAATAAATTACAATGATTCAAGGTTGATTTTCCCTCTTAAATGTCACTCAATGTTCTTTTGTGATTTACAAGTTATTATGTTCTTTAATTTAAAATTCTGTAACCATTGGTATGTCATGAGAATTTTCACATAAGTCATTTATTTATATGTTTTCAAATGTTAAAAATATGTTGTTACTATTTTCATGACGTTTTATTACTTTAGTACTATAATTTAATAATCATACAGGAAATTCATTAAAATAGAAATATTTTTAATTTATGTAAGTAATGTTATAAGTTGTCTATGAGCCAAAACAGAACCTGCCAATGTGTCTTTCCTAAAACATGAAGATTCTGTGAATAAGGTCTGCTTTTTGTAAAAATTTATATTTTTATTAAAGCAATTCATCTTAATATTAAATTCAGCAATTTTTTTAAATTTCAAAATGCTAAAATATTTGCATCACTTAAAACATTTTTGTAAGTAAACATTTTTTCAGCTATGACAAATGGCTGTGAAAATAAAGGCCAGGTAAGGACTTTGTGGACACAATGTATGTAATAATTCCATAAAATTTATTACATAATTTTATTATATTATATTTTAGCATATTTAGACAAAGTGCACCATTTTAGTGTATTTAGACAAAGTGTGTGTATTTAGTGCCAGGTTAGGACTTTTGTGGACACAATGTATATAATAATTCTATAATATTTATTGGGTTGGAGGGAAAGTTCTGTCGTATTTTAAAGAAAACATTTGAATTCATTTATAAAAATATGTGTTTAATATTAATCAATTATATATGCTCCGTTATTTGTTACAACCTGTTGCCATCTTTCAGGTAACCTGTGAATTCCTGTTTTGTAGAAGTTCTCATCCTTGGAATTAAAATAGTAAGCAACTGCCTTAGAAACACTTTCAAACTTGAATTTTCTTGAATTTTTTTCCTCTTAGATAATTTTGCAGAGACCTGAATAGGTAATAATCAGATGGTGCAATGTCAGGTGAATACGGTAGGTGACTAAGGACTTTCCATCCTAACGCATTCAGTTTTTGTTGTGTCACCATTGCAGTATGCGGGCGAGCATTATCGTGGTGGAACACTATTCCTTTTCTGGACGCTAATACTGGCCTTTTCTCTTTGATAGCTGCATTCAATTTATCCAGCTGATTGCAATACAGATCCGTGTTGATGGTTTTTCCCTGTTTCAGCAACTGGTAGTACACTGGACCTTTCTTGTCCCACCACAAACAAAGTAGTACTTTTTGTTCATGGACACTTGGTTTTGGAACTGTTGCAGATGATGTTCTTGGTTTGCAGTAAGATTTTTTTCTCTTAATATTCTCGTAAAGAATCCACTTTTCATCTCCAGTAACCAGCTTGTCCAAAAGAGGCTCCACATTGTGTCTAATCAGATGTGATGAACACATTCTTACACCATCAGACAAATTCTTTTCCGTTAATTCATGTGGAACCCAAATACTTTGCTTTAACACAAACCCAAGAGATTTAATGTGATCTCGAACAGTTGTATGATGAATGCCAAACTCTTCTGCAATTTCTCGACTTGTTAAATGTGGATTATTTTCAAACATGGATCGCAAAACATAATTATTGATCTTGGATGGTCGTCCAGATCAATCACTTTCTTTGAGGCTCAGATTCCCGGAACGAAATTTGCTAAACTATCTTTGACAAGTACGAACATTTACAATATCTTTTCCAAATACCGCACACAAATTTTCACATGCAACCGATGCGTTGCTTCCTTTTTCGAACTCATATAAAATGCAGTGTCATAAATGCACTTTATCTACTGACATGTTTTTCACTTTAAATATCACAAGTAAATGATGAACGGTAAAAAAGGGCATTTTTTATACTATACAGAAGCTAAAAAAAAAAAAAAAATCCGATTGACTCACTAGACAGATTTTTTTTAATTTACACCTGCCTATTTAAAATACGACAGAACTTTCCCTCCAACCCAATATTACATAATTTCATTATGGTATATTTTAGAATAATATTATAGTTTTATCTATAAATATACAGATACATCAATTAAATATACATGCAATACAAAAAGCATTATATTAGTAATAAATATTTGAATGACGATGCAATGAAACCTGCTGTCCACTAGATGAATATATACATCACAACAAGAATTACCTTGCTTAGAGCACTTCTAAATCAAAATACTAAAATTATTTATCTAACTTCATTAGTTTTAGAATTTAAATAAAATGTCAGATGATAATATTAAAAAAATACATTAAAGTTTAAAAACAGTAAGCCTTCAAGTTATGCTAAATCTGCTTCTGGGAATGATATAGTAGTACATAAATTTTATTATACAAGAACTTGTATTAACCCAAAAGCCTTGCACTAAATACAATCTCCCTCTTTTTTTTTTTTTTTTTTTTTAAATTACTGATGTCATATAAATAATAAATTTGTTTCCTAACTTACAAGAATCTGAAATTCAAAAGGTTACTTCAATGAAAATATGTTAGTAAGACCTAACTGAAATAATTACATATTTAACCTAAAAGTGCATTTTTTGAAAAAAGTATTTGAGCATGAATTGTTTCATGAATGAAATTATCCATCTTTTACAAAATATTAACCTTCAAAGCAGCCAAAGGCTTAGTCTGCATTCCTAAACAGCCATTTATTTTTATTTGTTTATTTTAATACCAGGATGATTTTCCCACTTTTTACCTTGGCTCATTTACTTCCAATACATGTAATAATTGTCTGGACACATTTGAAGATATATGCCTGTGTATTTTTAAATAAATGTACATGGTCTGGCAGCTTATACAGTTAAAGGATCTCAAGAAACCAAGATAGCTGAACATACACTGAATATGCTGGCTGCAGAAGTGTTTTCACCAGGTATAACACAAACATTAACCACCTTCTCTTAAAGCCCTCCATGATGCATTACTCCATTTTGGAAGACAGTTCTCATATATTTCATCATATTCAATGAAATACATAAATAAAACATTAAATTCAAGGTTTAGAATATAATTTTAATATCAGAATAATTTAAAAAATAACAGAGGCAAGCAATAGATTTGAACAAACGGCTCTAGCTAGGCTGTGCACTGGTCATCTGCACGCTCTATGTTTTGTGCCAGATATTAGAGTCCGCCTCTTTTGCCCGTAATGCAACTTCAGCAAGTCATTCCTGCCCATATCTTGTCTTCCACAGGTGCTTGAGAAGCCAATTGCTCTCCAGTCCTGAAGTTGTTCTTTGGAGTTTTGAAGTCCAGAGGTTAATGGACCTGATCTGATGTTGTGGTTGATGAAGTGGAATAAGCCACAGACAAAAAGGAAACAAACAACAAAAGTCTTTTAACCGGACTCCAAGAAAGGATTTCATTTGATACGATCCAGCTATACATTTCCATCTCTTGAAATACTTATCTGCCCATTTCTCCAAATGCATAAGATATTATGTTAAAAAAAGGAGAACAAACGTATGATTGGTTATCCCTTCTGTAGGTCTTCGTTAACTGCACACTTTTTTTTTAATCCATTACTTAAAAAAAAAAAAAAAATAAAAAAACACAACTGCAGAAAACAGACTCTTAGCACGTATGTAATGCACCATTGATAAATAAAAAATACATATCTGCCAAACTGGAAGCGTCACTACACGTAATCATTTCTGCAAAATATTTATACTTTTTTTAAACCTTATGCAAAATCAAACTGACAGTGTAGTAAAAATATTATGATCTAAACGTGACAAAAGAAAGATGATTTTAGATGGATATATATACAGTGAAATTTCAGAAAATGAAAAAAGGATTATCTTTGATGCTGTGTAATAATGTGTAAGGGAATGATAAGTAATGTATATAACATCTAACGTATGTAATACACCACTAATAGGTTAAAAATATATGTATATATTATAAATTCAAATCAGAATTGAATAAATATATCAATTAAAATTACAGGACTGTAGAAATAAAAGTCTGAACTGCAACTGTGAGCAAAAATCTTATGTTGGGGGCTGGGGAGAAAAATGCAGAAATGAGAGAAAAAAAAATTGCCCCACTACAATTTTTCTAAGGTAAATGCTGGATGGGGATTGTGAGCCAGTATGGCGCACATCTCTTAACTTATGCTTGTATTCTAAGTTTGCAATCAACACTTCTTAAATAAATATGTGCATTTAAAATTTATGTACTAACATTAGTTAACAAAGAGTTAAAAAATAAAAAATTAACACAGAGTGTATTAAATCTATTTGAACAAGTTTATGAATTAAAGAAGACTACTCCATTGCATAGTAAGTTTGCAAAATGGATAAAAATCCTTAAAAAAAAAATGAGAGAGAGAGAGAGAATTGATGGCATGTAACTAAGGGTCAACACTTTTGATTGGGGTCGGAAAATTATTTTGTGAGGTCGTTTACAATTTCACGGGGGTCGCACTGACAAAAAGTTTGAATACCATTACTCTACTGCATTACATAAGTGGTTCCAACATACACACTGCTGAAATTCACTTGAAAAGAACAAGCAATCAATATGTTTATTCTAGCAGAACCTCTACCATCTCCCAATCTTGGGAAATCTATTCAAAGTTAAGAGAGAATACAATAATATGGAGAGAGAGAGAAGGTTTGTAGGCATGTTTCAGAATCACTGATAGCAGCTTCAACCTTTTTTTGATCAGATGCTTACTGTCATATTCAGAGTTAAAAGAAGTATTAGACAAATCTTACTTTGTTTGTCTTTTGTCTTCTAAAAATTACTTCACAATATCATCAAAGTGATTAAAATAAAAGAAATGCCACTACAATCTGAAAACAAATGCAATAAAGGATTCTTTTATTTGTCTTCTGAAGAAAATTAAAGATGTAGAGAGGGAAACTTATGATTACGAACAATTTTTTTTTTTTTTGCTTATACTAATGTATTTACCATTTTGTGGATAAAAATACATAAACTAAATGAAATGCCATTGGTGAAAATATTTTTGTTTCAAAAAAGCAATTGTTCAAAATGCAATTTCTATGTCCTAAAAATTATGTTTTCTAAATATCCTACATTTCTTCTGAGGCAGTCATGGCATCTTGCTTCAACATTATATTATGCATTGCATGTCGGAGCATTTCTTTGGGAATAATGGGAACCTCTTCATGAATAGTTGTTTTGAGTGCATCTAGATCTTTGGGGCATTTGGAAAACACTTTGTTTTTGAGATATCCCCAGAGGAAAAAGTCACACACTGTTAAGTCGGGGGATCTGGCGGGCCAAGAAATGTGTCAATCCTGTTGGAGATCAAACGACCTGGAAAGACTTGGCATAAAGCATTCATGGAAAGTTTTGCAGTATGGGCAGTGGCTTCATCTTGTTGGAACCATGTAACTTCAGTAAACTATGTCATTTCATGTGACAAAAATGTCTCAAGCATATTCACACCACTGGTATGTTACCGCCACTGCACTGCTTGCTTCATTTTCAAAAAAGAATGGGCCAATGATGCTAATACACAACACTGCACACCACACTGTCACTTAGGTACTGTGTAAAGGTTTTTCGTGGGCATCACGGGGATTTTCAGGGGACCAGTATCCAAAATTTTGTTTGTTGATATGTTTGTTCAGTAGGAAATGTGCTTCATCAGACATACACACGTGGTTAAGAAATTCCCCATCTTCACCAATCCGAGCAAGCAATTCGCGACAGAATATTATCCAACTTTCACAATCGCGAGGTTTTAACTGCTGTACTATCATTATTTTATATGGGGAAATTGTACCTCCAGGCGTAGAATTTGTCTCAAACTCCTGCTCGACATGCGAAGAGACAAAAAGGGCGCCATGCAGAAATATCTTGGGCTCCTGACCATTGCCCTCTCTACCACAGCAATGTTGTCTGGGCTGTGAATTGTTTCTTCCTCCTGCAGACTTCTTTTTCAGGGTTGAGCCTGTTTCTTCAAAGTTCTGGACCCACACTTTTACGACATGAGCTGATGGAACAGGAGCGTGACGACCCAGCTTCTTTTCGACGAAACACTCGCCTTGTCGCCTTATAATTTTCGTTGTTCTGATAAAATGCTTTTACAACAACACTGCATTGTTGACTGGTCCACTGCTCCACTGTACCTCGAACAGCATACATTTAATACATAACAGTACACTGTATCTGCACATGCCCAATCACAGATTTAAAATCACATGTTTCCCCCTGCCACAGCCAATAGATGATTTCAAAAGAATTTGTCAAAAAAGACAGAAATTTAAAGATTCCAAACAATTATTATTTAGTAGCTTATTATTAATTAATGCTTTGTGTGGTTTAAAAATTATATAAAACAAATTTTGAATCAACTGATTTTTCTTTTTAAGGATAAAATTATTATTCTGCAAAAAATATAAAATTAGAAATACCCTAAAAATTTGAGTAATAAGCATAGTTAAATTGCAAAATAAGTAATATTATTAAAAGATAACTACTTAATAACTAGTTTAAAGATAACTACTTAATATTTCTTTTACACCCAGAAAAAGCAACAAAGGAATAACTAATAGCTAGTTCTAACAGCTAGTTCAAAAGTATCTGATCTCAAATTTTCAGTTTTCACTAGGCTTTCTTATTATTGCTGTTCTAAAAGGTTATCTCACATTTGATTCAGATGCCTACAAATGAAATTTTAAACATACTATTATTAAGTTAAAATAAAAATGTCCATTTTATTTGCAAAATTGCTTTTCCCAGCACAAAATTATCCATTCCACTACTACAGCAGACTAATAAAAAATTACCGAATCTCTTCTGAATCAGGCGACAAGGTAGGGGTGGAAAGAGAATTTCTTTGTTGCCTAAAAAAGTTGTCTAATCCTTCACCAATATCTTGGGGCTCTTCTCGTAATTCTTTCCCTTGAATAGTAGGTCGGGTTGGTGCTCTAGTTTTGGGTCTTTTTGGACGAGCTTTTCCTAGGTGCTCTAATTTCTCAGACATTGGTGAAAGACTGGGTAAACTCTCTGGGAAAGGGAAAAAATAAATAAGCATATACAAGATATTATTTGAAAGTACAATTAAAAATACTGTAGAAATGAGAAGTTAAAAAGAAACAAAACAAAACAAAAAAATTATGAAGTCAAAATTAGCTTTGGCATAATCAAACACACCCATGAAAATCATTTTTTGCATAAAAATAATAATAAAAGTAACACCAGGCTTATTAAGGTTCAGAAGGCAACTAGTTAATAAATACTATTTTCCCATGTCTTCATTACCTTGGGAAGACTCTGAATAGAACTGACTGACACTATGAAATCAATTTGTAAAAAAGGACTATCAAAACTGAATACCATATTTTTGTAGCTATCTTTGCTTCGTGGTCATATTTTTGTTTCACATCCCATATATTCTTTTACAACAAAGTCAGATCATGGAATAATTAATATTTTATACTGAAACATGCAACATATATAAAGATACTGCTGAAATCACATATATCTAATAACAATATTACCTTCATCCTTTGGTAAAAGATCAGGAATGTCATCAGCAGCTATTCCTTCAACACTATCTGGAAATTTCAAGTATAAATTTACACACATATGGGCATCATATATACACTATATACATATGCAAACAAGTATTTACATGTAAAAAGTTTAAATAATTTTGTGAATGAAGCCACAGATATTAAAGAACTATCACAAAGAATTTCAAAAGTTTTTAATTAATTGCAGTATTTACTTGTATATCAGCTAGTTGTAGTAGTATATAAAGCTGAAACAAGAATGTTCACATATAAGATCCTTTTCAACTTACAGTCACAAAATGTTTAAGAAAATTCTTGTAACAGACAGCAAGAAACTTATTGAAAGTTATATAAAGTAATAGCATCTTATTTTAAAAAAATGAAAAAAGCATGTATTCATCACCAGAAAACTGACTAATGCAACTATAGTTACATGTTACATAACAAGTACTTGAGAACAAGCAGACTTTAAATACATATATACGTTCAAACAAGGAGCTAATAACATAGCTACAGTTTCACAATCAGCCTACCACAAAGCCAGCACGAAAAGAAGGGCTCTACAAGTGTTTTGAGACATACATGAAACAAATAGAAAAGTAAACAATACGTAAAAATGAAATAATTGCTGCATCTGTTGAAATTATCATTAGAACACTAATGCATCAGTAATTACCATTCAATGAAACTATTTTTTAAAATATCCAGATTATTAGTCTGGATATTTCCTGCTTCTCACATTTTAACAGGGTTGCCACTCAAACAGGAGAATGAAATTCCCTGACTTTTCCAGGTGTGTTTTAAGAAAATTCCAGTCTATCCGCGTAGTGCAGTTTGGCTGTGCTAAGCGGTAAATTAATTATGGCCACTTGAAAACACAAAAATTTGCCGATTACATATGACATAATCTCCAAAGAATTACTATTTTAACTATAATAGTTGTTTTCATCACTGAAGATTGAGATTAGACTTTGTCCAATCTGGATTAAAAAATAACTTTTTTTGCAGATATTTTGGTAAACGAAAGAAAGAAATCTATTTAATGATAGTTTTTTATATAAATTTAGGTATTTTATATTTATTTAGCAGCATACATAAGCAAAAAATATGTGCATTAAATTTCGTGATGTTATGTCATCATACTGCTAGAATTAGCTTCAGGACTATGCTAGAGAAGAAATTTGAAAGTATTATTTGCATAAATAAATTTAGAGGGAAGAAGCAACATTAAATGATATGAATAAACATTAAAATAATTAAAAACTGAACTACAATAATCAACGATATTTTGGCGAATATAATTATATTAAATGGTTAGCCTAGATGACTGATTACTATTTTTTTTTATTTTACTGTAAAATGCAAATAAAGCATTTATTAAAAAGGAAAAAAAAATGTTAAAAAGATTTTGCGGTAAAATCCTACTACTATACGCTACGGCCTAGGCCCGATTTTGAAAATTGCTGCCATTACCAAAATGGCCCGTTTACTGCTCTTCACAATGCCGCCAAATCCCGTGTGTACCGTACATGGAGGTTAGAATAGCAGAATACATGGAGGCTATTCTAACCTCCATGGTACCGTATACTATGATTAAACCGATTTTGTTTTATACAAGAATGCGTATTTTCTGTAGTTCAACATGCACTGCACATGCACGTTTCTCGATTCTAAACCAAAACTACTGGAAACTTGCTTTGCCTTTCTAAAAGACAATCTGATTGGAAGTGCGAGAGTTGGCTCTATGCCAGCTGCCCGTATGACGCTAACGCGCGTCAAGAAAGGAATCGCTTCCAATGTCGGCACAAAACTCGCGTTTTTTGGGGTGATCGCCGTATAAAATTCCCTGACTTTTCCAGATTTTGACTAAAATATTTCAATTCCCTGACTTTTTCCGGTTCTCCCGGTTTTCCAGGTAGCGTGGCAACCCTGTTTTAATCAAAAGCTGCTATAGTTTATATATATATATTATCACAACTTATTTTCCACCAATTGAGAGAAAAAAAAAGTCTCCTGAACACAAAACGAATGAATAATGCAAGTATGCTAAAATAATCACTACATTTTGCAGCAGAAATTCTACAACCTATGCAGGTACATTTGTCATGATACAAATAAGGGCCTCAGAGATAAATTTCAGATAATTTCTTATATCATTTTCTAAATGCAGTGGGTAAGATAATACTTGCATGCCACGCTTCTATAAATATAGTTTTTAACTTTAGCTCCATTTAAAAGGTGACAAATTTCAGAAACAAACAATGCGGACCATAATTTTATACATTCTCATCTCCATTTTTTTTTTTTTTTTTTTTTAAATTCCAAAAATTTTAAATTTTCTACAGCATGGAGAGGTTCATTCTGAAAACTGCAACATTTCATAATAATACAGTTCAGTTAATCTATTCCAAGACATATGGGGAGGATCAAAGCCATAATAATTTTAAATATATTCCACCAATTTTAATCTGAAATTTTACATCTTTAATTAGTAATAAATAAGTTCTTATATACCAATGAATTAAACTACTCACTAGCAATTATAATCATATTTTTAAGCACTATTCATAAATATGTTATTCAATATAATCCATTGATATAATTCAAAATTAGTTTACATTTTAACCCACAGAAAATAGTAAAAGACAATAGTATGTACTTCACAAAAAGATTAATTATTACTGCTAGCTTTTCAACAGGGCTAACTTTGAATTCAAAGAAAAACTTCACTCTAAGTTTATAGATACCAAATTTGGGTAGAGTTTTGAAAATGCTTTATATATGTAATCATTTATTCGAAGCAGATGAACACGAAGGTGATGACCAAGGGAAGGAGCTGTTAGCTGTGAAGCTAAACCTTTTTCTAGAGGACATACTTTCTTATAACATATCTCGTTGCAGTAATTTAGAATATACACCCATTTCAGGAGTTACACACATTATAAAATTTACCTGTGTCACATTATTAAAAAAAAAAAAAAAAAAAAAGGAAAAAGAATGCAAACAGAGTGGCACAGACTATTCGAAGAAAGCAAGGAAAGCTAATGCAATGCAATTTCAAGTAATGGCGGTATTTATACTGAGTGCATGCATATATATGTAAAACTAAGCTGCTTATTGGTTGTTTTTGGGTTTTAGTTCCATTTGCATCCAGCCTTATGTAAGTGTCATATGACAGAATAGTCTTGAATTTGGGAGAAAAGGGGACATATAAAGGTTAATTTAGAGGCTGCCAATTATTATTATTGTGTTAGCGTAGTAATCATATTTTATACTTGCATAATACCATGCAATATTTTAAAATGCCAGTTTTAGGAGATAATTAATAATAATAAATAAAAAAGCATGAAAATTACTGTGATCAAAGCCATAATAAAAGCATTCAATCAAGCTGGGAAATCTTTTTTTTTTCACACAGATAATTCTTAAAAAAAAGATATAAAACCAAATCTTTTTATTAAAATACTTACCAACAACCGACTGTGGCCTTAGCTTCCTAGCATGCACACTTTTTCTTTTATTAGTAAGCTTGGGAGTAGCCTATAAAAAAAATAAAAATTTTTTAATGTTTCAAATGCAGTTCATAATAATATTTGCTGAATATTCAGATGGATGGGGAAATTAAAATTCTAAACAAATAAAATACAAAAAATCAACATCAAATTATTTATGGCAGCAAGCAGAACTATTTTTCCATACAGAAATTTAAAGAAAGTTATATATATTTTAGATCAAATTGTACTTACTAAATTCAGCCAAGCCAGTTGCTGAAGCATGTGAAGAAATGAATAATTAATGTTTAAATGAAATGAATAATTAATGTTTAAATGAAACAACTGCAACATATAACATTTCCTAAAAATAAAAAATATCTTTCTCTTCCTTTAAGATCTGGTATTTTATTACACTTACAAAGTGACTCATGTATAAAACTGAACACAAATAAGATAGTTCCCGATGTCCCTTTCTGTGCACTTTGCATGTAAGGATTTAAAAAAAAAAAAAAAACCTATTTCCTTCACACTTTTTTTACTAATTTTTTCCCCCAAAAACTGAGAGGGGAAAATTTATGCAAGTAATTTAATTTTCGAAGAATGTAGTTATAATAAGACCACAACAAATTAAAAGTATTTATGGATAGTGGGAACAATATTGTTCCTTTACAAGAAACCTACATTCCAACAAGTATACATAATAATATTAACATTACAATATGTAATAAAATAATCTTCATTAAACTTTCCTCTAATTTGAATTTTACTTGCTCTTATGGTTGCCTCAACTACTTCTTAGGCTTCAAATCATCCACAAATAATTAGAGAAGGTGAATATGCAGCTGACTTGACAAAACTGTAGATCAAATGTCAGTTCGTGTTTGCTTTGCTGTGGATCAGTTCTTGTATCAGGCTGGTATAAAGTTCAACAGTTTGAAGTGAAAACTTTAGTGAGATTTTACAGGCAGTTTGTGTAGGACTGTTCACAAACTGCCTACGAAGTTTATGCAGTTAAGTAACTTGTTAGTTAAGATGAAAACAATCGCTATGTGGACAAATCCATTTTAAAATCTAGGGAAGTTGATTCTCTGAACATACTACAGAAAAGAAAAATAATGAAAGTACTTTTAAAGTTTTCAAGACCTGGTGCTGAAAAGCTGGTAGGGGGATATGCGAGGAAATAGAGACTGGAAATGAGTTGGGTTCTACCAATATGAAAAAACTCTATAACACTAAACAGACAATGCTCTGGGTTTGGATATCAATCCGCAGTTTTAGTTTAACTGCAGGTCACAGATACGTCTCCTTTAAATCATAACGATAAAACTCCTAATCTGATACTCACTGCAAAGGCCATAATACCTTGTGAATAACTTATAAGTGCAGCCAAGAAACACATATCTGCAGTGTACAGCATGTCTCCTTACCTTACTGAAAGAAACAATATTCTTGCTCGAGTTACTTATTTGGAGAATAGACTCAATATTAAAATAACACATCAGTGTTCACAGTACTTTCAAAGAATATTAGACTCCCAATCCATATATACCAATTTTGATATCATACAAGCTTGTTGGTGCAGCAAAGTGAATTTTCTGTATGCCAGGAGCTAATGTGTGATACTTTTTGAAAAGACAAAACCATGCTTCATTCTGGCTTGATGTACAGCAATAGCTCCAAATGTCTACATATCCTTAAGCAATTAATAATATATCACACTACTTTGAATCCTTGCACCTATGTTATCTGATTACGGTTCACTATATCTGAACACATCCTAAAGAAGAGGAACTGGCGGGTGAAGTAATTTGATGTGTAACCAAAAGCTGTTGGGAGTGGTTTGTCAAGTCATATTTATGCATTAGTGAGACCACGTGAAAGTCAAAGTAGCTTAGTGACTTTGATTGTGGCAGTACAGGGGAACGCCACCTTTACGGGAAATCAGTTTGTGAAATTTCGGACATTCTACAGAAGGCAAAATTCACTGCAAAGTGATGTAATTGTAAAGTAGATATCTAGCTAGTGACATTGCAGAAAAACAAAATAGCAGGCCAAAAGAAAATTAGTGAATGCAGCCACAGAACTCTGAAAAGGTAGTGAAACAAAATCGTAGCTCCTCGTTGGCTGAAATTACTCAGTTCTTAAATTCATCAGCTATGAGAGCTAACAGCAGGACTGTTTGTTGAGGGTTAAAAAAGGGAGATGGGATTCCAAGGTTGTGCAGCCGCTCACAAGCTTAACATCACTTTTCAAGACTGCGAAACATCCACTGCAATGGTACATAGTTCACCCTCATTGGACCGTGAACATGTGGAAAAAAGTTCTTTGGAGTGATGAATCTTTCTTTACAGTCTGGCAGTTTGATGGATGCCCGGTGAGCACTTTTGTCAATGCATTCGGTTGATATTAAACTTAGTATTTTTAATTATTTATATGTTAAGTTTTATAGTTGTATTAAGATGCCAAGATTGATTTTTGATTTGATTTGGGTTAGAGATTAATATAATTAGATTTATTTTGTTAATATATCGTCGAAATAATTTATTAGCGATTGAGTCTTGTATAAAATATTTTTTTGTGCAAGGGTTAGGTTCAGCAATTTTTATATCTTTATTTTATTTTAGGAGAGGGATTATAGAAGTATTAAGATCGTTAAGGTGGTAGCAGCATCATGGTGTGAGGTGTTATTCATGATTTGACCTGGGTTCCTTAGTTCCTGAGGTTGGACACAGCTCTGAAATGTATGCGGACATTCTGAACAATTCTGTTTTCCCAACTCTATGGCAATATTCTGGGGATGTCCCATTCCTCTTCCAGCAGGATAACTGCTCTATTTACACATCAAGAATTGTGAAACCATGTTCGTTCAAAAACTGGACTTCTAAATCCCATAGAACACATTTGAGATGAATTAGAATGCAGATTACATAGCCAGCCAAATCGACCATCCTCTTTGCCAGCACTCATTTCAGCTGAAAGTGGTCCATTATGGTCACTATCAAAAGTCGTATGGTCATCTATCAAAAACTGACGCAGAGTCATCCCAGACATGTGCAGGCTGTCACTGATGCCAAAGGGGGATCAACATCACATAATACAGTACAACGTCCGAGATCCGGACTCATTGGGACTTCAGCGATTCTGCATTCAGGACTTTTTCAGATATTAGATCATCATTTTAAATCTAATAAGATGACTTATGTAGAAACCATAAGATTAAAAATATGAAATGGTGATTTACGATATAATGAAGCATTTATGACTTTAACATACCTGCCAACCTCTAATGATAAAAATTCAGAAGATTTCTCCCCCAAATTCAGAAGATTTCTCCAAAATTCAGAAGAACATGAAGAATTAATATCATGCTTTGATATTAAAAAAATAACAATCTGATTCTGATCTCTTGTTCTTGTTTGTTTGCTTTGAACATTTAATCATTTATTTGTACCACTACCACTCAACTGTGTATTAAATTGCATTCAATTATGACGATTCCTTCTTGGTGTTACAATTTTCACAAACGTGAGTGTAGTTGCCTCATAACATTTAGCAATTAAAATGTTTTCTAGAGTTTTTGGTGAAATTGAAGAATGAAACATAGTTTTGTTTTTCTTCACAACACTGAAGACTCTCTCGCACTCAGCATTACTGTGTGGAATTACAAGAATAGCACATAAAACTCTTGCTAGTCTGTTGGAAATTCGGCTTTGTAGGCAGGCCGAAAATATTGAGAATACGTTTTTTTTAACTAATTTCATAACAACGATGTATTAAGAAAATTCGTAGCACGTGCAAACAAAAGAAAAGAATGCGACAATCCACGCTCGCTGAGTAATTCCCTTGCTGCTGAAGTGAACGCGAAAAAAATAATCTGGCGCCCGCAAAGAAAAGAGTGGGAGAAACAAGTTCAGCGCATTGGATTGGCTGGTTAAGCGGCGAGCTGGGAGAAACCGCAGGTTACTGGATTCGAAGTAGTCGGTAGTTGGCGGTAAAACACGATGCAATTGGCAAAAATCGCTGAATTGGCGAAAATTTCTAAAATTTCGACAAAAATCACTAAAAGACATGAAAAAGGAAAAAAATCGTAAAAAATGGATTACGATCGTAAAGACAAACGCATTTTCGTAAAAATTACGAAAAATTCGTAAAAGTTGGCAGGTATGCTTTAAGGAAATCACAGTGTATAAAGAAAGCTCAACATTTGTTTGTTTGCTTTATTAAACATTTCTTCCAATACAAGTTGCTTCTTTTTTTGTGTGTGCCAATACTTTAAGTCAATAAGTAGACACGATTTCTTTTCAGTTACAAAGTTCCTCTGTTTAAGTTCTGTAACTGCAGTGTCGAGAATTCTCAGTAAATTGACAATCGAAATTTATTCATTCTCAACAACGTCTCTTTAACTTTTTATTTTACTATCAGTAGCGATATTTTCTGGATTTAGAACCAACCATATTACAGATTTTGCCATCCATTCATTGACTCATGATTGGGTATTATCATTGCAATGAAAAACTTCTGTTATATCATCTTCATTTATTACCACATCTTCACATTGCTTCAAAAATTCTATTAGCATGTTCACTAGCACTGACACGCCTGTGCGTCAGAAAGGTGCCGCAAAGTGGAAACATGAAAATAAAAAACATGAAAATAAAATGTTTCCCTGATTTTAATACTAAATTTCAAGAAAAATTTTTAATTATTAAAACACTATTTCGTAATCTGGCTTCTCATAATAGAAAAAGCATTTTTATCGGCAGCAAATGTTCTTGTTGGCATTGGAGTTGTAGCAAAAGCATGCTTTGCCTTGCTTAAATAAAAAACCGGGACTAATCTAAAATAAAACTAATATTTCTTTCATAACTAAAATTCAAACAACTATGCTCAAACATTAGCCTTTAAATTAAAACCAGTATCAGCTCGTGTTCAAGACTCTTGGATATAAATACACAACATCGCCCAATCCGCCAATTATTACATCACTGGCAAATCAGCAGCAACCATATTTGTTTATTGCCAATTGACTCTATTCTAATTTGCACAAAGAAAAACCAAAAAACAGAACATTAAGTAAACAACAGTACTCTTTTCCTCACGGGGGGAAAAAACAACACAAAATCTGAAAGGTTTCAGATTTTAAATTATGTCCAAAAGGGCTTTTTTTAACGTTTTGTGTGTTACCTTTATTTATTAAATATCTTCTTCGCACTTAAACCATAAAATTCAGTTCAACAGCAATATCGCAAAATAATTTTAAAATGAGCTATCTTTAGAATTTCCAATAGACAATTCCGTGTGCTGGAGATAAAAATGATTCCATGATTCTCCTGAAACTGTGATAAGATATTTACTGCATACGCGATATCGGGCCTTGTCCTGTTAGCTACAAAAGCTAAACATCCCAACAGATTTCTAAAAGGTAATTTTTGCATTTTCGCAACTTGTGCACTTGTAGATGGACAATCTAACTTTGTAAGAATAGAGCCTTTAGCTATGGAAAGTGAAGTTATTAGTATCTGAAAATGTTTAAATTTTGTAAAAATTTCTTCGATATATTTTGCCTGATGTATGGAAGTCCCATTGTCATTTTCTAAAAATTTCAATTCCAAGTAACTTTCTAGTTCTGCCTAACACTTCAAGATAAAAAAAGGTACTCAACTGTCACATTACTTTATCTACACACTGTTGATTTTTATAAAAAATTACAATATTATCTACACATAATAAGAGAATTACATTAGATGTCATATAAACACAATACATTACATTAGAGCCGCAAAATTTTGACTAAGATCAACTCAGAGCTCAATTTCTAAGATTAAAAGTGCCATAGCCCTATGAGAAAGGCCACCAGAGATGGGGATGGAATGAGGGGAGGAATTTAGAGATGGGGAGGAATAAATAAATAAAAATCTTGAAAGCTTTCAGATTTTATTTTATGCCTAGAGGGACATCTTTTTTAACATTCTGTGTGTTACCTTCACTTATTAAATATCATGTTCTTCACACTTATAATTCAATTCAACAGTAGTATCATAAAATATTTAAAAGAGCATATCTAGAATTTCAGATATAGAGTCTCACATTCTGGAAATAAAAATGATATTTTTCTCTGTACAGTGTTGCCATTGCTCACTTTGAAATCATTCAGTTTGTTAATCAAAAATTCATTAAAGTTTTACAAAATATGAAATAGGTAATAAAACAAATTACAAATTTGGGCTTTCAGATGCCCACATTCGAATGGAGGACTATGTTATACAAAATTTGATGTATCTAGGCACTGTTGTTTTTTCACAGTGTGAGAAATGTACACACATTCATGCAGATTATTCATTATTTAATTTCTTTAAATATAATGCAGGGCTTTAATATTTGGTGGCAACAATTAGAAAAGGGAACCGACGCAGCATGTGAAAACGAAATTAATAGCCTTTCTGGGCAAACTGTCCCTTAGGGCTAAAATCTGAATGAATTTAGCGATATAGAGATCCGGATTTTAGATTACTCTGGATATTGGACATCCAAATTTCAGACTGTATATTGTATATGCTTCAGGATTCTCTCAGTTCGTACCACTGTGTGTCTGGATACTTTTGGCCAGAGAGTGTATCATGTGAAACTGCTTCAGTACATGTTAACATAGTGCAGTTGATGTATGCCTGTTCAGATAAATGACTATTGTTCATTTCAGCAGCAAACTGCATATCCACATATCTGAATTTATAATTTTTCCAGCAGTGGTCATTGATTATGTTTCACACCACTTTTGCACTAAACACTGCATATAATTTTTTGATGGACAAGGCTGAACAACAACCTAACTAATCTTATTTTATTAATAAAAATTAGTTTAAAATCAACTAATCTTATTTGATGGACAAGGCTGAACAAAAGCAAAACAATTCCTTTCTTTGTACATATGCAAACATAAGCCTCCACTATTCTAAGTCCTTGCTGAACCAGAATAGCAAATCAAACACCGCCATTTTCATTGTTTTAATTTTTACTCATCAGATACGTAAGACCTACATATTTGCCTGAAGATACATATGTAATTAATAATTTGTAATAATGGAGATATATGGCATAAATTAGTTCAGTTGACTTACATTTGGCTTTCAATAGACCATCCTATATATCTACAAGATGTTTTTAAAAACACAACTTCAGGCACACACACATTTTTCCAAAATAAGTAGAGAATTTTATGAAAACAGTTTCACACCTAACAGGGAGTTTCTGCAAATAAAAAAAATCTAACTTCTTACATGGTTTACCACACAGAAAAGACTCCTTCCATAGGACTATTTTACTATGCATTACTCAATTAAATGTAAAATTTCAGATGCATATTTACAAGTTACTGAGCCAGCCACAAGTTTACAACTAATAATGTTTTGCCACAAATGAATTATAAATCGTAATAGAAGTTTAGAAAAGAAAAAAAGGTAAATCAAAAAAAAGTTGGTCTTCAAGCAAAATTTAGGTACTCTTTTTTATATAAACAAAACAAACCATTTTGTAATATCTTTAGAAATTTTGCATGAAATTTATGACATTTGAATTAGGAAGTATAATGAATATTTTATTAATAGGAATTTCTTCTGCATGAGAACCATACAAGGATTTTATATTTACAGACCTGTTCAGTCCCAGCTGAAAGTGTTGCCTTAAAATTCTTTATTTTGTGAAACTTTAAAACTGGAAGCAGATGCCTAGGATCAGCATTTAAACAAAAAAGCAAGTAACCACTTTTTTCAAACATCCTGCACATATATAAAATTTTTAAAAATTTAACACATTACCATATTTTTTTTTAAATATTTTAATGTGCACATATTATAAATATTATTAACTTTCTAATAATATGTAATAAGATCAAATCATTTTGAGACTTGGTACATAATTCTTCGTCAGTTTAAAAGGTCAATGCATAAACACTTCAAAAATAATAGTGTAAAGTCCGACTTCCAGAGGTCCAATATCCGGAATGATCTAAAATCCAGACCTCAAAGCCACAAACTGTTTTTTTCTTTTTTTGTATGTGTTACGCAAGCACATTTAATTTTTCCTTACATAATAAAACATGTGGAGAGTTCCCATTCTTAATTTCACTTAGGCACTAACTAAAATACCTCGTTATTGAAGAAATAAATCATATAAGCATAAATTCATGAGTTTAATAATACACTCTACATAGGAACATGGCTACATCTACTAGTATTTTATATCCCTGATGCCCACCTGGCGAATCTTTATTTAACATATTTTCCTTTCGTTACTGCATGTTTATCAATACATGACATGACAACTTGAGTAATGACTCACGCAGCAATGTCTAAACTTTTTTTTTTTATATATTAGCAATTGAATAAAAAGAGTATGGTAGTCTTTTATGCTGACATTACACTTGGCGATGATTACAGATTTAAAATAAATGCGTTAAGAAATGTTGACAACAAAAAATTTCTTTTCATATATGCTAAAAATAGATTTTAATGGAATTCACAGGCCAAAAGATTACATTTAGTGCTATTTGAGTTAAGAATAACTGATATGTTATTCACATAAACCCAGAACCGGTGTCAGAGCTCCTATGGTTGCATTGGGTGGTACATTTAGGGAAGATAAAATTTTTGGAATTTGGAGAAGCACCAAGCAGCAAAATTAAGGGATGACAGGATTTTTATAATTTAGGGGAAGCACTGGAATCCACAGTTTAGGGGCATCAAGAATTTAGAACTTGGAGGCACATTGTAGCAGAATTTAGGACCTGCATCAGGCGGTATCTAGCATCAGCCGTACATAAGCCTTAAGTATATCTGGGAGTTTATTTATCCAGGACTCAGATAAGCCTTAAGCATGTGCAAGAAATAGACATAGGTATGATAAATAACTAAACTAATACAATTCAGTCCTAATTGAGAACGCAATGGAAGCAAGACAAAATTTAGCAGAACAACTTGTCTTTCATCGCCAATCTTCTGATACATAGTCAATAATGTATAGTGGATGCTATTAAGCAAGGCTAAAATTACCTTCACAGATTCTAAGGAATTTCAGTTAATGCAGCAGACTGCGCTGCTTCTTAATCTTCTAATTTGATTCAGCTTATTATTTTTTGCAGAATGGTATTATTACAGCAATTTTATAAAAATTAAAGCTTGAACTTTTGATTATGTTGAAAACAGTTTCTAATTCTGAAGCTGCAAAAGGATCTACAAAGCGAAAGCATGTTTCGATGTCCATTAAACAAAAAAGTGAAATAGCTGCAAAAAATGGATAAAGGTATATCCGTCTCAAAATTATCCGAGGAGTATGGCATTGGAAAGTCAACTGCATATGACGAAGGAAAAAGAATGTTATTATTTTTTTTTAATTAAAAATTTCTTGTGGATTTTGACACCCCACTTGCAATGAATAACAGAAAACTTGTTCATTATGCTAAAAGTGACGATTATGACAAAGTGATGATTGAATAGGTCAGATAGCGTCCCGGCGAGGGAGTGCATTGACAGGTCCAATGCTAATGGTTGAAGCCAAAATATTTCATGAAGAAATGAACTTAAAAACAGGATAGTTTGGTTAACAAAATTTAAAAATCGCCATGGCATAAGGTAATTAAAAATTTTGGGAACTTTGTAACTGAACAAGAAATTATGCCTGTTTATACAATTAAAGGGAAAGTATTAGCACAAAAAAAGAAGCAACTTAAACAACTTACACTGAAAGAAATGTTTAGTAAAGTAAACAAGCAAATATTAAGCCTTTTTTTTTTTGTAAATTTTGATACCCTTTAGATCATAAATGGTCCTTTATTTCATAAATCACGATTTCATATTTTTAATTGTATAATTTCGGCATGCCATTTTACTAAATTTATATTGATGATCTAATATCTGGAAAAATCCCAAATCCAGAATTGCCGAAGTCCTGACGAGTCCAGATCTTGCAATATACTTCTACCTCATACAGCTTCTGAAAGCACTAGAGTAGGCCATCTTTGAAAAACATCTGTAATACCTCTGAAATGTTGTTTTTACCTCTTCCGCTGACATATATTAGCATTGCTGTAAATATCGTTTTCATTTGCTTTTACACATAAATTCTGCACACACAGTACTATAAAAACTAAAATCATTTCCAGTATATGATTTTTCTTTTGCTGCCATCCAGCCATCCTCT
Source organism: Stegodyphus mimosarum (assembly GCA_000611955.2). Taxonomy (NCBI): domain Eukaryota; kingdom Metazoa; phylum Arthropoda; class Arachnida; order Araneae; family Eresidae; genus Stegodyphus; species Stegodyphus mimosarum. The sequence goes on along the minus strand of KK114581.1, from coordinate 151,459 downwards.
AAGTTAAGTTGAAGATGATAATTTTCATGCTAAGAAGCATATTTTAACAGAATATTAACAAGCAGCACCAAGTTCAATCACTTGTGATGATTTTAGTGAAAGAAGTTAATCATTATTAGCATCATCAATTAACTTGCCCAATACCTGATCTTACTAATATTTACACATGGTTTTTAGTGTATAAACCAAACTAAATTATTTTGTCCTGTTTTAATTCAATATGAATTGTGAGTGCCTTTTGATCCTTTAACATATTTAGTAAAGGATCCTGAAATGTATAGAGATACTTATAAGTACTCCGTTAATGTGTTTATACTTGCTTTTTAAAAATTCTTTCTGAATGGGCCAGTTTTTATCTCAATATCTGCATTTATGAACAAAGAAAACTATCTGAGCTTGAAATTGTAAGTCACAGCAAAATAACAACTTACAACCTGTATCTTATTGAAGTTCTTATACACTGACGGGGGGGGGTGACAATTCCAACACCAAGGTAAACAAAATTTGGTAGGCTTATTTAAAGAGTCGTAAACAATCTACCACTAGATTGGCGTCTGCATATTTATACGTCTGAAAGATGATGTCTATTCAAATTTTGTGCCAGGCAAATTGAACATGCAAATCAAGTTTACTTTATATATGTGCTGTAAAGTCCGTGAGCATTATTTATGATTGAGATTTGATGTAGTGAGTTGATGTTATAAAAAATGCCTTTAAGAAGCCATTATCAGCAGCTCAGTGAGTTTTAATGATGTCATGTAATAGGGCTATGAGAAGATGGATTTTCTTTCTGTGATGTTGCAGAAAGACTTTGCAGGAATTTATACACTGTGCATGATTCTTGGCAGCAGTGGTCAAGGAAATGCACTGACTGAAGAAGGGCAGGTTCCGGCATTCACACAGCACTACTGAGAAGGAAGACTATGTGTTCGGCGCATGGCTGTAGCGCATAGTACTGCATCTACACTATGGTGCTAACTGCAGCAGAAATTCAAACTGCAGTTAGCACCACAGTAACACAATGAACTGTTAGAAAAAATTACTTGAAGGACAGCTCTGAGCCAGATGCCCTGTAATGTGCATTCCATTAACTCAAAACCACGGCCATTTACAACTTCATTTGTGTGAAGGACCGCATTGAAGAAGCACTGGAGATCTTTTGTGTTTTCTGATGAAAGCCGGTTCTCCTTTGGTACCATGTGTTGATTAAAAGGAGGTTAGGTGAGCACCTGACACTAGTCTGTCAGCAGCCGAGACACACTAAACTTACATCTGCAGTTATGGTCTGAGAGAAATTTTGCATGATAGCAAATGCATTCTTGTAGTTATCCCATGAATTCTGATTGCAAATTTGTATGTCCGTCTGGCAATTCAAACTGTTTTGATGCCATTCATAAATAGTATTCAAGAGGGTGTTTTCCAACAGGATAATGCTCTCCTCATTACCACTATTGTAATCCAACATGCTCTATAGAGTGCCAACATATTGGCTTGGCCTGTTAGATCACCACACCCTTGTCCATTCGGGCATGTATGGGACATCATTGGACAACAATTCCAGTGTCATCTGCAACCATCATTAAATGTCCTTCTATTGACTGACCAAGTGCAATAGGAATGTATCTCCATACCCCAAACTGACATCTGGCACCCATGCATGCACATTTGCATTCAAAATTCTGATGGCTACACTGGTTATTAATGTATCAGCATTTCACATTTGAAATGGTTCTTCTCACGCATTAACCTGCGATCTTGAAAATTTAATCAATAAAATGTTACCTAGACAAATGTATTTCCAAAATTTCATCACATTGACTTTTTTCCTTGGTGTTGGTATTTAATTTTCCATCAGTAAATATGTATGTATCTTTTTGCATGGCTCAATACAATAATAAAACACTACAACAAAATTTTCACATAAATATGCAATTTGATGAAATCATGAAACTTGTCACACTTAATTGTTTTAAATATATGCCAATAAACTTTAAACACAATTCTAATTTTTCAATTAATTTATTATATTCTCATTCTACAGCACAAAGCTGTGTTGTTGAATCCTTAAAGCTTATGGCCCAGATTTAACTTCAGTGCTCCTACTGAAATTCAATTTTTAATTGGCCTCGTTTTTCACAATTTCCCCAACCAAACATAAACAAACAATTCACAAATTAAGACAGAATAATGAATATTTTTATGCCTTTATTTTAATATACAGTGAACAACTCAAATATTATAAAAATGTAATTTACTTGACTCATGGTAGTAAATTAAATATATGCTTGGTGCAACTGCACCAAGTGACAGAATTTAATGGCAGCAAATTTTTAGAATTTAGACACGAAACAATCAAATTTACGGACGGCAAAGTTTTTAAAATTTAAGGGAGGCACCTGGATGCAGAATTTAGGAAAGACAAAATTTTTAGAATTTAAACAGGCACTAGGTAGTAGAATTTAGTGCCTGCAGAGATTGCACACAGGGCGACAAAATGCCTTCTGCCGGTCCTGACTAAATATGAAAAATATATGTAAAAATAAGCAGTGAAACCATAAAAAGTAGAAAATTATTAAAATGAATTATCAAATCTCAAAAAAATTTTCATTCTAAAGGCGGAAAAATACAATACACCATTTAGAGTAAATATTTAATTAATATAATTATTACATTATTTACCACTGAAAGACAATTACACTTAAGACACATAAAGTAAAGAAAGGGATAATAAATAAATTACAATATTAAAGAGAAATGTGACAAACCAACTGCATTTCTAAATGAAAAGTTAAACAACAGCTCACTAACAGGTGTAAGGAAAGCTATGGGCTGATAAAATGTATCTGGTATGAGGTGGGTAAAATAACTTTCAAGAAAAAAAGACACTGTAATAATTCTTCAAATGATTTTTAAGAGGGATAATTTTTGTTTATTTGCAATTATTTTAAGTGACATTTTCATTATTGAAGAAAACTGAGTTATACTTTTATTTCCTTATTTCACTTCCCAGATTCAGGACTTTACAGGTGAATGGGAATCCTTCTTTTACCCCACACGTGATGAGCATTAAGTTTTTTTTTTTTTTTTAATTGCCTAAAAACAAACCAGTGTATATGCAACTTATGTCACAGTATGATAGCACATTACAAACACTCACAGAATAGGTAAATAATCCAACCATACAGACAGAATACATAACTCTGTTAACTATTCTATCTATAATAATAACAATGACTGATATAACAGGTAAAAGTTATGTAATACACGTTTCACATATATAAAGCAAAGCTATATGGGCACAGTGAATAAATACACATGCTGAAATTTATACAGTTTAGATATTGTACATTTAACAAAATGAAATTAAGACATTTAAGTTCAGAAAAGTAAAATAAATTTTGATATTTAAATAAAAGACATTTTCAAGAAAATATTTAAGATACATTTTTTTACTCACTGAAGAAAATGGAGCAAAACTCACCAAAGGAGAATCAGAATTTTCACTATAACTATCTCTATCTAACTGAGAATCTCCACTATGGCTTATTCTCAATCCACTTTCACCACATATTCCACCTCGCAAAACATCGGGGGTTGTACATCGCTGCTGGTTCACTTGTTCATGCTGCAATATAATTAAATAATGTTGAATTAAAACCAATAATGCATATAACTTCAAATACTGAAAAAAAAAAATACAGAGTACAATAATTCTGACAGTAAAATAGTTTTAATTATATACACACACACAAAATAAAAAGACCCATAGCTTGTAAAATATACTAATTCAAGCTGAATTACATGAGCTTTCAGAAGCTCAAAAAGAACTTTCTGGAAAGGGCCGAATGCAACCTTTCTGGTTGCTTAATCTGGCCTCTTTATGAAATTGTGTGCAACGACATTTTTATCTCTTTCCTACCCACACAAAAACCACCGAAATCATCAGCGTGACTGCTCAACTATTGTTATAGAATATATATTTTAGCGATCAACCTAAGCTGAGAATACTAGATATGCTAGAAATCGTATGCATCTGCTAAAGAATATATAGTCATATCATTTCTAATGCTTTAATTTAGAAATAAAAAACTAAAATGTGAATATTGTTGAGATGAAATGGGAGCTTAGGAAGAGCATATTTCAACCTTAAATTCTTATTTAAAAATAAAACTGTGTACAAGTCACTTATGTGATGACCAATAGGAACAGTTACCATTTTTGGTATATTTGTAAATTTCGTTTTAAATTTCTACTGGATAATTGTCATTTTTTAAAATTTCTACCCCACCATCCCCATCATGTGCTGATAAACAATAGAGGCACCATAAAAGATCGTCACACGAGAACCATTGCACTTTTCTGACAGTTCTTTTCGCCTGATGCACTACAAAAAGACTTTTCTGGTCCACGGTTAAAAGTACTTGCCCAACCCTTACCTACTTTTTCTTATTGAAAAAAAAATTAATTTGAAGAAAATATAACAAATTTATTGTTGTACAGAAAGCAAATCATTATTTTCTAACTGAGTATGCAGTCTCTACTATTAAATAATGAAGAATTTATATGTACATTCCTCGTATTGCAGAAAAATGGTGCCATCTAGAGCTACCAAATTTTGTTTAGGGAGGGAGAAATTAATGCTATGATAATATGACACAGCTTTCTCCCTAAAACAGAAATACTACAGACTAGGATTCAAAACCTTAAGTAACCTTAATCTAAGTAAAGAGTCACTTAAGAATTTTACATCTAACTCATAGGCTAAAGTTCCTAAATATTCCATTATAATAAGATAAAATCAAAAACATGAATATTGGATTTTAAAATTAGACATTACACACATACAATCATGTCTCATGTTACATTTTTACAATAAATATAATAAAAGCAAAAACACAAATTTACATAACTACTAATATAATATGAAACTGTTTATAAGTGTAATTTATTTACTGCTCTTGTCTTCATAAGCAGTCAAGCCTGTGGATTAACATAGTAATGCAAAAATTCTGGTAACATATTCATTTGCCACATAAAACAAAACAAAAAAAAATGTTCTTACTGTTTTGATATTTTGAAAAATCCTAGCACTGTGTGCTATCAAATAGTAAAATGAACTGAAGATCGTGGTTCTGAGCCATCCAAATGAAGATATGGAATAACACATTTTAAATAACATGTTAAGAAATCATTTCTATAGCAGCTTTAATCATGTCAAAACTATTTTGGATCCTAAAAAGTTCAGAAACATCACTGACAACAATTCCAAATGAAGCATGTTAAGTTCTTTTTGTGAATACATTTCCACACTTTTAAATTACTTCAGAGTATTTCTTAGGGTTTGTAACTAACGGCAGCCTTGCTGATAAGGAATGAAGTGGACAACTTTATTAACAGTCAGAGATTTCAAAGTCTAATATTTCTCATGCCAAAATAGAAAATTTTATGAAAACTGTTTTGCAAAGTTAAAAAAAAAAAAAAAAAAGAGAAAGAAGAGGTTTCAGATTTTAAATTATGTCCAAAAGGGCATTTTTTTAAAAAAAACATTTTGTGTGTTACCTTTATTTAGCCATTGCTTGCTTTTAAATCGTTTGAATTTGTACATCAAAAGTTCATTTACAAAGTTTTACAAAATATGAATTAGATAATAAAACAAATTCCAAATTTAATCTTAACCAAAATGGGCATATTCAGATGGAAATGTACTTTATTTAAGACTAGATGACTCTAGGTACTGCTGTTTTATCACATTTGGAGAAATATATATACATTTATGCAGATTCTTCATTATTTAATTTCTTTAAATATAATACAGAGCTGCAATATTTGGTGGCAAGAGTTTGAAAAGTGATAAAACGCTTTTAGTGATTTGATGCAAAATTGCCAAATGAAAAGAATAGTTACTTTCTATATGCTCCCAGTACAGCAGAAATTGAAATTACAAAAATATTTATAAAATATTCTATATTTTTATGCATAAAACTCAGATATTTAAAAATGAATTTACTGAATCAGAACATTTCTTAGTGGCAGTTACCCAGCAAAATCAGAAATTTTATAGATACACTGAGTTATCAATTGTAAATCAGACTAGGCCTATTTTGACAATTATTTGTTCTACATTAAGTAAAATAGGCATTATATCAAAATTTGTACTATCATTGTATATAATCACTGTTGTTTATTTCTCTGCAAATAGAGATAAGGAACACTTTTATTTAACTTTAGACAGCATAATAAATATTTTACCAGCCAAAATTTTCCTGTTAAAGGAACCATATAAAAAGTTAAGATTCTGCATTTAAATATACTAAGATTACATATACTTTACATACACTAAGATTCTACATTACACTTACATATACTACTTACACATACTGAAACATTCCTTGGAAGATTTCTAGATTATTTTGAGAAATTCTGTGATTGGAAGAATATTCTGTAACTGTTAATATCAACATAAAGGAAATAAAGGCTGTAGCCACCTTTTACAAGTACACTTATAGTATGCAATGTAAAAACCTTTCTTACCAGTTCTCGATGACTTCTAGACAATGATTCTATAATTTCATCCAGTATTCGATCAGATACATGGGCTGCCACAGACAAATTGACTTCACTGGAAGAGAGAATTAAAATGTAATTACTTTCAAAATAAATTAAGGTTTTAATTTAGGAACACTTCATTTTTACTTATTTTGATATTTTAAAGAGCATGAAATGCTTTAAATGTCCATTATATTAGTGAAAATTCTGTACTTAAAAAATAAAAAACATTTGCATATTTTAATTTATTTCATCTCTTTTAAACAGATAATCATTTTTAATACCAGCACTAGGCTTATGATTATTCATCTGTGGTGGTGCACTGAACGACCTTGAAGTGCCTATTTTAAAGCAACATACTATAGTTAGCTATTCTGTATCTCATGATTACCACACAGACTTACACTGGATAATAAAACTTTCTTCGAATGAGTTATCACAATTCTACACTGTTTATGTTAACATTATCATTTGCTATCTGATAGCCAATTTTGTATAAAAAATCAACATTAAATGGTACAAAAGCAATCCATTTTTATTTGTGATGTTATTGAATTTGCTGGCGACGATATTGATTCTGACAGTTTGAAGTAAGCAAGCCTTCCTTTTTTTTTAAACAGTTCAGAAATCTTAATTGATTAATATCAAATTAAAGTATTTGAAAATTAAAAAAATGAAAGTTTTAAGTTTAAAAAACACAATTAAAATTACTAAGAGATAATAAAGATAACATAGAAGAATACTACTTTAATAAGTAGCAAGTTTTTTGAATTACTATACAAATTTTACAATGCAAAATTTTATTAATATTGCTTTTGTTTTACACAAGATATCTCTCTCTTGTATTTTTAAAAAACACTTGCTAAGAGGAAAATATATTTAAAAAAATTTGGTATAAAATAATTTACCCCTTTTTTTTGGTAGTGCACTCATTATTAATTTGTATAATTAGTTCATAATTTTATTAATATGTAAATTTTAAAAATAAAGAATCTAACAAATTAATTTGCTAAAAACAGATGGAATAGCTAAAAAAATTCCATAATTTTCTTCCCCACCATGTACATCTTCCCAAAAGAGAAATTTTCATGAAAATAATTAAAGCATACGTTTAAGCAGCATCTGAAAATCAGTATTTCACTAAAAAAGAGAAGCAGAGGGGGAACTGAGAGAAAAATTTCAAATGTGCACAGTTTTAACATACCTAACTTTGTTCATAATACTTGTACCAGCTTGTTCCAAAAGTGTATGACGAACAAAATCTATTGGTATGACACCTCTTTCTTGGCACAGTTTTTCTAAATCTCTACGTACCTGGGAAAGATAGTTTTCAAAAATAAACAAACATATGCAAGAATTGCAAAACATTCCATATTAAAGCAAAAAACTTATACAGAAATTATCAGTACACAATACATTACAAATTTTCTATAATTGAGTTTTACAGTGAAATTTTTAAGAACCTACTGTTTAAAGAAACACATTTTGTTAGATTTTATAACAATAATTTCAGTAATTACAGGTGCAAATCAGAGCTAATTCTTCAGCTCAGTATTTCTGAATACCCACCACTGCTTTCTTTGAACATGCACCAATGTTAACCCAGTCCAAAACTGAATTCACGATATGTGCTGCTATTTAACAGAGTGTTGGAAATCAGCCTCACCGCCACTTCATTTGAAGTGAAGTGAAGAAGTGTCTTTTATTTCCGAACTAAAACTAATACAGTTTTTGTTTAGCTTCCAGGCTGTGTGCGCGAGTCTGTGACGCAGCAGTAATGTTTGTAATCCTATGAAATGTACAACCCTTTTTTTGCTATTAATTAAATTGATTTATATTTAATGGATCTGTTAGTGATCTTATATTACGACTCAAACAGTTGTTAAGCATCGGGTAGATGCGCGAGAGCCCCTTTTTTCTTTAATATTCCACATAGGATATATTATATTTTTTCTGGTGCCCAACGTGGGGCCAATAGTTAACAGCTGATTGAGAAAGATGGATATTACGAAATTAATAGCCAAATGTAAAAGATTGAGAAAGAACTTTACTCTGTGTTCCAATAAAATTAATACTGCACTTTCGGAAGAAAATCCAGATGTCAATGAACTTTCGGTTTTAGACCTGCAGCTCAAGGACAAGTTTGAACGCCTGGCAAGCTGCCAAGATGAAGTAGAAAACACTATTTTGGAATTTAAGGAGTATTCTGAACAGAATTATGAAGAGGATTTATCGATATCCGAAGAATATAGAGATACGTATCGCGAGCTGATTTCTAAAATAAAAGAATGCACGATCAGAAGCCAAGCTAAGGAATCGTCGATGACGAGGGATGTTACTGAGAAAAGGCAATTTAAACTTCCAAAAATCGAATTAAAGAAGTTTAGTGGAGAAGCTAAAGATTTTCTGTCGTTTTGGTAGCAGTTCGAAAAAATACACACCGATGCAAGTTTGGCCACAGAAGACAAGTTCCAGTACCTATTGCAGGCTGTAGTTCCGAAATCGAAAGCTGCAAGGTTCGTAGAAAGTTTTCCAGCTACTGCAGCAAACTATCCAAAGGCAGTCGAGCAACTGCGGGAACGTTTTGGTAGAGAAGACTTACTGGTTCAAATTTATGTTCGAGATCTCCTGAGTATGGTGATGAAGAATGCTACATCGGCACATTCTCAAACAGACCTTCCAGCATTATATGATGAACTGGAAACGAAAGTGAGAGCATTAGAATCTTTGGGAAAGACTCAAGAAAAATATGGTGACTTTTTAACACCTCTTGTCGAATCGTGTCTACCTGAAAAAGTCCTTATTGCTTGGGAAAGGAGCAGAAATAGTGCTGATTCGTCGAAAACAGATGACAGATCTTTGAAGAGTTTAATGAGTTTTCTAAAACAGGAAGTACAAGGAGAAGAGATGGTTTTACTCGCTCGTAGTGGTTTTGGAACTAATTCAAACGTTAAGAAAAAGGAAGCTTTAACAGAAAAGTATACTGGAATACCTTCCGCTGCTGCACTGGTGAGCACGACGAATCAAGGAAACTCAGGTAGGCGAAATTTTTATTGTTTATTTTGTGACAAAGGTCATTTAAGTCAGGAATGTTTTATGGCTAGAAACTTAAGTCTTCAAGATAAGAAAAAGATTTTGATTAAAAAGGGTGCCTGTTTTTGTTGTTTACGAACAGGTCACACATCTAAAAATTGTAAATCAAAAAATAAGTGTATTCAGTGTAATAGAAATCATTATATTCTTATGTGTCCTGATAGAGAATTAAATGGCAAGGAAATCAAAACAGAAGCTATTGAAACTAAGTCTTTATCCAATAATTGTAATGTTGAAAATGTTTTACTAATGACTTTAGCTTTGAAAATACGAAATCGAAACTATGAAAGAACGGTTAGGGCTATTATAGATACAGGGTCTCAAAGTTCCTATTTGAGCAATAGAATAATTAGAGATCTTAATTTGAAGCCCACACGTAAACAGAAATTCATTCACGGCCTTTTTGGAGGAAGTGAATCTAAACCCCGTGAACAAGATATACATGAAATCAAAATCAGTAATATGCAGAACACTTTCTCTCTTAATATTTCTGTGTTATCCGAAGATAAAATTTGTGGATTCGTTCCAAGAGTTACTGATGCTGCAACAATTAACAATTTTAGAATTAAAAAAAAGAAATCTGTTAATACCTGATTTAAGTCTTCAAGAGACAGATATAGATTTGCTCCTAGGAGCTGATGTTGTAGGCAATGTATTAACTGGTGTATCAATGAAATTGAGTACTGGACTAATTCTAATCGAAACCAAATTTGGTTACACTTTAATTGGGAAGGAAAACATGTCCAATAAGTTCAGAAATTGTGAACAGTCTATGTTATGTGAAAATGAGAATAATTTTCTTAATTTTGGATCTTGTGTTTTATCCTTACATTCAACAAATTACAGTGTTCGTGAGTTATGGGATCTTGATGTTATTGGTATCAGGGATCCATGGGAAAGCGCTAGTAAGAAATTATTATTTTCCGATGCAATGTCTCAATTTCAAAATAATTTTACTATTCTTCCTAATGGAAGGTATGAGGTATTGTTACCATTTAAAAATGAAACAATTTTACAGAATAACAAAGAACTGACTTTGAAAAGACACAAGAAAATGTGTAAACGTACAGCGAAGGAAGGATATCTAGATGATTATATTTTTATATTTAAGGAATGGGAAAGGCTAGGAATTATTGAAAAGGTTCAAGATGACGGGGTAAATGAATTTGGGCACTATTTACCGCATCGCCCTGTAATTAAAGAAAAAAGCCTAACTTCTAAAATCCGTCCTGTTTTTGATGCCTCGGGGAAAGAAGCAAATCAGCCATCCTTAAATGATCTTTTGATTAAAGGACCAAACCTAATAGAGTTAATCCCCGACATAATAGATAGATTTAGGTTGTATCCCATAGGATTATCGTCAGACATTGAAAAGGCCTTCCTACAATTAAGTATTAATCCACGACACAGAAACTTCCTTAGATTTTTTTTTCCTTCCGAAACTGAAGAAATTCTTTATAGACATTGTAGAGTAGTGTTCGGGGTTACAACAAGTCCTTTCCTCCTTATGGCATCTTTAAATCATTTACTAGAGAATGCCTCTGGGGAATATTCTGATGTTGCGTATCGACTTCGTCATTCATTTTATGTCGATAACTGCGTCACAGGAGTGCTTAGTTTGGATGAATTAGAACAATTTGTCCCTCGAGCTCAAAATTTGCTGAAAAGTGCATGTTTTAATTTAAGAAACTGGGAAAGTAATATGCCTAGTTCGCATATCTGCAAATCTTCTGGGGATACTTCTCTTTTGGGCATGATATGGAATCTGGACCGAGATACTCTGAGATGCTTGGTACCCACAATAGAATTTAAACCGAATCAGACAAAGAGAGACATTTTGTCTTTGGTACAGCAAATATTCGATCCGCTCGGAATTCTTTGCCCGGCTACCTTGTTGCCAAAGCTATTGGTGCAAGAGACATGGAGATATAAACTGAACTGGGATAGCCCTTTACCTGATAACATGGAAAAGTCATTTTTAAATTGGTTGATAAAACTGACGATCTTGAATAATATCGAGGTTCCACGATATGTAGAAGTAAATAAGACATCTGAATTACACATATTTGTAGATGCATGTAAAACATCATATGGTGCTTGTGTTTTCATGCGCACAGAAGTTTCTGTTGGTGTCAAAATTTGTCTCTTAAGAGCTAAATCTAGAGTTGCACCACTCAAGGAACTGTCGATACCGAGATTAGAACTAATGTCCTGTTGTATAGGAGCTAGATTAGCACATTCCATTAGATTGGCTCTTGATCTGCCTGAAGTAAAAGTTACGTTCTGGTCTGATTCCATGGTGGCGCTTTGGTGGATTCGAGAACGGGGGGAGTGGTCGATTTTTGTTTCAAACAGAGTAAAAGAGATCCACCAGCTAACCTCACTAGAAAATTGGCGACATGTTCCTGGTGAAATGAATGTTGCTGATGTTATTTCTCGAGGATGTTCACCTGGAAAGTTAATTAAAACTCAGTGGTGGAAAGGTCCATCATGGCTCTTCGAAAATTCAGAGAAATGGCCACCGAATAAAATATTTTTTAAAAGGGAGGCAGATGAAGAAAAAAGGAAAGTTTCGTTGAATATTATTAATTTTTCTGAAGAAAGTATACCGTTTTATGCAAGGAGATTTTCTAAATATCGATCCATTGTTCGTCTTGTAACCTGGATGTTACGTTTTATAGGCAATGCACGCCTTGAACCTAAAGATAGAAAATTTGGAGAACTTTCATTATCGGAGATAGAACATGCAGAAAAGGTTCTAATTAAAAGGATCCAGTCTGAATATTTTCCTGTGCCTAATGATATATCTATATGCAACGTATTTAAAGATGAAGAAGGACTCATTAGAGTTAAAACACGAATAACCGAGCGTATAGATTCCCCTTCCTTTATTTCACCTATTTTATTGCCAGAGAAATGTATTTTCACTCAAAGATTAATTGAACATTTTCATGAAATGAACTGTCATGCAGGAACACAAATTCTGTTAAGTATATTACGTGAAAATTTCTGGATTGTCAGAGGTAGGAGAACTGTTCGTAATGTCGTAAAAAGCTGTATCAAGTGCAAACGTTATAATGTCAAAAGTCAGATTACAGAACCTGTTCCCTTACCAGCTGATCGAGTGAAAGACGCAAGAGTCTTTGAAGTTGTCGGGATAGATCTTGCAGGTCCCCTCTACATTAAACATGGAGACAAGACATGGGTAGTTTTATTCACCTGTGCTATTTATCGAGCCACTCACTTGGAACTAGTTACGTCGTTAAGCACGGACTCATTTCTTCTTTCTCTGAGACGTTTCATTGCCAGAAGAGGCCGTCCGAGGATTATATATTCTGACAATGGGAGCAATTTCAGAGGTGCGTTCAACGATTTTTGTGAAATTGATTGGAATAAAGTTCATAAAGAAGCTGAACTGTATCGAATTCAGTGGAGATTTAACCCGCCTACCGCCGCCTGGTGGGGAGGCTGGTGGGAAAGAATTGTTAGAATACTAAAAGAGCTTTTGAGGAGAACCTTGGGAAAAGCAGTTCTAACTTATGTAGAGCTAGAAACCATTTTATGTGACTGTGAGTCTGTGATCAACTCACGTCCTCTTACATACCTATCTGAGGATTCCGATGATTTGGTTCCTCTTACACCGGCGATGTTCCTTCTTGAAAACTCTGAAACTAAGGTGACTGATATTGATTTTATTGATGCAAATCATTACCGTAAACGTATCCGATATCGCATTAAGCTCTTAAAGGAATTAAGAATGCATTTTCGCAAAGAATATCTTGGGTTATTAATTCAACATCAAGGTCAGAAACGTCATTATTTCAATGTGAAACTAGGTGATATAGTTCTCGTTGGAGATGATTTTCAAAAACGTCTTAATTGGCCTCTTGCCAAAGGTATAGAACTCATACCAGGAAAAGACGGAAAAGTCCGAACTGTTAATCTGAAAACTCAATCTAATGTTTTAACCAAACCTATCCAGAGAATTTTTCCTTTGGAGATATCATCTAATGAGTTTTTAGATTCTCTTTTACAGGTTAAAGACAGTGATGCGGGACGAAGTGAAGCTGTTCCAGAACCAATGATGGATGCTACTAGGCCCTCTTCGGATGCCCAGACCACCTGATCCGGAAGAGTTGTTAAAGTGCCTCATCGCCTTGATTTATTTAACATCTCAGAAGAGTTTTGAGCCTCTTGCAGTAGCCACAGGCTCAAAAGGGGGGAGGATATGTTGGAAATCAGCCTCACCGCCACTTCATTTGATGTGAAGTGAAGAAGTGTCTTATTTCCGAACTGAAACTAATACAGTTTTTGTTTAGCTTCCAGGCTGTGTGCGCGAGTCTGTAACGCAGCAGTAATGTTTGTAATCCTATGAAATGTACAACCCTTTTTTTTGCTATTAATTAAATTGATTTATATTTAATGGATCTGTTAGTGATCTTATATTACGACTCAAACAGTTGTTTTGCGCGAGTCTGTAACGCAGCAGTAATGTTTGTAATCCTATGAAATGTACAACCCTTTTTTTTGCTATTAATTAAATTGATTTATATTTAATGGATCTGTTAGTGATCTTATATTACGACTCAAACAGTTGTTAAGCATCGGGTAGATGCGCGAGAGCCCCTTTTTTCTTTAATATTCCACATAGGATATATTACAGATATTTATTCAATGTATCTTCAGCAATATTGCAATGATCTATAATTTCCATTGCCTATAGTAAGTGCAATAATTTTTTTTTTACGAATTCAAAAGTTGAAGTCTTTTTTTGATTTAGAATATACGTCTAAGACATGTATTATTAATATTATAATATGAAGCAATAAAATAATTTAACTATAGTAACAAGCGAGAGCAAAAGTGCAAATGATTAAAAATTATATATACAGTACAAAATCTGAGATCCACACTTTCAGATCACGAGAAGTTTTCAGTTTTTTACAAACATTAGAAGAAAATAAAATACTTCAGAAAGGTAGTTGAGTCATAAAAGCGATTTTCATCCTGACTAACACCGATTATTCCTGTATGTAACTTTCAAACACTTGCTGACCAGGGAATCATATGGTCGTGACCAATGACAATACACAGACGGACATCAGATGCCACCACACTTTTGATTTGGTGATTGTGGAGGTGCAGGGGGTAATATTTTACTATCTGACGTAAGCAATAAGTGAAGCCCCAAGGCATATTTGTCAGGAGTGGGATGATGTTAATACTACCTTTTTTTTTTTCCCTTGTTGTTGTTGTTGGCATTACAGCAGGAAAGGAAGAGAGAAAGAATTAGATTCAAGAAAATTCAGTTAAATAGCAAATTGCTTTTTTACCCAATTTGATCCAGCTCACTATATTTTACAGACTATTATTGTTGTATCCCTCTTATCAAAATTAAAGTTGATAAGAGATATATAATAATAATAGCCCCCCAAAAATGATAATGTCGAAAAATCTTTCTAACTCTGGAGTAATTTTGGCATAGATTTTGAATGCTACACAAAGTGAAATTTTCTAACTTACGGAATTTGTGAAAAATATAGAAAATTGATAATAAATAATATAACAGAATTTTTCCATTGAGATGACAATGTCCCCAATCAGCAATGAACTAAGGAATGACAAAACCTGTAGCATAGTTTTAAATCCATAAAATATCAATACCCATATGATGAAAGTAACAAAGATATTTTTGAGAATGAAAAGATTTCAACAGACAGTGTGAGGCACTAATGCCCTCTAAGGACAGCAAGATGCAGAGCAAAACAGGTTACGCAGAATACACTGAATTTTTTTTTTTTTGTTTCTTTTAAAAAAACCTTAATAATAGATGTGTCAGTAGTGTATGTAAAAACATAGTTATTGTATTACTGTTAATAAAAACAGTTTAAAAAGATATAATTTACTTTATGAATGATGCCAAATAATGGATCATTTGTCACGAAAAACTGATGTCAGAAAAGTGAAATGGAATAACGGTGTTATAAGGTAAAAGGTTATATGGTAAAAGAAACAAGACATATCAAGTTTTGTGCATTGAAAAAAAAAAAAAAAAAGAAGGGATTAACCTTACCTTTGAACTGGATTATAAATTGTACAGACTTCTAGAGGTAAGAGTTGTTTTAAATTGTTTATGTTAAAATGGATAAAATGTGGATACTTATAAAAAAAGTGCGGAGCTTTCAGAACATCAATAACTGACATTGTAAACAAAGCAGATCACCAAATAGTGACACTGAAACTTAACTGAAAGATTCTTTAGCATTATTATTTGAAAAGGAACTACATAATTTAGATGAAGAATTTGTGTTTTAATCAGATGATGAAAACAGATTTGAAATGGAAACAGAAAGTTCTGTGATAAAATACATTTATGCAAGGACAAATTTTTTTTTTTTATGTAAATACAGAATAAATGGGTATTTAAAAATACAATCTCGAACAACACAAAACAATGTAAGAGTGAAAATCACCACATTCGGCTTCTTAAATTAGAGACTTCTAAATTTTATAGTGACCTCAGTCAATGGTTAAGTTTTTGGAATTGTGATATATGACAGTATTACTCTTTAAGTAGAAAAATTTAATTACTTAAAATCCCACTTAAGTAGAACAATTACCAACGTTACAGATGGTTTTCAATATCTGAAGGAAATTATGATTCAGCAATACTGATTTTAAATACTAGATTTGGAAGACACAACATTATCACAAATGCATATATGCAAAGAACCATTACCGATGCAACAGAAGGTTTTTCAATATCTGAAGCAAATTACAATTCAGCAATACAAATTTTAAATACTAGATTTGGAAGACACAACATTATCAGAAATGCATAGTTCTTTCTCCCATTTAGCGACCAAGGGATGTTTTAAAATTAAGAAAATTATATGACACAATGAAATCCAGGTTTGAAGTCTTTCTTTTTTAAATATTAATCCTGAAACTTGTAACAATATCTCGATTCCAGTTTTATTCAGAGTAATTCCAGAAGATTTAGGATTAGAATACAGTCATATGAATGATTAATGAGACATGTTTTGATATAAATAAATTTCTTGATTTCCTCAAAAGAATTGCAAGCTCAAGAGAGAGCAGAAACATTTAATGCAGATGACAGGATGGCTACACAAAGTCAAAAGTCTCGGATTAGCCCAAACAAGCCTTCAAGAACAGATGTAGATCATTATCAGCAGCACCATGAATATATAAAACTGACTAGCAGAAAGCCTTTCACCGTATTATTGGTATCTAAAACATGTTTACTTTGTGAGCCATTAATCCATAACATAGGAAATTGTTCGGATACTAACATAGGCTTAGAAAGAGAAAAATTAAAAGGCTAGGATACAAATGCTCCAGGAAAAGGTAGTGAGCACAAATATATCAAATGAGCGACAAGTCTAAAAAATTAATAGTCATTTTGATTATTGTTTGTCTCAAACATGTCTAAAGCATGTTTACTTTGTGAGTCACTAACCCACAACATAGGAAATTGTTGATATTAATATAGGCTTAAAAAGAGAAAAATTAAAAAGACGGGTTACAAATGCTTCAGTAGAAGTATACAGCAAAGCATTACAGAACAAAAATTTGTAGTGAATTATGCAGTAAATCTCATCACACATCTTTATGCAACTCTTAAGAAATAAAATTTAGAAGTCAGTAAACAACGTAGTAAAACAGGAAATCATTTACCAGGGTTGCCACTCAAACAGGAGAATGAAATTCCCTGACTTTTCCAGGTTTTCCAGGTGTGTTTTAAGAAAATTCCAGTCTATTCGCGTAATCTACTTTGGCTGTGCTAAAAGGTAAATTAATTATGGTACCACTTGAAAACACAAAAATTTGCCAATTAGATATGACTTATATATTATTCTGAAAGATTACTATTATAACTATAATAGGAGTTCTTTTCTCCACTGAAGAATTGAGATCAGAATCTGCTCAATGTGGATAAAAAATGTCTTTTTTTGGGGGGGGCTGACATTTTGCAGCTAAACGAAATAAAGAAATCTATTTAATGATATTTTAAAATAAATTTAGGTATTTTATATTTATTTAGCTCATTACATAAGCAAAAAATATGTGCATTGAATTTCGTGATGTTATGTCATCACACTGCTAGAATTAGTTTCAGGATTATGCCAGAGAAAATTTCCTGAAATTTGAAAGTATTATTTAGTAATAATAAATAAATTTAAGGGGAAGAAGCAACATTAAATGATATGAATAACATTAAAATAATTAAAAAAACTGAATTACAATAATCAACAATATTTTGGCGAATATAGTTATATTAAATGGTTAGCCTACATTACTGATTACTATTTTTTAATTTTACTGCAAAATGACAAATAAGGCATTTCTTAAAAAGAAAAAAAAGTATTTAAAAGATTTTGCGGTAAAATCCTACTATACGCTAAGGTCTTGGCACGATTTTGAAAATTGCCGCCAACACCAAAATGGCCTGTTTGCTGCTCATCACAATGTCGCCAAATCCCGTGTGTACCATACACCGTGACTATTCTAACCTCCATGGTACCGCTATACTAGGATTAAACCGATTTTGTTTGATACAAGAATACGTATTTTCTTTAGTTTAACATGCACTGCACATGCGCATACGAGTATTTCGATTCTCGTGGTTACTGGGAACCAAAGTTACTGGAAATTTGCTTTGCCTTTCTAAAAGACAATCTGTTTGGAGCTGCAAGAATTGGCTCTACGCCAGCTGCCCGAGTGAAGCTAACGTGCGCCAAGAAAGTGATCGGCTTCCAATGTTGCCGCAAACTCGCTTTTTTGGCGGATCGCTATATGAAATTCCCTGACTTTTTTGGTCAATTTTCGAATTCCCTGACTTTTCCCGGTAGCGTGGCAACCCTGATTTACTTACAGCAAATGTATCAAATGAGCTTTAATAAGTTTGAAGGATAAGTCTGGCAAAATTAATATCATTTTGATTGTTTAATTATGGTCAAGTAGAATGTGATAATAAAATTTAAAATGTTGCTATTGCTGCAAAGATTATAAAGAGTACCGTTACCAGATTATTATAAAAGACCATGTGGAAGTGTAATAAGTTGTGTTAATATTCTGAATGTTGAATGAAATATAGTGGTCTCATGAAGATATTTCTTTTAGTTCTGGCGAGAGTTATGTAACGTCCAATACTGTTGAAGATACTAAAGTACTCATGCACAGTATCAATGATTGCTCAGTAAATAATTTAACAAGTGTTAATATTAATTACAGTAAAGTGAAGGATAATGTTCCAGATTCATGTAAATTTCATTTTCAGCAGAAGAATTATGAGACACTAGTTAAATTTTGGCAAGATGTTAGAAGTGGTTTCTAATAGTTATTTAATCAAAAATGACTTTTAGTATCATAAAGTTTAAATTTAATGTGAACCTGTTGGTCAATTAGTTGTTCTACGTGACTGAAAAATTCAAGTTATTAGAGTTTACACATTCTAGTGTGTGGAGTGGGCATTTACACAAAAAGACTACTTTAAAATGATTAAGATATTCATTCTATTGGCCAAGGATAAAAAAGATGTCTGAAATTTCTCTGCTACAAGCTATTTCATGTCAGCTACAAGCTAAAAAGAAACCGTCTGATGAAATTTCCATAACTCCAGTAACTCAACCTGCTTCGCCTTTTTAAATCATTAATGTTGATCTCACAGGTCAAACAGACCCCAAAGTAGAGGATTTAAATACATATTATGTGCAACTTACCAATGTACACAATGGCCTGCAGCTGTACGTCTTAAGAATATATCAGCTATTTGTGACACTTTGTAAATACTTTCAAGAACTGACATGCCTGAAATAATTGCTACAGATCAGGGTACAAATTTCACTTTCAGTCTTATGAAGAATTTGTGACACAAATACGATTTTCTCCTAGATTTCCAGGACACCCACAATCAAATGGGTTCGTCAAGAGAATAGAGTTTTGAAAAATATGGTACATCGAGTGAATCCAAACAAACTGAAGATAAAACTTGAATTACTGTAGACCAGGCCAGTCTTACTTCTGCTACTAAGGAAGCAGCCTATGTCTTTTATCATACTTGCAGAAAAGATATAAAAATTTTGAAACATGAGATAAAGTTATTGTCGCTGTGCCTGATAGTACTCATAAAAATGTATGCAAGATGGACAGATCTTCGTACCATCAAGAAACAAAGAAAACATAATTATTTGGTGGAAATGCCAGATAATAAACACACATACTAATAAGAAAGTATAATATACAAAGAGCCAACATTGGTGTTATTTATGAAGCTGATGTTGATTTTGGCAACACTGAAAATACCTCTATGACAAAACAAACTTTAACAGATGAAATATATCTTAAAGGGTATTTGAACTATTATTCTAACTTGGATGATAGTCAAAAATATGCAATTTGTACCTTACTTATCAAAAGACCATCATTGTTACCTGAATCTCCCAAAATCACAAAAATTGGAGAAATTCAATCAAACTGATACCCGATAGTAAAACAAAGATGCAAATACCTTACCGGATTCCTGAAATTGTAAAAGAAGTAGATAAACAAATTGATGACTTATTAGCATTAGGGCTTATTGAGACTTCTGAAATTGTATATGGACACCCTGTTGTATGTGTATCAAAGACAGACGGCACAGAACAATTACGTATAGACGTCCACTACTGCCATTCCCAAACTGAATCAGATGCATTTCCTGTGACGAATGACACATGTTTAATTTATTGAGTAGCCAATTCTAAGTTTATAGGTTTGTTTGGCTCATTAAAAGGTTACTGGCAATTTAAGATGAATCCTGAATTGAAATATTTAACATCTTTTGAAACTCATCGTGGCAGTATTTTTTCAAAGTTATGCCATTTGGTCTGAAGAATGCTGCAGTTACATTTCAGCATACAATGAAGCAACTTTTAACGAGTCATAGATCATATGCTACTTAGATGATATCATTATATTTTTGAATAATTGGACGGATTATTTAAACTATCTTGACATTGTTTTAAAAAGCTTAGATGAAGCAAACTTCATGATTAA
The DNA here is from genome assembly GCA_000611955.2 of Stegodyphus mimosarum. Classification (NCBI taxonomy): domain Eukaryota; kingdom Metazoa; phylum Arthropoda; class Arachnida; order Araneae; family Eresidae; genus Stegodyphus; species Stegodyphus mimosarum. Next base: position 130,759 of record KK114581.1, on the reverse strand, counting down.
ACTTCAAAAATGCAGCTTTGCTGAGCCTCAAGTGAAACATACTGTAGGTTCTGGAAAACCATTCGGCTGATCCAAAAAAGCGCTTGAAATTAAAAATATTTTTCCATCCAAGACAAAGGGCTTGATTTATTTAATTACGGCAAAGGACATGAAGGCTATCTGCCTAAGAGAAGTGATGGAGGACTTTCTAAGGGAAACTAATTGGTACACGTTACACGTTACACATGGGGAAAACCACAAAAATGCCCATGCAGCCAACCATTCACCACGACTTGAAACCCTGGACTAAACTACCAGTGTCCAGCAATTTTAGTGTTCGGGGACTGGTAGGCTCCACCTTACACAAAGAAAGGTGTAAGAAGTCTATTAGATCTCCTGCCCTACTACCGATGCATGTCCCAAAATTCTCAGAAATAGCTTTTCCTTTGATAGAGCTTATGAAGAACAAAGCTCCTTGTAATATCAAGTGGACAAAAAGACATAACATTTTAGAGAAACTCAAAAAAGCTATTTGTGAAACTCCTGAATGTGTTGCTCCAAATTTTCAAACACCTTTTCTATCTTCACAGATGCTTCCACTTTAACTACTGGAGCCAGTCTTGCTCAAACTGACAAAAATTGAATTCAGAGACCAATTGTTTTTGTGAACAAGAAAGTGACACAATACCAAGAAAAGTATTCTACTATCTAAACAGAAGTGTATGCAATTATCTTTGCTCTATGAAAGTTTGAAACTTACATACACAGATCTAAGTCAAAAGAGAGTAAACACAACCCATTATCTAAAAAAAAAAAAAAAATAAAAAAAAAAAAAAAAAAAAAAAAAAAAAAAAAGATTAATTACCCTTAAAGTGCTTGATTTCAGAGATGGTCCCTGTCCTGGAAAGGTACAAATCAGTGTCAGCTACCAGCATGGAAAACGTAATTTAAATGTTGCTACTAATTTGCTACTTACTGGGAAGACATTTGAACTTTTATGAACATTTACGAACAATTTCTTAAAAACGTTTTACTATTAGGTTACATAAGTATCAAAATCTCATGATTTAAATATCTACATTTGTATTCATATACGATTTTATAAATGTTCATTAAGTTGATTTCACGTAAAGTATTTTTTTAAATAACTCTGACTGAGGACCAACTTAAATGGGGAGGTGTGAGGCACTAATGCTCTCTATGGATAGCGATGACAGCAGCGCCTGTAAGATGCAATGTACGCAAAAATATAGTTGCTATGAATAAAATCATTTAAAAAATACTATTTTATGAATGAAGCTAAATAATGGATGAAAAGAACCCACAATCATCGATCATCACAGACAGTTTACTGGGAATTCTCGACACGACAATCACATGACTTTGTAACTGAACAAGAAATTATGTCTAGCTATAAAATTACAGAGACAGAATTAGCACAAAAAATGAAACAGCTTATAAAACTTACACTAAAAGAAATGTTTATTAAAACAAACAAGTAAATATTGAGCCTTTTTTTTTGTTTGTTTTTTGTAAATTTTAACTCCTTAAAATCATAAATGGTTCATTACTTCACAAAAACTTTTCCATATTTCTAATTTTATAATCTTTATATATTATCGTGCTAGATTTAACCTAATCATATAAAATTGGAAAATTTCCGAAATTGCCAAAATCCAGACAAGTCCATAATTTTAAAAGACAGTCTGAAAAACCTATTTTAATGATCATAAATTACTTAATGATAAAGTCTATTAAATCTTTTCTTGGTTTTTAAAACTATGAAATATTTCAGAGGCAATTGCCTCAAGATCAGCAGCCAATCAACAAAACAGTCACAGTTTTTAAACAAGCTTGTCTTGGATTCGAATCACATTAAAATGTGGCATAATTCAGATTATGCTAAAAGTCTTCATTTATGTAAAATTTTTCTACCTAAGCATTAATAAAGCTTTTATACTGATAACACATTATTCCAGATCATAGTTACTCATAAAGCAGTAGAAGTATAACTATTAAAGCCAAAAGCAGTTGTAATATAACTCAAGAAATTAGTGGTATCCCTCGTTCTCCGTCTATGATTATGATGCTTTTTCCTCAGATGTTACTCTTGAGTAGCTATAAATACATTTTATTTGTTTAACCTTTCTTTCTTTAGCTTTTATACAGTACAAAGTCTGTAATTCGGATTTCAAAGGCAATTTCTCCAAATGCATTGTATCAGTTTACTGCAGACAGCTTGTCCCAAGAAGTTTCTTATCCTTTGGTTGCTTGTGACATTTCGTTGTTGATTCTTTTGTAGTACAGTGTGCTTTTAAGCTTTAAACAGCAATAAAAGTGCAGGAAAGCTTTCAACAGCAAAAAAGGTTCTATAAAAATAACGGAAGTAAGCAAAATCTCAGTCGTGATCATAACAAAGCCAGAAAGGCTTGGTGGTCTGACCTTCAGAATACTTTTATAAAAAACGGGGGGTCAAAGGCCCGAGGCTATTTATACCTGAGGCTCGGCGACATTTGAATTCGATTCGTTTACCTGAGACTCAGAAATAGTCCTGACTGTTGACAACTGCTCGGCGCATACTTCACTTAGTTTTAGTGAAAGATAATGTATCCCTATTATTGTTCCCTCCAAACTGTACGTCTATCATTCAGCCTATGGATATGGGAATAGTGCACACGTTGAAATGCAAATATAAAGTAGCAATTTTAAAAGCTATGTTAAATTTCTTGAACTATGGCAAGACTATTCAAGAATTTTTGAAATATCACTCTATCGCGCTTATATTAAAATCTGTGCGCGTCTGTTTGTTTGTAACCTTATCTCCTTTGGAACGGCCGAGTCCCGGGCTTAGCAAAGCACACCGTTGAATTCGAGACGTCCGTGGGAAGCCATTTTGACCATTTACGTCTTCGTGTGACTTATTAGCCGAGATATTAATTAAAAACTAATTTTCCCCTACATTTTCCACTTTCTTTCTCAGTTTTCCCTATTAAAAGTGATTTGGCTACGTGCCAAATTCTTCTTCTGTAAATATCTATGGAACGGCGTTTGGGTGAATTTCGAGACTCATATCCCCGGATTCGAAAAAATTCTCCGAATCCGTCGATACCATTCTCATTTTCGTACGACTTTAATCAGACGAGATATTAATTAAAAATGGCGAAAACACTAATTTCCGCGCTCATTTTTGGGGAGTGGCAACAGTCTCGCATTCGCTGGAGATAAAAATGCTTCGAATTGCCAAGGCTATTTGCCGTTAAAAAAACTAAGAATAAATAAATAAAAAAAAATAATGTTAATTTAAAATCCACAAAAAATTTGAAACTCGGGAACTAATTCCCTGATTTGTTTCAGATTTTGAGACTTAAATCTCCCACACGTTCTAACGAGGTTTCCCTTCAATTTCACAGTGTTTTGCTTATTACGAGTCTAATTAGCTGGGCCATTAAAAATGCTCCAATACTTTTATTTTGGATAGGTGCAAATTGGCCTTTTCTCGGGTTTCGACGGTTGCGAATGGCGAAAGCGCATTAAGTAAGCGGCACTGAATCGTCTCTGAGAAACTGTTCCTTTGTTATTTGTTTAATTTCCTTTATACATAGTTTTAGATTTATTATAGTATTTCAATAGAACTTTGAACCATCTTTGGAAAATATTTCTGGAATAAATATTTTTGGAATATATATACATTTTTGGCTTTAAAAATGATTAAATTATGTTGTTGTTATCTTTCAGTTCAGATTTTTATGCTTTTAGTTAACCAGCGTGCATTAATTATTTAATTATCAACAATTTAAAAGTTTTTCAAGTGCGGCCAAGCCTAAATTTTGGTTATGGTAGCAGACATATTTGTTTACATATGAAGCTTAGCAGAATAGTGGATTTGTTGAAAGTCTCTAGAAACTAAGCTTCGCAACAACAAAGTAACGTTTTCTTTTATTATTGAGAATTAAATTATGCTCGATTAATTCTGGAATTGTCATTTAAGTTATTAGTTGGTTTTTGCATACAGATTGGAGTTTTAATTTAAAAAAACTGTTTTTTAATGGTTTTAACTGTACTTAGTGTTTTATGCTTTTCTATATCTCTCATTTTTTAATGAAAATATTTTGAACTTTTATGGATTTTTGCCTTACCGCGAAGTGAGAACTCAATTAATTAGTAGCGCATGCACATTAGGTAATCGTCTGTGTTTAGCGCCGAAGTGTGGCTACGGCAAGTAAATATATAAACTTTAAAGAATGCATTTATTCTGTTGTAGTTTATGCGCTGCCGACGAAGTACATTTAATTCAAAATTTGTTAACTCAATATGTTTAAATCAAATGCAAGAAAATTGCGTATTCCTTACAAAAAAGTCATGCGGTGCATATATCAGATTTTTTAGTTCAGCTATAATTTTTTCTTTCCAGATGCAAATACATTTTCACTCACTGTATGCATTTATGCACACGCACGCGATTACACTTCGTACAACGGCCTGTTAGCGGGTGGGCGGCTATGTCGCTGAACACTGGTAGTTTGGTCCAACTTTCAAATCCCAGCGAATGGGGCTAGCTGGATGGGTGTTTTTGTGATTTTCCCTATGGGTAACATGTATACAAGCCAGTTTCCATTAAAAAGATCTTCCACGAAGGCATCCTTACTCTTAGGCAGATTGCCCCAGAGTGCTTTGCTATAGCTGAATATATTACACCACTACTTCCCGCAAGCAGGCAAAAATGGCACTTTTTGTGCTGGTTGCCATAGGTACAAAAATTCGGCCACAGTTTAGTGTTATGAAACAAAATTACAAAAGAGATGCTTGGTGTAAAATTTATAGATAGGAGTTGAAGTTTACCAAAAGGAATTTCAATAACAAATCTACTGTTGGAATATCATAGCCGAAAATTTCGGCGATTACATTTTTCGTACAAGGGCCCATTAGCGGTTAAATCGCTTAACACTAAAGTTCGGTCCAACTTTCAAATCCCGGCGAACACATGGGTGTTTTCGTGATTTTCCACATGCGTAATGTGTATGCAGTATCTTAACGATGCATACGTGAATCTGGATAAATACATAAATAAAGCGGGAGCAGCCCGCTCAGCTGGCTTGCCTGCCAGCTAGAAAATCGTTGAAACTGGTAGTTAGGTCCAACTTTCGAATTCCGGCAAACGCGTGGGTGTTTTTGCGATTTTCCGCATGTGTAATGTGTATGGAGCATCTTGTGGATGCATACGTGAATAAAGCAGGCGCAACCCGCTCAGCTGGCAGGCTCTCCCACCGCATGGGTGTTTTCAAGACTTTCTGCATGGGGAATGTGTATAGAGTATTGCTGAACACTGGTAGTTCTGTCCAACTTTCGAATCCCGGCGAACAAGCGGGCTTGCCCACTAGTAATATTAAAATCTGTAAGTGTCTGTCTGTTTGTAACACTATCTCCTGAAGAACCACATGGCTCTGGGCTTAGAGAAGCACACCATTGGATTGCAAATGGTCGTGGGAAGCCATTTTGACCATTTCCGTCTTCGTATGACTTTAATTATCAGAGATATTAATTAAAAAGCAGTCCTTTCTAGCCTCTTTGGAATATCTGACCTTTTAAAGCTCTTTTCTCTCACTAGAGGGTGCCAGCTCACTGCTGTTATTATGTTTGCATAAAATACTCAAGCAACTTCGAATGCAAAGGGAAATTTCGATTCCATCGCTGCGATTCTTGCATTCTACACTAGATTTCCAGCCAAATTTTACTTATCTGCTGCAAGATCGCCTCTGCTTGCATAAGTAAATTTATTTTTTTTTCTCCCCAGATTTCGAGCAACTCTGAAACATTTGCTATTTTGTTTACGTAAAAAACTCGCTCAGCACAGAATGTAATCAAACACTGTTTTCGCGTTTGCGCTAAAATCTCACCTCGCATTTGACTAAACTCGATTTTATCATTAATATATATCTTATTTCTTATTATTTCAAGATTAAAGTAAGAAAATTTCGAGAAACTCCGAAAAATTTGCTATTCTATTTACTTGCATAAAATTTGCAGATCAAGAATAATTCGCCAACTTTTACCAAGATGACGATAACCGAGCGGGCAAAGCCATTGGGCTACAGATCATAGCATCGAGAGTTCGAATCTCCACCGTAACTTTGTTTAGCAGGCATCAATTTTGACCAATATTTCTTGGACTTGGAAACATTGCCTCTTTATTTTTATAGTTGATTTTTAAAATTTATTTTACCAGCAATTTCTTAGTCAGTAAGTTTTCATTAACTAAATGTTATTTTGACTTCTGATTAAAATATAATGTTTTACAATAAATTTAAATACGACGTCATACATGTTATCTGAAAAATAAAAAGTTTTGTTTCTTGTTTGAAGGGAAAATATTTATTTACAAAATTATAAATTACTTATTTATTATTTTGTATTTATTGTAATTAATTAATTATTTATTTTGAAGTCTGATTAAAAATATAACGTTTTACATTAAATTTAAGCAATGACGTCATATATGTTATCTGAAGAATAAAAAGTTTTGTTCCCTGGTTTGACAAGAAAATATTTATTTACAAAATTATAAATAATTTATTTATTACAAATTATTTAGAAAATTATTCATTATTTGATTTTTTTACGTGAAGGATTTATTCCCAATCAGAAATGTAATCTGAGTCAGATGCAGAAATCACTTACATCCTGCATTCCAAAAAAAGTTTCTTATAAGCAATGTATGGGTGTTTTCGTGATTTTCCGCATGTGTAACATGTATGCAGTATCCTGTGGATGCATACAAGCGAGCGGGCTTGGCCACTGCATGGGTGTTTTCGTGATTTTCCGCATGTGTATCGTGTATGTGGTACCTCGTGGATGCGTAAGTAAATAAAGCAGGCTAAGCAATGTCGCTGAACACTGGTAGTTCGGGCCAACCTTCGAATTCCTGTGAACACATGGGTGTTTTCGTGATTTTCAGCATGTGTAACGTGTATGCAGTATCCTGTGGATGCATAGGTGAATAAAGCGGGCACAGCCCGCTAGAAAATCGCTGGACACTGGTAGTTCAGTCCAACTTTCGAATTCCGGCGAATGCACGGGCGTTTCCGTGATTTTCCGCATGTGTAACGTGTATGCAGCATCTTGTGCATGCATACGTGAATGTGGATGGAAACGTGAATAAAGCAGCCGCAGCCCACTCAGCTGAACACTGGTAGTTCTGTCCAACTGGCATGCTTGCCAGCTAGAAAATCGATTAACGCTGGAAATTAGGTCCAACTTTTGAATCCAAGCGAATGCGTGTGTGTTTTCGTGATTTCCCACATGTGCAGTATCTTGGATGCATAAAGGAATAGAGTGAGCAGAACGGCAAATGGGCTGGCTGAACACCGGTAGTTCTGTCCAACTTTCAAATCCCTGCAAACAAGTGGGCGCAGCCCGCTAGTTTTAGCATAAAATCTGCAGTGTGGAGCATCGCAAGATCGTGGGAGGATGTGTCTCTAGATACGTTAAAAAATTGCTTGGAATAATTTATGGCAAGCTACCATATTTCATGGTGAGGACGATGAAGATGATAACCGCGAATTTGAAGGTTTCCGAATATCGCAAACTCAAGGCGAAATTTTCCAGCTATTGGATTATGTAAAGAAATGTGGAGAAGCGGTAATAAATGAAGATGATATAACAGAAGTTTTTCATTGCAACGATAATGCCCCAATCATCAATCAACGGATGGTGAAATCTGTAGATCTGGTTCTAGATCCAGAAAATACCGCTCCTGATAGCGAAGAAAGTGACAGAGACGTTATTGAAAACGAAAAAATTTCGATTGACAAGTGGTCGGTATTCTCGACACAGCAATTACAGGACTTGAACAGTGGAACTTTGTAACTGAACAAGAAATTATGTCTGTTTATAGCATTAAAGAGAACGTATAAGCACAAAAAACGAAGCAACTTAAACAACTTACATTGAAAGAAATGCAAGAAATGCTTAATAAAGTACACAAATAAATATCAAGCTTTTCTTTTTGTAAAATTTGATAACCTTTAGATCATAACTGCTCTTTATTTCATAAATTACTGTTTCATATTTTTAATTGTATAATTTCTGCATGCCATCTTACCAGATTTAAATTGATGATCTATAATCCGGAAAAACCTCTAATCCGGAGTCGCCAAGGTCAAGTCCGGATTACAGACTTTGTACTGTACAACATTAATTTTACCTAAATTTAATTTCAAATCAGTATGTATCACTTCCGAATAAAACTTCACATTTTATCACATTCAGATTTTCCGAAAGTTTGCATAAGCCTTCAAATGCCACTCAGGTAATTTTGTATTATATACAAAATTAGACTACTTGACTGCTTTTATCATTCATTTTTTAATAAGTCAAAAATACAGAATAAATACTCCAAACAAAATACCTTTATTAATATTGGGTTCTTATATTATCTGACACACGTTAAGAGTATGGTTATTAAAAATATCCAGTATTTGCTTCTAAGAATTAAAAAAAACATTGCAAGTCTACCACAAATTGAAAATATTTGCCCTTTCATTCCTCAGAATTTCGGGAAACAATTTACACAACTTATTTAAGTAAAATTAAAAAAATTATTTACCTTAATTTACTGATGTTTTTATACTACAGATAAAACTATTTATCTTAATTTTTTGAGCATGCTTAAATGAAACATATCTTGCTGCTTATCACTTTAAAGTCCTTGCGCATTGTTTGGGATATAAAATATATTCATCACCATACTTTAATAATATGTTATAATTACAGAAAGATAGAATTTATGAATAAAAATTATAGAAATAGTGTATTACTTACGTCATCTCCAATGATATTTGGACACTGATCCTCTACGCATTTTAACATACAAGAAGCTGTTCCCTATAAAAAGATTTCAAAATACAATACATATATATGCCACTCTAGTATCTTTTTATTATGCTAGAATAAAAAAAAATAAAATGCATGATGAATATAAACACATCAATGAAAACATGAACGATATATTACATAAATATGTAACAATAAGTGGCACATATTTTAACAACACTTTTAGGAACAATTAATAAATTTCTATATATTGTTATTTGCATAAAATACAGCATTCATATTCAGACTCATTTATTACTTTTTTCAATTAGCAGCAATATTTCATTCACCTTTTTTTTATTATCAGAACTGCACTTTAATACATATGTTTATTTACATATTTATTTTTACATCTAATAAAAAAGGCATATTGCGAAAAACAATAAATTTACTTTGTTTTAATTTTTACTGTAACCAGACAATACATTCACAATTATATCACATATTAACTGTGAATACAGATTTATATTTACAGCAATAGTGTGTTAAATTTATAACATTTTATATACAGCATGCATTCATTGTGAATATCGCACCTTATATTTATAGTAATATTAAAGTATTTGAAACACTGAACTTCTAATTTCACACAATACAAACACAATTTAAGAAATTATTTTTATGCATAAAGTATATTGCAAGAAGCATTTGTAGACAATTATTTTCATTCTAATTTCTTAATAAAAAAGTTTTACTGATATGTATGTGAGGGAAAAAAATTAAAATTTTATTAACAAAATTTATTCAAATTAACAGCATCAAATTTAGATACACAGTGAATATTTTGTGTAACAATTAATAAGTAAATGAATGCAAATATATATATTATAAAATAAATAGGACAATATTAAAAACCTACATAAAATTTTCTGAAGCTCAATAATAAATCCTGTATTTTGCCGAGTGCAATAAAATCAAAACAATTAATGAAATATCAAAATTATATAAAAAATCGAATATTAAGTTTTTGCCCCACATTTTTCTTTTGTATTTATTTATTTTTTAAACTTTTATTTAGAAGTATCTTGCATCTTATTCCTTAGCTATCTTTTATTAGAGGTATTTATGCAAAAAACTTTCAAGACCTATTATGGTAGCATAAGGGGTTTAAACTTAATAGCATTAAATTAATTCTGAAATGTTAAGAATAAGGGAATTTTATACTGAACCCATAGAATCAGGAAATGCTAGGAATGGGGTAGATACAACAGAAATAACAGTCTTAATATTACAGTATATTTTGATGGGCCGCATTAGTTACATCTCAGAACCAATATTTACCATAGTGAAAAACACTGCAAATGTTTCATAATGCATTATGTATGTACAACAGGAATACATAAATGTTTATTAATGTTTATTACTTCTCCCACCAAATGCTTAGAATATGCAATTTTTTAATAATATTTCACTCACGTAATATAGCAATGAATATATTGTTGATATAAAGCCAAATTGTCCATATTTTAAAATTTATTCCAGCATGAACATCATCAAAAGAATTGCAAACAATATGCAATGAAAATTATTTAACTGCAACAATTATAATCAATAATGGGGAAAGTTTTCCTGCCTTAAGTTTATGAACATGTACTCTGCCACAGTATTTATAAATTACATTCTTTCACTAATAATTAAATAAACATACAAACTTGTCTGTAAGTGAGAAATGATTATGTTAGAACTTTTTTTTTAATTCTTAGTTAATTTTATATAAAAATAATACAATTTCTGCTTTTCTAAGTTTTCATACAGTTGTTAAATTTTGTTAATATCAAAAGTTAAACAAATTTTATTTAAATAAATAACTTCAGCTACATAACTTCATTAAAATATATTTCATCTTTTGTTTATTTTTATTTTTTAATTGAAGTTATCATATCTAAAAATCTTCATTTAATTTGAAATATATTGTTCGATATGAATTCTGATAAATCTATACTTGCCTTATGTGTAGTTATAGCTCTCTTGCTTATAATTTGTAAAATTAATAACTTAAATTTCACCACAGTATAATTTTACCATATGGCCTAGATAGTAATATTTCAATTTTTGTAATATCAAATAATAAAATTTACCATAAGATGGCTTTCTACAGTATCCCACAGCTCCTGCACAAAGTCCTGAAGTCTTGTTTCAACAGGATTACCAGATTCTTCTTGTTGCAGGACAACTTCGTGCAACCTTGTTAGCAGCTACCCACAAAATTTAATCCGTAAGTTAAACATACATTAATTTATAATAATACATAAATATTTCTACAAAGTCAAGAAAATTAATTAAAATCAAATTAGAAGTATACAGGCGTTGTGATTTTAAACAAGTGCAAAATACACTCAATGTCCATAAATTAAGGATAATTCGGAGTAAGCGGAAATCGAACTCTAAAATAAATATATCACCTGTAAAACCACTACACACATCCTCAAGAATCATATGCAAATTTCAGGAAGTAAGCAGATGACACCGACGGTACGTCACAATGACGAGAGTGTAAGAGAGTGATATATAAGGAATACTGGCAAAGAAGTAAAATTGTTCGCAGCCGCTTTATGAGCATTTCAGTGCAATAACCGAGTAGTTATGACACAAAGGATGCATTTGGATGATTTTTTATGTGGTAGAATTATCGGCCGTCTGGAATGTGGGCGTACCCAACTGGAAGTATCAGACGAACTTGGAATTGGCCAGAGTGTCATCTCCAGGCTTTGGCAACGATTCCAAGATGATGGTAATGTGAGTAGACATTACAGCACAGGTCGTCCCAGAGTTACAACGCCGAATGAGGACAGGTATTTGGCAGTTACTGCCAAAAGAAACAGGCGGAGCACAGCCTCAGACCTGTCTCATTAGTTCTCTTCAGCCACTGGTACGACAATTTCAAGGCAGACCGTGTAGAGATGCTTAGGGCAGATTGGTCTATATGCTCGTAGATCTGTCAGATGCGTTCCACTTACTGCAACTCACTGTCGCCTGCGTTTAGCCTGGAGTAGAGAGCGTGCATTGTGGACACCGCAACAGTGGGCTTGTGTGAGGTTTTCCTACGAGTCCAGGTTTAGCTTGCAGTCTGATTCTCGCCGGACTTTTATATGGAGAGCTCCAGGTACCCGTTACCACCAAGAAAACATCATTGAACGACACTGTTATGGTGGTGCAGGAGTGCTTGTTTGGGGTGGAATTATTCTGGGTTCCAGAACTGACCTGCATGTTCAAATTGGAACCATCGCAAGCCAAAACTATCGGGACGTCATTCTGGAACAACATGTATGTTTGTTTCGGGGTGCCATGGGCGCACAATTTGTGTTTATGAATGACAACGTCCGTCCTTGCCGTGCATACATCGTACGCGAATGCCTTCAATCGGAGGATATCACCCGTATGGACTGGCCAGCATTCTCACCAGACTTGAAACCAGTAGAGCACGTGTGGGACATGCTTGGCCAACGAGTTGCAGCCGGTCAACCTCCTCCTACATGTCTACTGGAACTTCGGAGAGCATTGCTTTTTGAGTGGTGTAATATCCCCCAAGATCAGATCGATAATTTGATACTCAGCATGCCTAGGCGTTGTACAGACTGTATTGCATCGTCTGGGAGACATACAATGTATTATGAATCATATCAACCATGTAACATTGGTTTTTTGTAAATAGGTTTTTTTTGTAATTTGCTCCAGAAAGAAAAAATCGCTAATTTTTTTAATAATATCAAACATATAGCATTTTTTTTGCTCTTTACCTTTTGTTTAATAAATAAGCTTTACAAATAAGTCAAATTTGGACTCTATACTTTTACAAATAAGCTTTACAAATAAGTCAATCTTCCTTTGCCTGATTTTGCATTATCCTTAATTTATGGACATGAGTGTATATGTTTCATTCTTTTCATTAAATAGATACAGCAAACTGCAGGAACAAAGCTAGCAAGATTCATCTAACATATTACAGAGAAATTTACTATATGCAGGGAAAAAATTACACATTTAATATATGTATACACAATATTGCCATTATCTGAACCCTTTCTGAGTAAATATTTGTTTTCCTACATTAATGTGATGTTTTGTATTATTTTATTTATTTATTACCTTTAGGCTGATAATTCCTGGGTTAATTTTTTGTTTAATCTAATTTGTGGTCATATATTCCTAAGGATCTTTTAATTGTAAGTCAACAACCTCAGAATTGCAAAAATATCTCCCTAGAATTCAAGTGTAAACAATTTTGTTCCTGTCAGACCTTAGCAACAATTTCTGAGAAACTGGTAATAGACTTGTAAAAACACATTTTTGAAGCCCTATGACAGAGTCTCCCAGAAGCTTCTAGAGCCAATGTTACAGTGTATAAATATGAGTCAGACAGCTAGTCAAACATTTGTGAATCAACTGTGTGATTTGCTGGTCAGTTGAATTACGAGTTGAGGTTTACCTCAAAAGCAATTTGAGGAAATTTACAATTTCAGGAGTTGTTTAATATCCATTCTCCTTGAATTATTTCCATTTATTGAGCTCTGTATGCTACTTATTGCATTTGTTTTCATAATATATTGTTCATTTCTTTCTACTTATCTGAACATATTATTTACAGAAATATCAACTAACCTGTAGTTTACTATAATGCACGAACCTATAGTTCACAACAAACTGCTAACAGATACCAAACAATTCTCTACAAAGGGATATATGTGCCAATTTGACACTTCTGTGAAATATATAAGAATTAGCTTATTTGGTTCTTATTAACGGAAATTCACACGGAATTGCTGGAATAATAAAAAAAAAAAAAAAAGCCTGTTTTAACTAAGCTTAGCCAACGGTGTTGCCTACTGGCCACTTTTCAATTAAAAGTGTTGTTTTTACCTGCTGGAATAATATTCTTATTTTCAAAGAAAATACTGTCATTAAAAAACATTCAGAACTGCCATTGTAGTCAAATAATTCTTCTTCTTCAAGATTTTGAGGATCCACTCTTTTACTTGGGTACTCTTGAACTCTGTTTGCGAAGTTTTTTGCAATTATGCGTAACTGTTCTTGTTTGTTATTGGCTCACTATGGTATTTAGCCTTAGGTGGAGTTTGCCACCCAATTAGAATTACACTTCCAAGTACTCCGACTCTCAGGTGACCTAAAAAACTATTGACCTCACAGAAGCTGTAAGTAACAATCCCGGTCACAGGAACATGCTGCGAAGTCAACATCTGAAATACTCACTCCTGTACATCCCATTTTCCAACACAAAAAATTTAGAGTTTGTGCTAGGTCCATTCTGATTTGCTTGCCTGATGGTTTGCTTCCATATGCTTATTTATATGCATATGGAAGCAAACCAGAAGCTAAATTCAGATGGTCTTCTTGTCTGCTCCGAAGTTGCCAAAGCATTACCTTATTTTCTGTTATTATTTATGAGTAACCCCATTTGTACAGTTATACTACATACCAAGAATTCAAGAATGGGAGACAATGCATTCATATAATTACCCCTCCAGTACTTAAGTTCAACATTTTATAAAGTTCTAGTTATGTGTCCTTGGCTAGAAAGCTTTTAGGAATTTAGAGCTATATGGAATTATCTGCCAACTATTCGCTGGTTTCCTTATAACTATATAAAAAAATATAAGTCCAAAGAAGGGTTAAAATACCCTTTTGATCACTCACAAAGATAAAGGCAGTCGGCCCTTCTTGGGCTTACAGGAAAGCCTTTACTTTGGCTTTAACTTAAAATAGAAAATAAAAAACTAAACTAATTGTAACTAGCTAAACTTACGCGAAGCTGCACAAAGATAACAAACTGAGTTGGCCGCCCATAATTAAATCTCACCGGCGAATACTAACAGGTACGTAAGATTACGGCCGTATGTAATACGATAGGCTTAAAGTAACAACGTGGCTCGAAGGTAGAATACACTCTACTAAGAACTTCTGAGCTCCTCTACGAAAGTGAATGAACTTTCCCATTAAATACTGGTTCTACTTCATTTACATAAAATGCGATACTGAAATCTCATTCTGGCAGGGAGTTGTAGGTGGAAAACAAGAATTTTAAAGGAAAGGATTACAAAATTAAAAATAACTATTAAAATTAAGGTAATTCCCACAATTTCATGGCAATTGTTTTTTAGCATCATTTCTTCAGCCCCTGATTGCCAATGAAAAAATCATACACTTTTAATACATAAACTTAATACATGCATTCAAAACTAAAATGGTTAGCATTTGAATTTTACATTATCATCAGAGTAGTCACTTGAGCGAACATAAAAATTTTAACTGGAAGCATTAAAATACCATAATTTTTTCAGAATCATTTCCAAAGCTATCAGAAAAGCAAAACATTGCTTTATTTCGGTACACAACAGAAATGGTAATAAAAAAAAAAATTATCCTGAAGTAGTACGAGAAATATTTTGAAGTTTATAATTACTATTTGGTATCTTAACTATCTGGGTGTTAACTATGTTAACCCCACTGTGCAAAATAGCTAACCGTTTGTGCCATTGAATTGGCTATATTTGTATTGCTCAGTATGGCAACACTATAGTTGCTAGGATAATGTAGTTTTTAAAAACAGAATTCTTACTCGTTCGTTTGTTTCGCTGCTTCATTGGAAGCAAAATTTGAAAAGGTGAAATAAAAATATTAAAAAATGTTAAATGGTGTTATCAACACACAACAACTTGAGTAATGACTGATGCAGCAATGCCTAAACACTTTTTTTTTAATATTAGTAAATTAATAGTAAAGAGTATGGCAACCTTTTATGCTAACATTACGCTTGGTGATGATTGCAGATTAAGTTAAATGCACTAAGAAATGTTGATGAGTAAAAATTTAACAAAAGTTTCTTTTCATATATGCTAAAAATATATTTTGTTAATGAAATTTACAGGCCAAAAGATTACATTTAGCGCTATTTGAGTTAAGAATAAGTGATTTTTCTATTCACATAAACCCAGAACCAGTGCCAGAGCTTGTATCTTTGCACCGGGCGGCAGAATTTAGGAAAGCCAAAATTTTTTAGATTTAGAGAAGCATCGAGTGACAAAATTAAGGGATGAAAAAATTTTTATAATTTAGGGAAAGCACTGGGATCCAAAATTTGGGGCAGCAAAAATTTAGAACTTAGGGAGGCATTTTGTAGCAGAACTTAGGACCCGCAGAGACTCGATAAGCCTTAAGTATGTGTGGGAGTTTATTTATTCAAAACTCAGATTAGCCTTATGCATGTGGAAGAAATAGATGCAGGTATAATAATTAACTAAACTAATACAATTCAGGCTCAATTGTCTCAGTGTGCGACTGAGGAGATCAACTTGTCTTTCAACGCCAATCTCATTATATGTAGCCAATAATGCATAGCGGATGCTATTAAGCTAGGCTAAAATTATACTTTACTGATTAAAAGGAATTTCAGTTAATATAGCAGATCGATCTGTTCTTTAATCTTCTAATTTGATCCAGCTTTTTATTTTTTGCAGACTGTTATTATTATAGGAATTTTATGAAAATTAAAGCTTGAACTTTCGAATATGTCGAAAAGAATTTCTAATTCTGAATCTCCAACAGGGTCTACAAAGCGAAATTATGTTTTGATGTCCATTAAACAAAAAGTGGAATTGCTGCAAAAAGTGGATAATGGCATATCCGTCTCAAAATTATGTGAGGAGTATGGCACTGATAAGTCAACTGTATATGACATAAGAAAGAAGAACTTTTTGGAATCTCTTTTTGATCCCAACACCCTACTTGCAGTGAATAACAGAAAAATTGTTTATTGTGCTAAAAGTGACGATCACGACAAAGTCATGACTGAATGGGTGAGACAAGTCACAGTGAGGGTGTGCCATAGACGGGTTCAATGCTAATGGCTCAAGCCAAAATATTTCATGAAGAAATTAAGTTAAAAACTGAATGCACACATTTGACAGGTTGTAAAAATCGCCATGGTATAAGGTAGTTAAAAATTTCAGGTGAAAAAGCTTCAGCTGACACTGAAGCTGCTGAACTATTTGCAAATGAATTCATTGAACTCATTAATAGTAAAAAGTTATCTCCAGAATAAATTTATAAAGCTGATGAAACTGGTCTTTTCTGGCAATATGTACCGCGAAATACCTTGGTAACCTCTACAGAAAAGATTCGAACTGGTGTCAAAGATTCCAAAGCAAAACTAACAATTTTAGCATGCGTAAATGCTGCAGGAAGTATGCTGCATTTAAAGGATTAATGATTTTCCTGTTATATATATATATATATAAATAGTTAAAAGAAAGTAGTAGATGAAGAAGTGACCTATTAGTCAAAAATTTTGTGCATTGAGCTGCAAAATTAAGATTAAAGCCAAATAAAGGGAGTAAAATTCTAATAGCAATTGCCTAAAAGTAAATGATAGACTTGTTCCTAGCAAAAAGAGAAAAATTCTAAAGGCAATCACCTAAAAGTAAATTTGATACACATTAACTAAGGTATAACATTTTAACAAATTAATTACTCAAAAGAATATCGCAAAAAAACAAATAACTAAATGGTGGTATTTAAGAAAATCAACTTTTAAAAAAATTGCGACATGTAAAAAAACATTATTAAAGCACAAACATAATTAAAATACCAGAAAAAATACAAAAATGGCAGTAAATGGCAATTTAGCCTATGCTGAGCTTTTAGTGGACTCAACAGGGGAAAAGCACTATAGCTTGTACATAGGTAAACTCCATTACGTGTTTCGTCAAACAACAATAATTGAGACAAAAACTAAAAAAATTTAAACAGATAATAATACACTCACGTTTGTGAAAATTGCAACACCATGAAGGACTTACGCGAGTGAGCTGAAATTTTCAGGAAATGCAAAGTAGCGCATGATATGCAAATGATTAGAATTGCAAATCCGTAGCACATGCGTATGCTGAGCAGCGCCCTCTGAACGGCTGATGGATCCGAATAAATAGACGGCTGTAGCGAGGCGTGTATGGTTATCGGTGGTTATCTGCTAGTGGTAAACGTTAACTCAATCTGTACTTATGCCTCGTCGACGAAAGAGAGCGAGATTTGAACAACTTACAGAGTTTGAACGAGGGAGAATCATCGGCCTTCGTGAAGCTGGATTGTCGTATCGTGCAGTAGCCTCTCGTGTGCAGCGTAACAGCAGCACAGTGATGCGCGTTTGGAAGCAGTGGACGGACGAGTGTCGGACAACTCGGAAATCCGGGAGTGGACCCCGAAATGTGACGTCAGCTCGCGATGATAGACACCTGGTCCGCATGGCGCGGACGGACCGTACAGCTTCCTCTAGACAATTGGCAGCACTGTGGTCAATAGCTACAGGTGTTTCATTGTGTGCTTCATCAATTCGTAGACGTCTGCTGCAGTGTGGACTGCGCGCACGGACTCCTTTATACAGGATCCCCCTAACGCACGACCATCGCCGCCTGCGGCTACAATGGGCCAATCAGCATAGAGACTGGCGTGCTGATTGGCAGCATGTCGTGTTTTCTGACGAATCCCGCTTTAATTTGTGGTACCATGATGGCCGCATTCGTGTCAGACGCTATGCCGGTGAACGCCACCTTCCGGAGTGCATTATCGAACGCCACAGTGGACGAACACCCGGAGTTATGGTCTGGGGCGCCATAGCATATCATAGACGATCTCAATTGCTACGAATTGTGGGCAATCTGAACAGCAACCGGTATATCCGTGAAGTTCTACAGCCCGAAGCTGTTCCCTTCCTTCAAAGCTTGCCAGGCGCTGTATTTCAACAGGACAATGCCCGCCCTCATACTGCTCGGATTGTTAAATCCTTCTTTGCAGCGCAGCAGGTACAGCTTCTTCCTTGGCCTGCGTGTTCCCCGGATATGTCGCCAATTGAACATGTGTGGGATGTCATTGGTCGGCGTCTTGCTCGTGATCCTCGTCCTGTTGCGTCTGCAGACGAACTTTGGGTACGCGTACAAACGATATGGAATGCTCTTCCTCAGTCAGACATTCAAACTTTGTTTGACTCCATGCCACGTCGTGTAGCAGCACTTATTGCGGCGCGTGGTGGCCACACAAAATACTGATTCTGATCTCTTGTTCTTGTTTGTTTGCTTTGAACATTTAATCATTTATTTGTACCACTACCACTCAACTGTGTATTAAATTGCATTCAATTATGACGATTCCTTCTTGGTGTTGCAATTTTCACAAACGTGAGTGTAGATAAAAATCTACATAATACCGAAGGTCTCAATTCTTATCGTTTCTTTTCCCAACGTGCCTGCCATAAGACTTTAAAACACTAAACCTACAGGGTAACCTTTAAAAAATTATGGTAAAGCTAATGTACAAATATATAAAAGTAGCCAATTAGGCACGACAAAATTACATAATTTAAGGGAGATCCCAATGAGCTAGAAAATTTAGACTTAGTTAACTAAAATAGGAAAATAAAATACAAGTGTCTTGTTAAGACCTATTGCAAAACAAAGCAAAAAAAATTGAACATACCTGTACCCAAAGGCAGCAGCAAAAAATTTTAAGAGTGTAAAAGATTGAAAAGTGGTTGCTAGAATAAGAATTCTAAAATAGGGAGCAACCAGAAAAGAATTTGAAAAACACCAATAAGGTGCAAGTTAAAAGAGGGGGGTTAAAACGTCATAACGTAAACCAATGAAGCGTCACGGCCAACGCTGACAACTGGACAGAAAGGCCTTTGGAATCTCTTTTTGATCCCAACACCCTACTTGCAGTGAATAACAGAAAAATTGTTTATTGTGCTAAAAGTGACGATCACGACAAAGTCAGCCAATTACAGATAGGCTATTAAAGATGGAAGCTTAATCAACAAAATGGCATCCAGTAAAGTGCTGTCACGCAAAAATTGTAAGAAGGTGAAGAACAAAATGGCCGAACAAGTAAATGTAAAATCTGGCCTGAAAGCAGTGGAGATTGGAAAAAAAGGGAATATTTGTTAGAAAAAGTTGCAAATCTTCTTGCTAGAGGGCTTACAAGCGATCAATGAAAAAGGCCCATAAATTAATAACAGAAATAGACAAGGTAAGAGTTCAGTACTATTAAATTATAAATTTAATAATAAAACTGAAGTTCTGTTCATATCTAAGAGAGTACTAAAGAAACAGTAAGAGGAACTTATGTTACATTTTTACATTAAATAATATGAATTAGCCATTCATCATCTACCTTTCTTGAGGATTTAAGTAAAAAATTTCATTGTCTAATCAAAATAATTTAAAACAAAAGGTAAATGCCAGCTTTTTTTAAGGAATTATTAATTACTGTTTGAGGAATAAGATTGTTGTATAAAATTTTGATGAAATAGAAAATTTCCTCTTGAAGGAGTTCAGTGTTATTACAGATTCTTTCAACTCTGAGAAGTTGTGCATTAATAGCATTGATTATGACCCTTTTTGAAACCTTAGAATTCCAGTTAGTGAGTTTTAATGTTTGAAAATGGAAGTCTGTACGTTTATTATAAATTTTAATTTGTTTGTAATTAAGAATATGAAGATCTAGGTAAATTACATAATTTTGTAATGTATTAGTAGTATTAAATTTGAGGCAAGAAGGGTAAATATTAGCATTTTCAAGTTTGTTAAAGTTATTAAAGGCAATAACATCATCAATATAGCGATATACGTGTTGGAAATACTTATGTTCTTCATCTTCAAGTGAACGAACAAATTTAAATTCTTGAGTAACTAGGAAGAGATTACAGATTGCTGTAGAAAATTGCCGCCCATTGGAATTCCTTGTATTTGTTTAAAGATAATGTTATTAAATTGCAAATAGTTGTTAAAAAGTACACTGTTAAGATAAAGTTTCCATTCTTGAGTCGGAATAATAGTTTGGATCTGCAGAAATAATAGTGGAAGAGTAAGAAGGCTATTATAGATATCATCCATAGGTAATAAAGTATAAAGGTTTTCAAAGTCATAACATTGAATGTTTTCTATTTTAAGCACATTTAAAGTAATAATAACTTCGCTGTTAGAAATCATCCAATTGCAGTGTTTATCTTGAAAATCAAAATTATTAATAACATTTAAAACAAGTTTTAGTTTCTTAGCAAAGAGATAATCAATTTCTTTTAAAAAACTTTTGGTACTATTAGCAATGAATCTGAATTTGATAGGTTTTTTATGAAATTTAGGTACGGCATAGAGATTAGCAAACCTGTTATTTAACTTGTTGCTCCTTATCTTGAGTCTTTTGTGAAGGGCAGTAAATTTTTTCTTTAGAATAGTGATGCTAGTAGAAACGTGTTGATAGGTGCCCGTGCTGTGAAGCTCCTTATGGAGAAGTTCAAAATAAAACTTAAACTAGATAAACAGATAATACTAAAATTATTACTTGCTTTGTCTATTTTAGTGATGTTTAGTTTTTGTAGAATCTTAATTTGAGCTTCAAGATGTTGCTTATTGTGAAATTGCTCAAAATATGAAACAGTAGACAATTTTATTTTAAAATTCTCAAGAATAGCAGCTTTCCATTCAAGAAAAGTAACAGTAGGCAGGTTAGAGCGGTTGCTAGCTAAAACTATAAATTTATCAAGATCATTGCTGAATTGTCTAAAGCAATAACTTTTATGCAGATAGAATGTGGGATGAAATTTCGTTCCCAGTTGTAAGAGTTGTCTTAATTGACTATCTGAAACGATGCTAAGATCTCCTGTGCTTGTGAAAAGGATCAACAAATTTACTATAATGCTGAAGTTGGCAATCTCAATTGCTATCCACGGTTACATCGCGGTGGTTAATTAACAAATTTCCTAAAGTTTTTTCATACTTAAAACAAGGAGCAACTTGTAACTGTTGGCAAGGAAGCAGACTTTGAAATTTTTTGAAGATTTGAGTACAGTACAGTACAGATTTGAGAACAGTACAGTGATTGTGCAGTACAGTAATTTTTTTATGGTAGAAATTACTTTTCTTCAATTTATAATTGCAAAAGTCATTAATTAAATCATTGACAATTGGGAAAGCTGTTGCATTTTTTAAAATTTCTTCAAGTAGCTTCCAAAGCGTGAAATCTTTAAAACCATGTAATAAATTTATTGAATTTTTTGTAAGAGCTATCTTTTGGAGGAAAACACATATTTTTTCAGCAATAAGTTTCAAATCTTGTGAGGAAAAAAATACATTACTCCCTGAATTTCCTCCTCTTTTACCTCTGGAAGTTTTAGTACCAAAAAATCTAAATTGTCCATAAATAGAATCTTCTGCTTGTCTATTAGTAGTTTGAGATGTTTGTTTAATCCATAGGGATAAAGTGTCTTATTTTGAAGGATGTAGATAGATTCCCTAAAGAGCCTTAATTTTGTGTCGGGTCTAATATCAAGAATAGAAATCTCTTATGTTTTCAACACTGTGGATTTTGAAATGCTCAAGAACTGCTGTTTGGTGTTTTTCGTGAAAATGACATGTGACTTATGGTTATTAATTCTAAGATTAAGAGTGTTTTTTGTCTGACCTATATATATGTATATATACATATGGTGCAAATAAAAGAGCATGGATGACACAATTGATGTTAATGAATGACTGGTTTGGAAATCATTTTATACCCAAGGCTCGGCAACGTCTGAATTCGGTTGGAATTGAATCGAGCATATTTATTGCTGGCATATTGTGCTCTGCGCGATGTTTCCAGCTTAAAAAAAACTGCCCAGTGGGCACGTGACTTTGCAATGTCTGACACTTAAATCGAGAGGTCTAAGGTGTGGAGAAAAGGGGAGCAGCAAGAAGCCTCTGGCCCGGGAGGGCAATCATGAACGCGCAGCAGGATGGAGCAGTGCAGGGAGTGAGTTCGTAACTGAAAATACGGCGGTAATCAATGACAGTTTAACTAGTCATAACATAAGTAGGATGGCCGACAATTCTCGTAGCAATTTGCATTTGTAAGTAAATACTGTGGGAAGTGAAGTAAAAACACTAAGAAAGTGACAATTAAATGTAACTAATAAAAATGTAAATTAAAAATGAAATATTATATACACTAAGTACATATTATACCCAATGCTACGTAGAAAAGTTTGAGTCTCTAGTGAGGTGGCCACTAAGGGACGCAATTCACAATCTTCTGTCAGGATATCATAAACAGAAACTTTACGTTTTGTCAGATGTGGGCAATTTCGGCCTTCTTGCAGAAGTTGTCGTTCATATGATGCACGTGTTCTTGGACAGTTTCGAATTTTAAATCATTATAAAGTGTCTTATTAGAGATGTAGTAATGTGAATTCGTGAGAGTCCTTAGTAACTTGTTTTGCATGATTTGAAGCTTATCAATTTCATATTCTTCATATTCATCGCCCAAGTGGGGATGCATATGTAAAAATCGGTAGAGATGCCTTTTTCTGTTGAGGTCAAGTTTGGAATATGCATTTAGTAAAGGCGTGAGGCTCTGAATAACTCAGAGTGTTTTTCCTCTGACATGAGCAATGTGATTTTTCCAATTAAATTTTTTGTTGAAAATAACACCTAAATAAGTTCACTTTATGGACCCATGGAACGTCAATATTGAATAATTTGAGTTTTTCCTTGATCTGTTTTGCTGCATGCTTTCTCCTAATTATGAGCAAATTTGAGTTATCTGCATTTATCAAGACGCGCCACTTCGTACACCAAAACTCGATCTGTGGCATGAGCTTTAGTAGTTTTGTAATCGCATGATTTAGGCACATAGACTTTACGGCCAAAGCCGTATCGGCCACATAATAACCCATAAAATTATTGTAGTCAAGTCCTATTTTAGGGAAGTCTGTGACGAAGAAAAGATACAATATTGGCCCAAGGACAGATCCCTGGGGGACCCTGGCTCTAATGCTTTTACTTTCTTTTCTTTTTTTCTGAAGTGTCAGTGACAATCAATACTTAAAAACATCTTCCATGGAGAAAAGAGTGAATAAGGCGAGTCACTTTCTTCGCGAAAGTTAGACTTTGAAGCTTGAAGAGAAGACCTTCATGCCAGACGCAGTCAAAAGCTTTGGCCACGTCTAGCATGAGTAGTGCCACGTTCTGATGATTGTGTAGTGCCCCACCAACAAATTCCGCCAATCTAACAAGCTGTTTCATTGTAGAAAGATTTTTGTGGAAGCTGAATTGTTCCTCTCGTAGTTTGACTAAATAGGGCTGCATTCTGTTGTCAATTATGGACTCATTAATTTTACCCAGTACTGGAAGTAGATTAATTGGCCTGAAGCCATCCGGTCTTGATGAGCCTTTTCCAGGTTTAGACAGGACTATCATCTTTGCTTTTTTCCATGAATATGGGAAGTAGGAATTAGACAGGCATTCAGGATGCCAGCAAACCGAGTGATTAATTGATGGGGAGATTTTTAATAGCCGTGTTGGTAAACGCATTATACCCTGGCGTTTTCCTTTCTTGAGTTTTCTGATAATATCCCAGATCTCTTTGAGGAAGATAAGCTCAATGTTATTACCCAGGTCATGACTGGAATTGAGCCAATCCTAAACGCAGTAACGCATATCATACACAAAATCTTGATTGCAAGGACTTTCATTAGGGCTGAATTATTTCTCAAAATGCTCCTCGAAAATATCTGCATTCTCCTTATTTGTAAGGGCCGTCTTATTATTAGCAAGAAGCAGCTTATTTACTCTTGACCTCTTTAAGTTACGTACAATGACCAGAATGGGTTATCAGGCTCGTTAAAGTTCATGATTTCCTCTTCCCACAGCTCGTTTCGATACTGGAGAATCATCTGTTTTATTTCTCTACTTAGTTTATTTAATTCTTTCTTAGTGTGGGGATTCCAGGTCCTATTCCACACTTTTCTCATCCTATACCTTTCTCTGATCTTCTCTTTTATAAACGGGTGGTGGTGGGGAGTTTTCCGACATAATGATTGATTGGGAGCTTTTTCGTAGCTTTATTAATAGCATTTTGAATATTGCTTGTGAGTAAGTTGATACTGAGCTCAATATCTTGTGCAGTCCTGAGCGAAGTGCCGGGAGGGGGGGGAGTCTCTTTTAAAATTTTAGTTATGTATTCCAGTCCATAATCTTCTTCTTTTGTTGTAAGTTATCCTTCATAATGCCCATAATCGCAAGAACTGGCATGTGGTCAGAGCTGAGGTCATTTAGGACTTCCAAGTACATGGCGACAGAGACCGTAGTGCTAAGTAAATCCAGAATATCCCCTTTTCTTGAGTCGTTGGGCAGGTAAGTAAACTCGTCCGGTGTGAAGAAATACACTGGGTTATTATTTAGGAATTTGAGAAGCTTTCCTACATTTTTATTTGACTTAACGACAATTCCATTCTGTATGCTTGGCATTAAAATCCCCAGCTAAAACCACGGGCAAATTGCAAACAACGTATCTTTTAGGATATCTTCTTCCAGGGTGGTGTGAGGTGGATTATATATATTCCCGTAAATAGGGAGGTAAACCAAAACTGTAACAAATTCTTGCACATTGTTCCTAAACTGTTTGATCTGACATGATTGCAGGGAGTTTTTCACATAAATTGCGACCCTTCCTCGGTGACTCAGACGATCGCATCTGTAGCATTTGAAATTGGGTATTTTAATACTCACGCTACGAGTTTCAGTGATCACGGCTATGTTCATATCATTAAAATTGAGGAAGTCAGTGAATTCATATAATTTCATGTGAATGCTGCAGGCACTCCAGATCAGTAAGTTAATAGGTGACTTCGTATTCCTATTTATCCACATTATTGTTTTTATTGGTAGTATTACTTTCCTGATTTCTTGTGATAACTGTTTTTATCTGTTGTGTAAGTTGAAAGCCTGCACTCTTAATCACAGTCCTCAATTCTGTAAGGTTAGCGAAGACTTTTTTGGCTTCATTTAACTGTTCTTGATAAATGCCCGCAGAGAGGGCCTTTGCATACGATTTGTTTTCTATTACTCTGCTTGAAAATGTTTTCTCTTTTTCAACCTTAGGTTTTGGGAACATTTCACAACCGCAGAAACTTGAAGTATGTTCCTTGCCGCAGTTTACACAGCATTGTGATTACCTTTCACAGGGCAATCTTTAGAAAAATTATCCTTTGCACACCTGACACATATCTGCATTCCTCCTGCATGTGGTTAAAACCCTGACATTGGTAACATTAAAGGGGGCCTTGCCTCATTCTGTACTTTTTAATTTTGATTTTCATATCACAAAAAATCTCTCGTGGAATATTTTCTTAGGAGTCCTCAGATTTTGGCAATGTTATTATGAATAATGGTAAATTAGTGATAACCCCCTCTTGGCGGGGTCATTTGCTTGATATCAATTACCTTATAATTAATACTTTCAAGATCAACTCTGATGTCGTCTATTGGCATGTTATGTGCGAGTCCCCTAACTACAACTTTTAAATTTCGGTCTTGCAGTAACACATATGAGTGGTCTTCTATATCTAGTTCATTAAGTACTTTAACAATTCCCCTGTAACTTTCTGGGGTTTCAGCTATAACTTTTATGCCACCCTGTATTGTTTGGCCAAAAAATTGAAACTTATTCCTATGAAAAACACTCTTAATAGCCCCTCAATGCATTTTTGTCTCCTTGAAGGTAATGGGAGGAATTTTATTCAGAAGTGCATTTTTATAATTAGTGTTGGATGCGCCTTGAGCTTCATCATTATTTTGGGTACTATCTGTAACATTAGTATCCATTTCATTACTTTCTAAGTGCGTATTATTGATTTGTTCAATAATTTGATTAACTGTACTGTCGTCAGTATTGACGTTAGTTTCAATATCAGTGGTAGCCACGGGTGTGATCTGCACATCATTGCTAACTTCTGTTTTTTGAAATGACTGCAGTGATTTTTGGTTCTTACCGTTTGATCTCTGCGCCATTTGTTTTGCATTTCATCCTCTGAACTTGTTTCTTAGTCTAACGTTTTTTCATTATCTGAATTTACTGCAGAAAAATCATTTAACTTAATTGAGCTTCTGCCCCTATCATTGTCTTCTAAAGCATTATGTGTACATGAGTTTTCCGCTTTTTCGATCACTATACGAGTATTCTCATTATTTTTCTCCTGGCTTAACTTTATGTCAAACACTTTTAATATATCTACTAGGCTGAGGAGAAAATTATAGTTTTCCCTCCATGTCGGTGAACGTTTCGTTTTGCACTCTTAACATTTAAGTCGCATATTTGTGCATACACTGCACTGCATCCATCTTCGCAAAAAGTGGAAATCCAAAAATCTAGTGCTCTGAGGTAAGAAGTCCAACACCCCGGAATTAGGCCCACATAAAGGTGTCCTAACAGGCGGATGTGTTGGCGAAAATACCGTAAGGCCCCTGACAAATACCTGAAGTGAGAGTTTGGGGGTAATTATACGGGATTATCCGACCAAATCCTTACAAAAACACGCGCCACAACATGGAAGAAAAATAATTAAAATTCGAAAAATACTTACTAAAACTCAGTCTAAATTTAAGAGCAATTAGCAGTTATATCATAAACATATCACCAAACCAGCAATTAATAAGCAATAATAGCATATTGTGGTGAGCAAATCTAAGCAATCAATGGCAGCGAGATCTGAATTCGGTTGGTTTACCTGATGATGCAAAAATTCTCCCGATTGTCGACAGCTGTTCGGCTCATACTTCACTTGAGAAAGATAATGTATCCATATTATTCTTTTCTCCAAATTGTATGTCCATTAGCCTATGGATATTGGAATCGTACACGTGCTGACATGCAAATATAAAGTAGATTTTTATAAAAAATGCTTGGCATAATATACGGCCAGCTGCCATATTTCATGGTGAGAATGATGAAGATAACAGCTGCGAATGTGAAAGTTTTTGGATATCACAAAACAAAGGTGAAATTTCCCAATTAATGGATTTTCTAAAGAAGTGTGGAGAAGCAGTAATAAATGAAGATGATATAACGGAACTTTTCCACTGCAATGACAGGGCACCAATATCAATCAATTAACAGACAGCAAAATCTGTAGTATGGTTCTAGGTCCAGAAAATACCACTACTGATAGTGAAAAAAGTGACAGAGAGGTTATTGAAAATGAAACAATTTTGACTGACAAGTTAGTCGGAATTCTCGGCACAGCAATTATAGGGCTTGAACAGTGGAACTTTGTGACTGAAGGAGAAATATGTCTGTTTATAGAATTAAAGAGAAAGTATTAGCACAAAAAACAAAACAACTTACATTAAAAGAAATGTTTAATAAAGTAAAATAAATGTTAAGATTTTTTTTGTAAATTTTGATACCCTTTAGATGATAAATGCTCAATATTTCACAAATCACAATTTCATAATTAATTTTATAATTTCTGCATGCAATCTTACTAGATTTAAATTGATGATCTAATATCCAGAAAAATCCCAAATCTGAAATCGCTGAAGTTCCAACGAATCCGGATCTCGGACTTTGTACTGTATTACAGTCCACTTGGAAATAATGCTACATATTTATGGTCTGTTAATAGCCTGAGCAGGACTGGCTATTGACATCAGATGAAAAATTAAAAGTGCTTAATCGACATCATGGAAACTTTAAAACTAGGATCACAAAATTGGAACCTTTTTTGAAAGCTTCAGATTTGAATGCTAACAAGATGCGTCTTCAAATCAAATTGGATTTTGTTTCAGACATATTATCTCAGATTGAATAGCTGCAACTGAAATATTACGATGTCATTGATGAAAGGTAAGTTTACAAACATTACTATTAAAGTCTGATTCAGTTGATAAAGATTTAATGAATAATATTAAGGATCCTAATTCTGTTTCTACTAAGTTACCTGATTTAAACTTACCAGAATTTGACGGTTGTATTGAGAACTGAAGTAAATTTTGCCAGAATTTGATGGTTGCATTGGGAACTGGAGTAATTTTAACAAACAATTTGATAGTTTGATTACAAATAACTCTTCTTTAAATGATATTAAAAAATTTGTTCTACTTGCATTCTGCGTTGAAAGGAGAAGCGGAAGCTGTGGAAACTCCAAAAGACAGTTTTCAGTCTTTATTTGAGGTTTTTATTGATAGGTATGAAAATAAATGTTTAACTGTTAATTCTCATATTATGAATATTTTAAATTTTGAGAAAATACATGTTGAATCTTATAAGAGTCTTAGAAATCTAGTTGATATTTTGAACAAAAACCTAAGAGGTTTAAACTTAATGAAATTAGAAGCTAATGAACTAACACATCAATTCCTAATAAATATTATCATTCAAAAGTTGGATAAAGAAACAAGAAAACAACATGAAATGAGTTTAACATAGATTGAATTACCCAAATTTGGGAAGTTCATGGTACATCTAGAAAAGCGATCCCAAATGTTAGAAAATTTGCGTGGAGTTCAATTACCATCACTATATAAAGAAAACCAGAAATTTCATGTTAAAATCAAACAGTAATTCCTGCACATTGTGTAAAATGTTGCATTTTTTATATAGTTGTTCCTTATTTTTAAAAATGACTCCACTGTAAGATTTAACATTGTTAAAAAACATGCACTTTGTATAAACGGTTTAAGTGACAAACATAAGCTTGCATCAAGCAAATCCAAATATTCTTGTCGCTTGTGAGTATAAATTGAATACAGTGACTTGTGGCACCAAATGTGCACCATTTCTATCTACTAGAATTATAAAATAATTAGCGTTAGATGAATCTGCTAAGTTCCCCTTAGCTACCAAAGTTGCACTTTCTAGCATATATATGGATGATATTATAAGCGGTAGCCAAGATATCAAAACTTGCAAAGTTCTTAAAGATCAGTTAATTAAAATGTTTCAGTCATGTGGCATGAGTCTACATAAACAGAATTCTAACTACACTCATGTCCAAAATTATCTTTACATACCCAAAAATGATGATATTCAATGAAATATCGAATCAATGTGATCCGTATTTGCAGGGAATGTGTGAAAACCAAGCCTAATTAGCATTATCCAATCAAAAGTAATCAAACGGTTTGTGATATGCAAATCTAGGCGTTACGTCATCCAAGGGTGAATCAAGCGCTTTGCGCAAACTGAATATTTGAGTGAATTTCTGCAACATAGCGTTTGATTTCAGTGTGTAGGGACTCAAAGCGGTTTGTTATGGCTTCGAAGTATCATTTGGAAGAATCTGTAAAGTGGCGAATTATCGGCCGTTTAGAAGCAGGGCAGTCAATCATGGAAACAGCCACATGTCTGAATATTTCAAGACAGACAGTCTCTAAGCTATGGAAACAGTTTCAAAATGATGGAAGTGTTGTAAGGAGGCCTGGACAAGGTCGGAAACGAATGACAACTGCTTCTGAAGATCGGTATCTGGCATTAACTGCCCGTCGTAACAGAAAGGCTACTGCTCGCCAGTTAAGTTCAGAGCTTGCAGCCGCCACTGGAACTGTTGCATCACGGCAAACAATATACAGAAGGCTTAATGAAAAAGGCCTTTATGCCAGAAAGCCAAGGGTATGTGTTTTACTGTCTTCACAGAAAAAGAGGGATCGCTTTAATTGGTGTAAAGAACATCAAAACTGGACTGAACATCAATGGTCCCATGTTCTCTTTACTGATGAGTCGCGGTTTAGTTTAACTGGTGATTCTAAACGTGTTTACATCTGGAGGGAGTCAGGAACACGAAATGATCCCTCGAACATTGTGGAACGTGACCGTTTCGGTAGTGGAGGTGTGATGGTATGGGGTGGAATAATGATCGATGGACGTACGCCCCTACACGTGTTCAGCAGCGGATCTGTGACAGGCCAGATATATCGGGATGAGGTCTTAGATCCTTATGTAAGACTTTTCAGGGGTGCATATGGACCTGACTTTTTATTTATGGATGATAATGCCCGTCCACATCGAGCAAACCTCGTTGATGAATTCCTTGAAAGTGAAGACATTAAGCGAATACCTTGGCCACCAAACTCTCCTGACCTTAACCCGATAGAGAACTTATGGGACTACCTTGGAAGAGCAATTGCACGTATACATCCTCCTCCTAGAGATGTAAATGCTCTGAAGACGGCATTGCTGGAAGAGTGGAGATTAATTCCCCAAACTGTGGTTAACAACGTTATTTCCAGCCTTAAAACACGTTGTGATATGTGTGTACAAGTCAGGGGAGATCATATTCCATATTAAATTCGTAAGACTTAATTCTTTTTCTGAATCATTCCTTTTTTTCTTAACTCTCTTTGTCACACTTTATTATCATTTTTATTGTTTCATGCTACAATTTTATATCAAATGAGGTGATCTTCAATTTTTTCTTTTGCATTTATGTGTCATCATGTTATGTATGATTCCACGAAAATTCATTAAATTATAAGTCATAGTCTCTGAGAAATCCGTGAATTTATGCATGTAAACATAATTTTGGACATGAGTGTACGATGAGCTTCTAGAAATAGAAGATCAAAACTCTGCAGAGCAATTTATTTGTCCAAACTGAAGAATCTTCTATTAAAACACTATGTATGATTTGGAATTCGAAGGAAGATATATTTGTTTTTAAAGTTTCAGTAAAACTGCAAAATGTTTACATCAAATGAAAAGTTTTATCAGCTATTGCTAACTATATGACCCATTCGAATTTATTGGCCCTCTTATAACCACGGCCAAGATATTTCACCAGAAGCTTTGGATAGAGAAAATTAACTGGGATGAAGAACTTACTGATCAACTGAGAAAAGAATGGAACCGTTTTGTTCCCACTGTAAGGGAAACTGAAAACTTTAGAATTGACAGACGTATCTTGAGTACTGATCCTCAACTCATTGTCTTACTAGGTTTTTCTGATGCTTCTACTGCTGCATATGGAGCAGTTGTTTATCTTTGAAGTTAAAACAGAAACTTTTCTACAACAACTAAACTGCTTGCCAGCAAATCAAGAATTTCGCCTTCAAAGACAATTTCTGTTCCATGATTAAAGCTATTTCTTGCTTATTACTATCACAACTTGTCAACAAAATCATCTTTTCCCTAAAAAGGGACATTCAAAAAGTCCTGTTATTCTTGGACACAACTATCTCTCTCGCGTGGATAAATTCAGCTCCCTCATCAGCTTAAAACTCACTAAAAACTTAAACTAAAGAAATTGACTGTCTAAAATTCAGTCTCTTACATCAAATTATCAGTAGAAACATATCTTGTCCAATGAAAATCCTGACGATCTAATATCTGTTGGTGTCGATCCCTCCGATCTCAAATATCTTAACCTTTGGTGGTCAGAGCCACCTGTTGCCTCTCAAAAGACCTCGAATGTTTGCAATACGAAACAAATCCACTCCACTGAAAAGGAACTATATTTAACAGAGCTTAAAAATTTATCTAACATCAACTTAGTTCTTTCTACTACAAGTGACTTTATCAACCAATTTCTAAGTAATAATTTTCATAAACTAATATGAATTCTCATAGTTTTATTTTTAGGTTCACATATAACTACAGACACAAGGAAAAGATATCTTGTTCTAACTATTGAAGAATTTGTGCATTCCAAAAGGTCTTTAATTAACATTCCATAGAGAAATTAATGCCTTAAAGAAAAAAGAAAACGTTAAGGGAAGTAATGTGAATAACTTAAATATATTTCTTGACGATTACAATTTCCTTCGTGTTGGTGGTTGAATTCTGATTTATCATTTGACGAGAAACATCCTATTTTACTTCCTTGAGATCATAAACTAACTAATATTATCATGAACCATTTTCACATAAAAAATTTGCACATTGGGACTCAATCTCTACTTTATATTGTAAGGAACGAGTATTGGTCACTAAATGGAAGAAATAATGCTAGGAGACTTGTACTTCAATGCATTACATGCTTCAAAGTAAAACCTAAAATAGAAGAACAGTTAATGGCAACTTTGCCTAAGGAAAGAGTCACAGTAAATCCCTCTTTTTCTAACATCGGTTATAGACCCTTGTGGCCCACATTACACAAAATATAAAAATCAACGTAAAAGTACTTTAAACAAAATTTATGCAGCAGTATTTGTTTGTTTTGCAACTGTTTTGCAATAAGAAATTCTCACTGATCTAACAGCTGAGGCTTTAATTGCTACTTTAAAACGATTTTTTGCTTGTCGCAGCACTTCTTCTACAATATTCTCAGACAATGTTACTAATTTTTTAGGCACTAATTTAGACCTAAAAAAAATGTAGCACCTCACTTCCAGTCTTCCTGAAAATTTGGCTGATTATTTAGTTTTACAGTCAATTTCTTGGAAATGTTTACCTCCTAGATCTAATTTTGGCGGACTCAAGGAAGCGGGAGTTAAGTCATTTAAATATAATCTAAAACGGGTTGTAGGAAATTCCACATTAACTCTTGAAGAATTCTTAACAATTGTCAATCAAGTTGATGGTATCCTTAATAGTCAACCACTCATTCCATTATCGACAGATCCAAATGATTTCGAGATTTTAACACCCGGCCATTTCTTAATTGGCTGACCTATTAATGCCATTCCTGAACCTCAACTAATTAATGTTTCAACTAATAGACTTTCTAGAATGCGACAAGTTCAAAAACTTAATCAAATTATTTGGCAAAAATGGTCAAGAGATTATTTAGTTAATCTCCAACAATGAGGAAAAATGACAGTTTGAAAAAAGTAATATCCAAATGGATAGCCTTGTATTGTTAAAAGAAGATAATTTTCCAATTTGTTCTTGGTTAATAATTAGAAATGCTGCATTTAAAAATCCCACGAGGTGTTTTAATAAACATACTTCGTGGGATTTTTAAACGCAGCATTTCTAACATATGTTTATTGCCTGGAAATAATATCTGATCTTTGCATACTCTTACAGCATTTTATTATTTTACTGAATACTGTATTTAAACATATTTTGTTATATTACGTTATTTTGAATTTTGAAATGTCTTATAATTTCTTAAAAATTTCATTGCAATTTGCTAAACTAATTTTAACTAATTTAATTTACAGAGCAGTGTTAACGCTACTCTGTAAAACAGCTAATCATTTCTACCACTGAATTGGCTATATTTGTATTGCGTAAATATGGCAACACTATGTTGCTAGGATAATGTAGTTTTTTAATAAAAAACTTTTAGTTGTTCATTTGTGTCACTGCTCTATCGGAAGCAAAATTTGAAAAGGTTAAATAAAAATATTAAAAAATGTTAAATGGTGTATATTACAGTCTACTCAGAAATAATGCTACAAACTATGTCACTTGTTCAATTCATATATTTAAAAATGTTTAATTATTATTCTTCATAAGCATTCCTTGCCCTTAAAACTGAAAAGAAACAACATTATCCATAGTCTTATGCAAAATTTAACTTGGCATACAAACTTTTATTTTTGTAGATATCTCGAACTATATTTTTGATTTGATGCAAAATCAGTAACATTTTGGCTTCTTATGGCAATCTGGTACAGCATATCCTCCTGGTCAATTTAAAATACCTAACACAACACTGACTATAATTCAGCTATGACATGTACTATTCCATTCATGGAGTGCTTAGAGAAATCTCTCCAAACTTATTACTTTTTAATATAAATACAAACAATATTATGAAGCATCTCTCACAGAATGAATATGTCTGTATAAATAACGCATACTTGTTTAGCATTGTTTGCATCACTCAGAAACCCTTCTGCTTCTTCAACTTTTTCGTTCATGGAAACACCATCGACTGCTACTTTCTTCATATTATTTACAGAATCTTGGAGGTGAACCATCAGTCGATCAACAGTCTGAAACAAGATGTATCAATTACAGTTGTGTTATTGTTATAAGAACATTTACTGTTACAAAAACATTTGCCTTAAACATTGTTAGGATCAAGACAGTTACAAATCAAGAACGGATAACTGAAAGAGAGTAAAATATGCAATATGATGATTCATGTTCTAGTTTGAAATTTAAAAGCTGAGAAGTATTCTGTAAACATGCAACTAAATCAAAAATTTTAACTGATATTTTTTAATATTGAAAAACATTGTACCATCCAAAAGTTCTGCAGTTATTCAAACCGAAGCACATTTTCTGCCAATTATTTTGCTACTGCTGATAGAGTGACCTTGATCAAAGCAGTTACTTAAATATGATCTTCTCAGCTCATGCTACATAATTCTGCCATACATGGTGACATAATTTTTTGTATTCCAGTGTAGTGCTAAGAATGGATGTTAGACGGAATGGTGCTAAGAATGGATGTTAGACGGAATGATGCTAAGAATGGATGTTAGACGGAATGGTGCTAAGAATGGATGTTCATGCTAAACATGGAAAAAGTACTGTTTCTGATGACACAGTTTGAAGGTGGTTTTAAGCTTTTAAAGAAGTTTACATCTGGAAATTTCAACCTCAAAGATGATGCCTCTTCTGGATGTCCATTCTCTGTAAACAGGGATCTATTAAAAGAAGCTATCACTGGAAATCTAAAATACACAGTTTAGGAACTATATGTCAGATTAAATATTCCAAACTGTACAGAATATTATCATTTGATGAAGAAGAGTTAAGCTGTTATGATGTACAGGTATTCCATACCTTAACAGAGCAGAACATGCTTGCTTGAGTTTCAGCATGTGATTCTTTGTGAGAGAAAAAAATAAAAAATAAAATAAAATAAAGAAGTTCCTTTTTTGATATGGCTTATTATTAGAGATGAGGAGTGGATACTATACATTAATGTTACAAGAAAGAGATCATGCAGTTAACTCAAAAGAACCTCCTTTAGAAACACTGAGAAGAAGGCTACAGCCTAAAAAGTAATGCTTTGTGAATGGTGGGACTTATAAAGAAATAGTACATGAATTATTTCCACTAAATCTGACATTAAATAAAAGTAGTATTAACAAATGGAAGCTTTTAAAGAAGAAATCAAACCAAAATGCCCAGAAATGATCAATCTCTTCATGAAATGACTAATCTTTCATCATGACAATGTCCAGCCCTACATTTCAGAGAATCTCAAGTAAACACTAATGGCTGACTATGGCTGAGATATTTTGTGTAATTCTTGATATTCATTACACATTGCTCTTTCAGATTTTCATCTCTTCAGGTCACTTCAGAATTCTATGACTGGACTGGAATTTACTTCTTTGGAGTCTGTCAAACAACATGTTGATAACTTTACGAATAAGACTAATGACTTTTTCTAAAAAACAATTTCCAACTGCCCAAGAGATGACAAAAAAGTCATAGAATAGAATGATGCTTATATGACTGAATGAAAGTTTATGTTTCTGCACTGCTCCACTTGTACATGTCATAAAAAAAACCATAGAACTTTCTACGTGCTTCAATATTTACTAATACATGCATGGTATATAAATATATTTAAAAAAAATTAAATCAATTTTTAATAAGGAAAAAAATACTTATTCTTGAAAAAAAAGGGGGGGGGAATCAAAAGATTGCAAATTCTGTGAACCAAATACTCTACTAAAATGTAAAACTATATGAAAATCATACAAAAAAGTAATAAATAAATAAAAATACATACTAGTCCCAGTAAATAAACTCTAATCATTATTTTTTTCGAGGAGGGGGCAGATGTTAAAACAACATACTATGGTTTTCCCCCTCACCCCTTGGAATAAGATGAAGTTCTTGATTTTAAGGTGTTCCTATTAACATCAGCAAAGACTGCAACAAGCCTAAAATATTTGACTTCAGTTTCCATCTCAGTATGTTCTTTGATACTATTTAGAAAGTTCTAAAATATTTCATTATACATTTAAGATTATTAATCATACAAAACTATTTATCTTGATTTCAAAGTGCTTTTAGTAACATCAGTGAAGATTGCACCAAGCCTATATATATATCGGGTGAATCTGAACAAGTGGGCAAAACTTTAGGGGGTGATAGAAGGTGGCTATATGGGCAATATTCATCACATACTGTATGGTCGGAACACAAACGGCAAGCCACTAGGTGGCATGTAAATGGTATAAAAGGGTTAATCCTCGCACTGTGATATTTTCTACTGTGGATTGTCAAGAGGATGGCTGGTTATACGAACCACAAAATGGCTGACATGAACTTGGTGCAGCGGACGAGACTGTAAGCGAGGCAGAGATATGTTACTGGGACTGGTTTCCGATAAGACACACTCTAAATTGGAAAACACTCAAGCATTTGCATTGGCAGCTGTGTAAAATGGGATCCTTCACCACAGCCAAGCAAGATACAGGGCATGAAAAGAGTGTCAGGATGCTTCAACTTCAAGAAGATATTCTGCGTAGGGTGAAAAGATCAACCACGATGTAGTACAGAAGCGGTTTCCCACGCTCTATGTTCCAAATGATGGTTTGCAGTGTGCTACATGAGGAAGGAATGCACCCCTTTCGTACACAGACAATACAAGCTTTGTCACCAATGGACTATCAGCCACGTGTTGATTTCACACATTGGTACCTCCATCAAAATGCAGAGCAGCCGGATTTCAGTGTACATGTTCTGTTTATGGATGAGAGCATTTTTACACAGGAGGTTGTTTTTAACACCCATAACTCCACACATGGGCATCTACGAACCTGCACGCCATGTCCTCATTTGTTCCAGAAAAAGTTCTCCATAAATGTTTCAGCAGGGATCCTCTATGACTATTTGGTTGGCCCATACCTCCTACCACACAAATCTGGACGGCGAATCATATCACACATTTCTATGAGAGGTGATGCAGGAGCTGCTGCATCCGATTCTAACATCCATCAGATCGAGAATGTGGTTCCAGCACTATGGTGAGCCTGCACACTTTAGCTTAGATGCAAAGTTACCGGGGCAATGGATTGGTAGACGTGTTCCATAGCTTGGCCACCAAGATCACCGGATCTACGAGTGCCAGCTGAAAACGATATGGATTTAGTTGCCAGGATTGCCGTTGTTGCAAGTGATACTTGGGAAATGCTTGGTGTCTTTGCAAATGAGTGTCAATCCTTATCCCACAGGTATGAAGCTTGCATTACAAGTGATGGAAGGCTTTTTGAGCAATTTCTATAAATGTGCTTAAAATGTTTTCTGAAGAATCTCCTCTCATTCTTGTGTTAATTCTTTAAATGTGACAGTGGGAAAACTACCCTTTAACTTTTCACCAATAGTGTTCCAACCATGCATTCCATTACAAATATCGCTTATATAGCTGCCTCCGTTCACCCCCTAAAGTTTTGTCCACTTTTTTGGATTCACCCTGTATTAAATAAATTCTCGCCATGTTTCAATCAAAGTGATATAGTTGAAATTTGCCTACTCAGTTTCCTTTGACTAGCGGAAAGAACTTATTTTCACACCTTCTTTTCAACCCTTCTAATTTCACAATGCTTCAAGTAGAAACAATTTCCTATTTTATAAGATGTTAACTTTACTTAAAATCTACATGACATACAGGTATCAAGATATCATAAATTTTATCAGCACCCAAAGATTAAGATTGCTGGTCACCTAAGCAAAATGCCCAAAAATAGAACTACCAAAAATATTCATGTACAAGTCAGCAGGCACGCAGAAGAGATGCAAACCGAAACTCTGAAGACTAGAATGGAAAGAGACTTGTCGAACTTAAAGGTCATTCATTGGAAGACTTAAGGTCAAGAGTGGAAAGTGCCTGGAATGATATTCTACAGAAGGCAAGGGCCCATCATGAATTGTTGATTCACTGAAGAATTACCTTCATTTAATGAAACGAAATGGGATTTTACTATATAATGAATACAAAATTTCTAGCTTTTACTCATTAATAACATTTGAGAAAACATTTTCCACACATAAAACTTTAACTAGAAATAGCAATATGACTATTTTTATTTTTAATACTCCCCCTTACCCCAAAATGATTTTAGGCCTTTAGTCAAAATTTTAATTTAGAAGTTTAAACAAACACAATAGAATTTAGACATTATTTATAACAAGCATAGATTAACTACTTTTTAACACTCAGCATAAATGTCTTCAATAAATTTTCTATTATAAAATTAAAAGCATAAAACCTGTTTAGAAAATAAAATTAATGTACAATATTCTATACACAGTCCAGTCACATTAATGTGACCATCTGTCAAAAGCCAGAATAACCACCTTTCGCAGAGCGGACTGCTGCAAGACGTGCAGGAAGAGAGTCACATAGGTCCCTAAAGCTGTTCTCTGGGATGTTGAGCCATGCCGACTCTAATGCTGTGGCCAGCTGCGCTAGATTACGCGGTTGAGGATCCATGGCGCGAACAACTCGATCGAGATGGTCCCACAGATGCTCGATTGGGTTTAAGTCAGGTGAGTTTGCTGGCCAGGGGAGGACGGTAAACTCATCCTGGTGCTCTTCGAACCACGCACGTACACTGGCAGCTGTATGGCACCTCGCATTGTCCTGCTGGAAGATGCCATCATCCTGAGGAAAAACAATGCGCATGTAGGGGTGAACATGGTCCGCAAGGACAGATGCGTACTTGTATTGATCCATTGTGCCTTCCACAATGATCAGTGAACCTAGAGAATGCCAGGAAAACATTCCCCAGACCATAATGCTCCCGCCTCCAGCTTGGACCGTTCCGGCAATGGTTGCAGGGTGGTTCCTTTCAGAGGTTTCACGCCTTATACGCCAACGTCCATCTGTCCGATGGAGCATAAAACGCGATTCATCCGAAAACGCAACCTGTCGCCACTCAGTGGACGTCCAGCTGCTGTACTGGCGTGCAAATTCTAGCCTTCGCCGTCGATGAACAGCAGTCAGCATAGGTGCACGAACCAGGCGTCTGCTTCGGAGGCCCAGACGCAGCAATGTTCGCTGAATAGTACTTTGGGAGACACTTTTGGTAGCCCCTTGGTTCATTTTGGTGGTCAGTTGCTCAACGGTAGCCCGTCTATCTGCCCGAACGCATCTCCGCAACCGTCGTTCGCCTCTGTCATCTATGGCCCGTGATGCACCACATTTGCCACGTCGCTGATTTTGGACAGTCCCATTTTGCCATGCACGGTACACTTTTACCACGGCGGCACGCGAACAGTTCACAAACTCAGCCGTTTCGGAAATGCTTCCACCCTTGGCCCGAAAGCCAATGATCATGCCCTTTTGGAAGTCGGATAAATCGCTTTGTTTCTGCATTACGCCAACGATTGAAATGTTTTCCGAAGCCCTCACACACCCTTTATATATGCTCAACTGCACTGTGCTGCCTTCTGTGATTGGTTATTTAACTCTGACATGGAAAGTACGTGGTGGTCACATTAATGTGACTGGACTGTGTATATAAAAGATGTTTACCAGAATTTTAAATCACAACAAAAAAGCAATTCAGTACATATGCTTATTGTATAAATATTTGTAATAATAAAATATGACCAATATACCATATTTTGAAGCAAGCATGCTCATGACACATAAATACACTATCCACCAAAAAGTGTTGGACACCCATTCAAATGCCGATATCTGCTGTCTTGATACAGGTCACAGCGATTAAATATTACTCAGGAAACAACACTGGCATTAGTTGCATGCATGATGCCATGAAGTGCAGAATTATCTGATTTCAAGAAAGGTGTAATCGGCGGATATCACAGAAATTACTAGTCCTTAAAGGGCATATCTAGCAAGCTGAATTACCCAAAATTGAGAGTCGCCTAGTGATTCAGAAGTGGAAGGTGAGCTGTGATTGTTGGAAACTTGCTCCGAGTTGACAGAGCCATCAAACTGGGAGATACAGACCAACAAGTGCTGTTGAAAAAAATTCTTAAACCACTGCACCCAACCAATGGCCCGCATACTCCAGGAGTTTCAGCAGGTATCTGGGAGTGTTGCTTCGACATCCATAAGGAGGCACATCTGCTTATTTTAATGGTCATGCTCTACCCATAAACCTTTGATCACAAAGTTCAACTGCACTGCTCAGTTAATGTGGTGCATAAAGCATGTCAACAGTAAATCGCAGATCAGCGGCGGTGGGTTCTCTGGAGTGATGAATCAAGGTTCGCCTTCCGCTGTTTGAATAGCAGGGTCAGGATCTGGCTTCTGCCTGGAGAAAGCCTCCTGTCAGAATGCACTGTGCCCATAGCAAATTTTTGCAGAGATGGTCTGGGGTGTTTTTCCTGGTAAGTTGTGGTCTGGGGTATTCCTCCTGCAATGGACCCTTAGTTTGTGGTTGTGGGATCCTTGGTTCAAATTCATAGTAAGCTCAATGCCGACACATACTGCACTGTTTTGGATGATAGTGTGTTTCCTGCAATGGACTCTTGGTTTGTGGTTGTGGGATCCTTGGTTCAAATTCATAGTAAGCTCAATGCCGACACATACTGCACTATTTTGGACGATAGTGTGCTTTCTATATTTTGGCAGTTTTACAGATTGGAACCATGTTACTTTCAGGTCGACAATGCCAGCTGTCATATTGTAAGGTCTACCATGGATTAGTATGGGAAAATAGAGTTAACCGAATGGACTGGCCTGCCTAAAGCCCAGACCTAAACCCTATCGAGAACCTCTAGATAATAAAAAACTTGTAGAAATATATAGGATCATATAAGGACTTGTAGAAAGAATGCCCCAGAGGGATGAAACTGTAACTGCGACTTGCAGAATGCTACTATTGAATATGAATAAATTTTGTTTTTCTTTTCTAACACAGGTGTCCAAATACTTATTGGTAGATAATACAATGACTAAAATTTCATCCAAATCTAATTAAATAAG
This sequence comes from Stegodyphus mimosarum, assembly GCA_000611955.2. Classification (NCBI taxonomy): domain Eukaryota; kingdom Metazoa; phylum Arthropoda; class Arachnida; order Araneae; family Eresidae; genus Stegodyphus; species Stegodyphus mimosarum. The sequence continues at coordinate 89,274 of KK114581.1, read as the reverse complement.
GAGAACTATTATTTATACCTGCTGTGCAGAACTCAACAGAAAACCTTGCTGTAAGCGGAATGCTCGACCATTGGTATATTTCTTTGGTGAAACATTTCTATTCAAACATTCTTCAATCTGAATTAAAATATAAATTCAGAACTTTGAAGAAATACACATAAATAATAATTTTTTATAAAAATTGTAAAGTGTTTCAATACTGTGTATTATATTAAGAAATTATTTACAAACTGTATACCCTTCTCAGTGAAGCCTCCGTTTTCTCTGGTGCAACTTTCATAGCTGCAGTTGCATCAAATATAGGACATGGCATATACCTCAAAGTAAAATTTCTGCAGAGGAAAAAATAATAAACTGTAAAATTTAAAAATAAATATACAAAAATCTTTAAAGAATATGATAATTTCATACATAATATTTATAGCATGCATGCTAAATTATGTATCATCAGAGAAAAGAAAATTAAACTTCTATTTTAACCCCCTAGAAATCATACAAATTAGTATCTTAACAAAAATACATAATGATCCAGAAACTAACTATTCACAAGAAAGGATTTTAATTACATATATACAATAAATGAGTTGACATGTGATGAATTATTTTTAGCCTTTGGCAGAATGAGTTCTTGCCTGTTAGTAATCTGTGCAATTGATGAATAAATGATCCATAACTGCATAACATCCTTTTATTTTGAAAGATGAGCATTTTCTGTCATTACAAGCCACAATTTCTTTCAAATTGAACAAAACACTAATTAAACATTGTCTGCACATACTGCCATCTGTACATTAAAATTCTGTACAACATGTATACACACACACAATTATGGGAAAAAAAAAACTTGCAACCTGAAAATTATGCTCTAAGAAAGGATTTACCGTTAAAATTCCTTAAAAATAACACAAAAATAAATACAATATAAAAAAATTGGTAAATATTCATTGCCTACTTATAAACATAAATCTTCACTGTTGAATAAAATTAAAACTCAGAAATAATTTCAATCTTAAAAGGACTATCATTTTATGTTATCTTGAAAACCTTATTAAAAATTGTAATAATTGCAGAGCTGAACATCTCATAAGCAGATTTCACTGTACTGATAAGTAGAAACTGTTCATGAATAAAATAATATATCATGAGAACTGCATGCATGTTCATAGATAAAACTCTTTTTTCTAAACCCCTTTTTCTTTCTTAAGTGCACAGCCTCATGCACAATATGAGCACCATAACTAGAAATAACCCACAATACTTCCCAGCTAATAATTCAAAAATATTTCACACACCATATGATGTCAGCATTTTTCTGTAGCAGGCACATGCACAAGTAACTATTAGCATATAACAGGCTAACACAATAGATAATTTTACAGTTCTAATGCTTCTATTATAGAAGTATACAGTTTTCCATGAGTCCTGCACTCCCTTGTCACAGGTGGACCTCTAACCTTTCAGATTTTTTTAAGGGGCTGAAGACATGAGAATCACAGGAGGAGATATTGAGGTTGTAAGGAGAATGTTGCAGGACCTCTCACCAATTTTTTCAAAGAGCTCAAGGGTCCTCTTGGCCACAGGTGGCTTAGTGTTGTCCTAGAGAAGCCCTATCCCATTCGAGAGCTCGTCTCTGCACTTGTTCTTGATGGTGTGTTTGAGCTGCAGCGATGGTCTATTTGAGCCCCAGCAACATGTTGCAATGCTGCTCAGCATTAAGTGTCCCGTTGCACCCCATTGTAGCCAGTCAATGAGTAGAGGTTTTTAGTCAAAAAAAGAAACTCAGCATCACTTTTTCGGTCTTTTGAGTAGAGTGCAGTTTTTTTGGATGAGAAAATATGGGATGTCGCCACTCCATTCTTATTTGTTTGGAGGCAGCGTCGAAGTGGTGACATCAAGTTCATCACATGCCACCCTTGCCCTAGGAATCCATCCCTTGCCCTAGGAATCTCAACAGATGGGTCAGGAAAACACCCATTCTTGCTGTCTTTTGATTCTCTGACAGATGCTTGGGCATCTAATGTGCACAAACTTTGCCACAAACAAGCCTTTTGTGGATTATGTGATGGCCAATTCCTTTGCTTATTGACAGCGCAACAGCAATTTTATGTGCTGTGATACCATGATTTTGCTGTATGAACTCCTCCACAGCCAAAATCGTGGCACAGTTGGTAACAATGTGCGCATGTCAGGAACGTGGCAAGTTCTTAATCTTTGTGCACCTCATCTCATAACACCGATACCACTGGACGAGACATTGCTCTTCGTACACCTCATCCTGTAATAAATTTTTAAGCATGCTCCTCTTCTTCAAGAGGAAATTGAATAACTGCTCTTTATGCTGATCTGGAGGAATCCATCACGAAATGAGATGTGGAAAAACCTCTCCAGAAATGAGGATACTGATGTGAAGCCATTAACTACATAAGTGGGAATACTACCAAGCCACTTATTGGCTAACACATTAACTCATTGGGATTTGATACAATGTCGCTACAACTAAGGTCTCCTTTTCAATTGGGTACATGTTATAATATGTGTTCTGAATGAAAACTGAAATGTAAGCCTGCTTCAATTTCAAAAGTCCTTTAGTCACACAAATTATAAAGAACAATTTGAATTATTTCTCATGAAACCAAGCCTAATTAATTTCAGATAAAAAAAATAAATATACTGGAAATAAAAAATTAACATAGCACTAAATTTTTTATGGCTTTCAAATACAGCATTTTTTAAAACATGAGAAACAACAAAGTACAAACGCAGCACACAAACAAAAATTTCAGAATATTACTTCGTTAATGATTAGGAAAATCATGCATTTCTTTTGTTTGCTAATGATTTCATGCGTAAAATTAAACCTTTTGCAAATCAAATTTACTTGATATGTGGTGTCCAAAAGTCCTCTCCTATATTAGGAAAAGTAACAGTGAAATGAATTTTGACTAGTGATTTACATTTTATTTGAATGAGATGAAGTTAAGCCTGCCGTTCTACATATTCCATTTGCATACAATCATGCTAATTTGATTAAAATAAATAAATTAAAAAAATTAAATTAAAAATAAAGAAAATATCCAAATACAGTTCTATGATGACGAAAAGCAATCAACAAATTCCGTGAAATCATTATTACCAATTAAAAATATTGCAAAGTGTATCATAAATATAACAAAAATGGTAACGCGTTAACAGGGGGAAAAAAAAATTAGGGACAAAAAGAATGTGAAGTACAGCGCAATTAAACAAAATTGTGCAAATAATTAAAAAAAGAACCTCAATAAGTTTAAAGTCTAGAAGATTCTAGAATGTAAGCATGTAAAGTTTTTAACAGAAAATTAATGTTCCATTAGGAATACATTGAAATGGGCATAAATCACATTAATACAAGTTGATTGAAATTCTCAAAGAACTTGGTACACTTTTCTTGCAGTGCCCCAGAAGAGCAATAATATACAATATTCAGTGACAAATCAGGATTCAGTTATCATTTTCAGCAGACAAAACTGCAATCAAAAGATAAAACATTGGCTAATGAGACTACACCATAGGTAAAAGAATGAAAATGCTTTAGTTATTAAGGCTATGAATATGTTATGATGTAGCAACACATTCTATGATTACTTTTAATTTTTTTAAACTTTCTTTAAAATAACTTTTCAGAAGATGGAAAATGATAAGGTGGAGGAAGTTTAGGATTTAGTTCAGCAACATTAGTTTTCATAAGATGTAGGAAGTCCTTGTTAGTTAGACAAAGCATGCTTTTTTTTTTTTTTTTACCACCATACTATTAAGATAAACCCTGCTAAATAAAACTTTTCAAAAATAAAGTTATCAGCAAGAAATGTGTTGGATGATCCTTCAAATCATGGATAGATAATCAATCACTACAATTAATGACACCATTGTAACTATTGCAAAAATTACAGTTAATGCATAAATACATCCAAGAAAATACCAGAACCTATTGGAGAAGAATTAGTATGTTAGGTGCACATGCATTATGAATTAAACAGGGCCTTTTCATAAAGGTGACCATATCCTTATGGAGGCTTGCCACTAATCAAGAAGACAGAAGTCTTCATACAGACACTGCGGTATGGGACGCATACATTCTTAGAAAAATTCCTCCCCTTTTTTTCTCAAGTTGGAAATTGATTTTTATAAGGGTACAGCAGCTGCATGCCAAGATAAAATCCTACAGATTCCTGTCATTTCAAAGTTTGGGCTGACTAGTGTTAGTGTCCAGGCACTTATATGATGTAGCACTCTTATGAAAGCATACCATCTAAATAGTTTTGGTGTACATTTTTGTAATTTAATAAATTTCTGAATTTCTTAATTAAAAAAAAAAAAAAAAAAAAAAAAAAAAAAAAGAGAGAGAGAGAGAGAGAGAGAGAGAAAGAGAGCTTGATTTGTTAAAGACTGAACTTGTTTACAAACAGGTGAATCTGAGGTGCAAAATCTGTAACAAATAAAGCTTAGTACAATTATAGAGACTGACACTGAGAAATGAGAAAATGTTATTCAGTGTCATAAATACATAAAAACTTTTTGGATTTGAACAAAATGCTAAATATCGTTAACTATTAATGTTCTATAATATTACTAGCGAATTTGAGTTATTTCATAATCACATAAAATTTTTCACAGGAATAAAATTAGAAAAGGAGCACCCACAAATATTTTCAACAAAACAACTGGTTATAAATATTTCAGCTTATGATTTTACTGAACACAATTGAAAATTTTGCATTAAGAAAAAAGTTTCCTATTTTCACACTCCCACCATCATAATAGCACTAATATCATCATTAAATTTGTCTGAAATGAAATCATCGCCTTTAGCTGTCAGTAAACCGAAAGCTGTTAACTTTTTTTTCCCCCAAGAAAACACATTAAAGCACAATCTACTCGTACCACATTACTTCCTTCTCCTCTCTATTATTTATTTATTTTCACTCTTTTCTCTGTTATTTATCTCTATATTATTCTCTTACTTTTTTGAAAATTTGAGTTGTTTCTCAAACTATTTAATCAATATCAATTCCTCTGCCCCAGAGGAAATAAAGTGTAGCCCTGTTAAAATGATTTTCTGGAGCTACTTAACTAATTATCAGAACTTATGCTTTTCTTTTGCTTGAAACTTTTTACATCGCACTTCTAAACGGTTTCTTTATATATAGTTTCATTTTGTGGCCACTTTTGTGTATTCGAATGCACGGTAAAATAGCTCTTTCTTGGGTTAGCGAGATAACATGATCTACTCATAATTCTTATCTTCTTCAGTAAATAAAAAATTGTTATTAACATAGTTAAAAAGAAGAGAGATTAACATGTGGCCTACTCATAGCTTTTTTGTGATGCATAAACTGAGTGATTGTTATTGGTGTAAATGTCAATCCAGCTTTCAAATGTAAAAATCATAAAAATTGTGACTACAGCAAGATTTATTGAAACTGGATCACAAAATAAGCATCATCACACAGAACAGTAACCATCTTCCAGAACTGCATGATATATATCTTAAAATTGATTCAAAACCGATCTGCTATTTTTTTTTTTTTTTACTCATTTATTTATTTTGTGTATGCTTCTGTACTGAGCTGAACAAATAGCACATGCTCTTTATTTCACCAAATTTATGTTAATTACATCAGGACTGTGACTGGCAATTTATTTCTACTCTAGGCGGCATTTAAAAATTGGCCATAAAAATAAGGGGGGGAACTGCTGAAATACTTAATTTTAAATTTTATCATAAATAAACATATTAAATAATTTATTACTTTTCTAATGCATATGCAACATCATGGAATCCTTGAGGTGGAGTTGCATTTTTATCCCAAAGAATGGATTTTAGCTTTGAATTTATTTGAAGAGCTTTGGCTAATGTCTTGGCTCCAGCTGCTCCTATATAATTTCCACTACATAAAAGATGGAAAACTAAATTGTTAACATATGGTAAAAAATAAAATATTTTACAATTTTCAGAAAAGATTTACAGTTTTGAATTAGAATGCATATATATCTACTGTAAAAAAAGGTAATTTAATACACTTTGGTCAAAAGAAAGTCATTTGGATAAACATAAGGCATGCATGAAGTAAATGACACTTGATGACTGACCTCTGTTAATTTGCAATGCAGAATAGAAGTATCTCGCATATGGTAGTTCAAAACACTTTTTATAAACACAGATTAATGAAAAGAATAATGAAACATTTTGTTGTTGACTGAAATATACTCCTAATGGTTGGTTAGTTGCAGTTTTTTTGGCACAAAACTCATTGGGGGTTATGTTGCACCAAACAGAAGGTTGTGTATTTTCAAAACTTTAAATAATAAAGACAAGAACACTTGCAACATTCAGTGCATGCTCACGAATATAAATTTAAGACAATGTTACATACAAGTATAAAATAACAACTAATAAAATCAAACAACGAATATAAATTTAAGACAACGTTGCATATAGGTATAAAATAACAAGTAATAAAATCAAACACATGAAATTCTTTTATGAAAACCTAGGATATGAAAGACATGAAACACAGATAGAAAACTCTATAGTCAAAGATAAAATTTTGATGATGTGAATAACTAGATCCTGGTTAGATTTTCTAAAACCCAAGTTGGATTCAGGGCATTCAAATAATGTGGTAAAACTTTGTAGCTTTTATAAAGTTAAAAATGTTAAAATGTGGTTCTTTTCCAACTAGATCTTTTGCCGAAATCTGACAAGTATTAAAATAAAAATTTCAAAAGCAATTAAAATATGTTTAATGGTTAAAATAGTGCTATATTCACCACATACTGGTTCAGTTTCACCCATCAATAGATATTTGTGAGTTAGCCTAGTGTGACCGATTCTCAATTGGGTCAGAATGACCTGCTCCTTTCAGCTTAGGGCACATTTCCAATGTTCTATTTTAGATTTTATACTTTGTAATTTATTGGTTAACTGTGCATCCCAAAGCATTTGCCATTTCATCAGAATTTTCCTCCCTACACCTAATGAGCTTAAAGCATAGATTAATTGCAAAGCACTTAAATCATAGATGATCATATAGTATAATTTTTTGTTTTCATAGAAAATGAGCAGAACACTAGTGAGCAATTATGAACGCAGGAATTTCAAATAAGTATGGCACACACTTGCATTAAATGCATTTAATCAGATTTGCAGAAAAAGTGATAGACATGGCACAGGTCCAATTCTGTCAACTTACTGTAATAAAAAAGGACTTTGCAATATGGATAGTGTAGAATGAAGAATGCATAGAACATAGATCGATACGGAAGAGAGAGAATTTTGATGGCTTAGAATGCTGAAATGCCAATCCACAATGAGTACAGAATTGGCAATCGACACAGATTAAATCCTCATTTTATTTCAGTAAACATGCTGTGGTCAGAAACAACTTGGCACATTATTTGTGCCTATTTCAAAATGTTTACATTTTTGATAACTTTGCAATAAGAAGAGAGCAGCAAACTGCAGTCCAGCTAGGCTGACGTGTAGAAAGTGAGTGTGTTATGTTCAGGATGAAATTTTAATTTAGACTTAGTTTTGGTTCTCAATGCATTTTGATTGGATAATTAATACTGCTGTAAATTATTATTGGCTGTTTAAGTTTAAATTCCATTTGCATCATCAGAATTATGTAAAGTCACATGATGTGGATTAGTCTCAAAATGAGGCACCGCAAAAAGAGAGATTACTATTTTTAGAATACTGAAAGGAAATTATTTACACCTCTAATTGAAATTATAATTTACGTTTTACATATTTATTTTTCTTACATATATTTCAGATAGATCAGAAAGTATTGTTTTAGAATTAACTATGAGAAATTTTAAATTTTATTCACTAACTTCAAAAAATCAGAAACAGATACAATCTAATTAAATAGCACAAAAAGAAAGCATGAATTAATCCAAGCAAGGGCAAACCTAATTTTATGTCTCCTGCCTTAGAAATGCCTAACAATCTTTGCAATGGCATCTGTATTAAAATGTATGAACAATAAATAGTCACAACTTGGATATGGTCTGATGAGTCTCATACTACTCCACAGTCACCTTTTAAGTGAAAGAAAATATAAGAAATTTTCACATCCCCACTGTGTATGCTCTTCATGGTTGTCAGTTAACAGGGAAAGTTCAGTGGTTTGAATCTCAGTGACAGCAAAGTTTATTTACCACATTTTTGGGGGCTTAAAAAAAACTAGTACTCTCATAATTTAATTTTTTAAGAAAAATTAAAATGTACTAAATAGAAATATATAATTATTTACTACAGTATATTATTTAATCATTAATAATACACTGACTATTTAAAAACATGTACTATAGATACTAAGTCTAGTCAAATACTATTGACTTAGTAAGAATCAAGATTCTAAGACAAAATTCAAGTCAACAAATAAAGATAACTTCTCAAACACTTCTGTTTGTTGAAATTTTAAAACAACATCAGTGTGACTCCCTTTGTAATTCTTCTGAACTACTCTAATTTTATGCAACCTCAGAATAAATTTTACTTTGATAAGCATCATATAAATTATAAGGTTACTTCTAAAATAAAATGAAATGTTTTTAAATATATTGCCACATAGTTAAACATTTAATATAATATACAGTAGACGCCCTCACAATCAGCTTAAATGGGACCAGAGTTAATGCAGTTAAGCGAAATTCTGGTTAAAGTGAAATATATTCTAAATTATGTCCAAAGGGGCTTTTTTTTAACGTTTTGTGCGTTACTTTAATTTATTAAATAGCATGTTCTTCGGACAAACCATAAAATTTAGTTCAAGAGCAATCTCACAAAATAATTTTAAAATGAGCATTGTTTTTCCCATAGAGTGTTGCCATTGCTTGCTTTTAAATCGTTTAGTTTGTTCATCAAAAACTCATTTAAAATAGATATTAAAATAAATTACAAATTTGGGCTTCCAGATGCGCATATTCAGGTGGAAATGTACGTTATTCAAAATTGGATGGCTCTAGGTACTGTTGTTTTATCACATTTGGAGAAATATACACACATTTATGCAGATTCTTCATTATTTAATTTCTTTATATATAATACAAGGCGATAACTTTTGGTGGCAACAATTTGAAAAGTGATACAGCCGTTCAGTGATTCAACGCAAAATTGCAAAACAAAAACAATAGTCTTTCAGGAACAAAGCGCCTTTGGACAAAAAAAAAAAAAAATTAATTGATGGAAATGCACTTTTTAAAAGAAAGCATTTGTTAAATGCATCAATTTATTACAAAAGTTTTACATACCATCAGGAATGTTAAA